>CM028341.1:22450221-22925221 GCA_016647705.1 Eucommia ulmoides
TTGGTGCATTAGTTAGACTAAAAGGCATAACCAACCACTGATACGATCCATGTTTAGTTTTAAAGGCAATTTTCCATTCATCACCCTCTTTCATTCTAATTTGATGATACCTACTTTTCAAATCAATTTTTGTGAAAATACATGATCCATGCAGTTCATTTAACATGTCATCTAGCCTAGGAATGGGATGTCGATATTTTACCGTAATGGCGGTGGTGTCGATGGGAAGTGACCAGATCTGGGGCTAATTCACTCACATAGTCATCGACATCAAAGGCTGATAAATGGGAGGAAGATTTCGCTGCGTAGAGGTGAAGATTTCTCTGGCTTCTCAAGAGTTTTTAGAGAGAGAGGCTCTCATGAGGCATTTAACGTTAATTATACTTTATACCCCAATAAGTGTGAATAATATAAAGAAGGGAAAAATTGACATTCCACGTTTTCCGTCAATGGAGTTAGTGTTGCACTTAGGTCCACAAACCACAGGAGGTAAGTAGTGAAGTTCAAACTATAGGGAATAAAGTGCAAATAGGCCAAATTATAGGGATAAAGTGCTATTAACGCTTTAATTTAAACTAGATAATAGACCATTAACTGGAAAAAAATAGCGCTCCGCTTCCGTATGCCGCCTTTCCCGCTGCTTGGTGTGAAGATACCATATACATCCGAACCGAAGCATCACCTCAATTTCGCGACACAAATCCTAACCGAAGCCTCTCTCTCGCTTCCAATCCTTCACGCCTGAACCTTCTCCTCTCACGATCTCTTCCAATCCTAAACCTAAAAAACACGCAATCGTTTCTATTGTCATGCTGCTGCTCTCGATTAGCCGGCCGCTGCTTCTCGATTCTCTTTGGGAACTCTTCATGAAGACCTAGATCTGACGCTCAGATTCACTTCAATCCCATGCTCGGTTCGTATTCACCCTTCTCTATCCATCTTTTCTTTGTTATCGTTATTATTTGGGCCTATTGAAGCTCAATTGCGTTTTTTTAGGGTTTTACGTCTTGATCGGTTACAGAGTGATAGTTATAAGAACCCATAGTTATTTAGTTGGTTTAATTGAAGCTCAATTTCGTTTCGTTTTGTCATTATCAGTTACCTTGATTATCAATGGTGGTTTAATTGATTTAATTGAATCAACTATTTATTGTCGAAGTCATATTTTCCCTATCTTCAATTAAGTTTCTCTAATTCTTTATTTGGATGGTCTTTCTATCTGTCTTTGATTTCAACCTGTAGGTGCGTCGTACTATTGAGGAGTTGGAGGCTGCCATTCAAGATACAATTTCTCAAGCTAATGCAATTCTTTTCCTAGACCACAAAATTTTCGAAGAATATGAGAACCTTCAGTAAATGGTAGTTCAATTCTTTTTTTTTTTTTTTTTTTTTTTGTGTGTTCTTTTTCGCAAGCTGCCCTTTGACGGGTTCTTACCATATGTATGTGTGTGTCATTGATTTTTATAATACAGTGTTCCTCTTCCCATAATTGTGTTCTAGGAAGCACGGACACAGACACGGACACTACACGGACACGGTGATACGGAAAATTTTCAAAAACCCCGACACGGACACGGCTTGGACACGTCAATAAATAAATATATAATTTTATTTATGAGTCTAATTTACAAAATGCATATTGCTATTAAGTAGATTCATTCAACAAAAATAATTAAGGCTTAAAAACACTTGTAAATAAATGAAAAAAAATTACACAATGTAACAAAAAATTACACAGTAAAATTGAGTCTAAACATAAAGGGTAAAAATGTAATTAGCAAAAGTAAATGTCAATGCCTACACTATACAAAGAAAAGGAACAGAAATAGAGCCACCTTTAATTATTGTTTGTCATTCTCGAGCCCTGCGTTTGTTCCCCAATATTAGTTGTCTGCCTCCTTCCTTTTTCCACATATCCCAACCCTAATTATCAACCCTTCCAAAATCCAAACGATACCCAAATTAGATAGAAATAGAGAGAGAGAGAGAGAGAGAGAGCCAACGGGGCAGGAGCGATTGTAACGGCGAGAAGCGATTGCAGCAGTGAGGAGCTGCGACTGTGATGGCAAGAGTCATGTTCGGCGACGGATTTCTCAATTTCGACGAACTGCGACTGCGAAATGGTAAGTTTTTGAACTATTGTTTGTAACGGCCGACACGCTAAGGCGCCCCCGTATGAATCGGCCCTAGACTCCGACACGTCCTTGTGAAGTGTCCGACACAGCTCCCTCACGTGTCGGAGCCGTGTCGGAAATTAAGAAAAAAAATAAAAAATATTGACACGGTCCGACACGTGTCGGACATCGACACTCTACTTCAGGCGGAGTGTCCGTGCTTCCTAGATTGTGTTCTAGAAAGTTTTGGACCCGAACAGAAGCATATTTTTTCCACCCATATTTTCGGTTTCATTTCTCAATTTTCTAGAATCATGAACTAAAATCTTAGAAGAGAAAAACACTAAAACAAACAAGGCTTAGGTAAACTCTTTCCTCTTATCTTGTAATAAATACTGTGTTTTATATAGGATTTCCGAGGAAGAAGTTGGTAATGCCATCAAATGGGAGACCAGCAAAATCGTAAAGCTTCAAGAAGCACTTGATGTCGATGTACGGGTTCACGGAGAGCCAGAGGTAAAATCCTTTTCTTTTTCATTATTTTTTTTTGTCTTTTTATTCTGCAATTTAGTTCTCAAACTACAGTGAAAGATTGCTTCTTTATTTACAAAATGTCCCCCACTCCCCCGTCTGATTTTGTTTTTCCTTTGTATGGTTTAGGAAAATGATGTCTGGTTTTGTGGATACAGAAACACCGAACAAATGAGGATTTTCAAAGAATTGATTTTTTTGGTGGGATTTTGAAGATTTGTTGCATTTCTATTAGTATAGGGTTTTACTTTTCTTCTTAATTTATGCAGGTTATACAATAATCGTGCTCACATCCTGCCCAAGAACTTGTTGCTGATATAGTATGAAACAAATGATCAACTCACTGGTCGCAGAAAAAGCTGCATTAGGAAGGTAAGAGAAGGTGGTGAGTCTTGTGAATGTGGTGAACTTTTTGATTAAAATACGAAGGTGAGTTAATTTTAAAATCTTGGGTCATTGTTTCTTTCCTAGCCTCGTAAAATCATTTATGATTTCAACAATATTAAATTATCATCGAAGTGTACTATATATGAAAGTACTCTCGCTCTCAAAAAAGGGAAGATAAAAGACAAGGTTTTTGAAATCACTTCTATTATCAATTTCATTATTCAATAGTTTTCAATATGATGTCTAACATCAGTTGATACAAAGTATGTCATTATCTTGAATATGTACATTTGTGAGAAGTTTGAGCCATCCATTATAGAACTATATGTGTAGAAATATGTCTTTAATTGTGCCTCGTAAGACTAGAAACTTCTCTTGCTGTTTAAATTAAACTTCTTGTTTAAATTAAATAGCTGCAAGTTGCTCTTTAAATAGCTGCAAGAAGTTGTTTAATAACTTGCTCTCAAATTCTCATTTTATATTCGGGCTGTGTTTTTAAGCTTCAAGTTTAATGTTTGAACTGGCTTTTTGTAGCAATTTTGATTTTATTTTATTTTATTTTTTCCTTTCTAGCTGCAAGTTTATTTTGTAACTGCAAGTTAACTTTTTCCTAGAGTTCTGTTTTTAGCTGCAAATGTACTTTCTGAGTTGCCGTTTTTTATTAGCTACAGGCTAGGCTTCATTTTTGAATCACTGATGGCAAAAGCTAGTTGAACTTCACTTTGGATGCTCTATTGCCGAGACATTGATAGATTAGTTTACCATAAATTAGTTATTTTTATTTGTTTTATACTTGATTGAAATTTACATTTTAGACATTTATACTTGTAGAAATTCAAGGTTATGATTTTTGTATTGAAAAATGTTATTTGTGTTTTTCATATTGACATAGAATTCTTATGTCATATAGAAATATGAAATTTATTTTTGGGTTAATAGCACTTTATCCCCTTTTGTTTGGCCGATTTGTATTTATCTCCTTGTGCTTTTATTTTTGGCAGTTACCCCCCACTATGGTCTTAGACTAAAATGCAACGGTTAAAATTAGGAGTAATTGTGTTAGTTCACTTTGAGATTAAGAGTAATTTCATCATTTTATTCTAATTAATTGAATGATATCTATTGCAAATTTTATAAAACTTAATTGGTCAAGTGTATTTTAATAGCACTATTCATCATCTCTTCTCTTTCTCTCTTCTGGGTACCAACCACCACCACCACCACACCGGCCACCATCCACCGTGCTGGCCAAACCCAATCAACCATCCATGCTGGCCACCCCCAACCCAACCATACACACATGCCAACCACCATCCTTCCCGTTTCAGGTTTGACTCTACACTGAAAATTACTGGGTTTTTGTGTTTAAATAAATAGAAAATATCTAAAAATAACTCTCAATCGGTTCATGAACTTTCCAATCTTTCTCTGTGATTTTTCAAACCTCTACTTATAATTAACAAAAAAAAAAAAGAAGAAAAATAATAATAATTTCTTCATATTTTTTTCTGATTTTTTTTCTTGAATTTTGTTTTCTTGCAGGTAAATTTGCTTCATTTTCTGACCATTTTGCTATCCCCAAAGCTATGCATTTTCTACCCGCCTTTGTCTTCTTCAGACATATATGAAAGAGAAAAGCTTCAAAACTTCAAGGTCTGCTCTCTCTCTCTCCCCCTCCCTCCCTCTCTCTCTCTCTCTCTCTCTCTCATTTTCTCACCAGCAAAACAGAGTATTTTCTCACACCAGAAGGGAAGAAAACGGATTTATTCCCATAGAGTTTGTATGTTTTTTTTTTGCTTCCCATTCTGAAAAGAATCATTTATGGCATTTGTTTTTTCAAAATTACCCAAAAAAAAAATCTTTAATTCTCCGTTTTCTTTTCGGCTCAATTTAGTTTTTTCCATTTTTTGAATTTTCTCAAGAAACAAACAAGGTAAAGAGTGATGATGGGGTCAAATTTGATGGACGAGATAGACTGCAACAGCTTCTTTGATCACATTAATGACTTGATTGAGTTTCCCGCTGACCATGATTGTGGCCTGAGCTCCTTCGACGGCAAGCTGCAGTTGAAGAAATTGGCCTGAACATACTGAGGACAACCCGCGGCTGTAGCTGGAAGTAGCTGTTTCAGGAAACTAACCCTTGGTTCGCTTGCAAGAAGAGAGCAAAATGGAGAGAGAGAGAGAGAGAGAGAGAATAATCTGTACACCGAGGACGACTCAGGGAGCAGTCGAGGAGGGCGAAGACGGTGTCGTCGTGGACATGGGGGAGAGAGAGAAACAGAGGGTGGCTGGCGAGTTAGAGGGGAGTCGGAAGAAGAAGATGATGATAATAGAGAAAATATATTTATGGATCTCTAAGTTTCTAAATAGTATTAAAATAGTCCTTATAAACATATTTTAAGGTTATAAATGTCATTTCACACTATTTAACAGATTTCAGTTGACTTTCGGCCATTGACCGTTAGAGTTAACGTAAAATGTAATCGTGCACTTTAATACCACGGAGGGTAACTGTCAAAAATAAAATCACAGGGAGGACAAGTGCAAATTGGTTAAATCACAAGGGAAGTGCTATTAACCCTTTATTTTTTAGTTAATTTTTTATAGCATTTTTTATAAAATAGTTGGATAAATTATTATTATTATTATTATTTTTTTTTTTTTTAAAATATAGATATGAGAAACAATCACAGTTTTTAAATCTGATTGTTTTAGTTACGATTTTTAAATGTGATAGAAAAGAGAGTAAATATTTCAGTTTGATACAAATCTGTGATAAATATTTAATCCAAATAATCACAATTTTTATTTTGATCAAACATATATATTATTCTTTTAATCGCATTTGAAAATTGAGATATTAGATGGATTAATTATCTCAATTTTTAACTGTGAAAAAAAATCTACTATCTCGGATTTTAATTGTGATAAAAAGCCTGCTTTGTGTCACATCTCTATCTATCACAGTCAAGTTTAGGACCAAAAATTGTGACAAATTTTTTTTTGTCACGGTTTTTAACTGTGATAATTTTTTTTTTTTTTTTCTTGTAGTGTAAAGAATTAAAATCTAATCCTATATAATTGAAATTAACTAGTATCAAGTTTATCTTGGTATTAGCTAATTCCATGTTTTGTGGGATTAGGGAATCCTTGGTGATGAGAATGAAATTTAATTTCATGTACCAAACATAGTAATGGAATGACTGTTCTCATGACTATTTCAATTTCGTCTCAAATCCCATAATACCTAACGCAGCGTTATTGCGTGTTTGGTGAGAGAATAGAATCTAATTCTGATAGAATTTAATTAAATTTTAACGGGTTAATTAAACTTTACCTCCTTATGGTTTGACCGATTTGAACTTATTCTCCTGTAGTTTGAAAATCGCCACTTATCCCTCTTGTGGTTAGATTTTTAAACCACTTATTCCCCTGATAGAGAGGAGTAAGTGTAACAAATATCTAACCACAAGGGGATAAAATGACGATTTTCAAATCACAGAGGGTAAAATATAAATTGACCAAACAATAGTGGGGGTAAAGTGCTATTAACCAAATTTTAAATAGATATCTATTTAAATTTTAATTCTATTTCATTACCATAATAATTATGTACATAAACTAACACATTTCATATAATTTTGATCATTAATGTCCTATCAGGTACCATGTTGTCAAATTTCAACTATTAATGTCCGATTCAAACATATGTGGAAAGTTACAATTAGAATTCTCTAGCAGGTAGCCACTCAGGATCTATCGATAGATACAATTAGAATTATCTAGCATGTAGCTAGTAAAAAAAAAGGTTACAACTTTTGTTCAAAAAGGTAAAATTTATGGTAAAAAAAAATATATTTACATGTTACTTTTACAAGATTTATTACAAAAGATGCAAGTTTATTGAAAATTAATTTGAAAGTTCATCTGAAGTCAATTATAAGAAAAAAACGCTGGTGGTACTTGAATTTTGATCTGCGGTGCCATGTTGTCTTTTGAACATGGGATCTATTTCTTGAATGCTAGTGGCATCGATGTTTTACCTAGTGGCACCGGTCTGATCTTTTGAATTTAGTTTCTATTCCTCATTTATTTCAATCTATATATAAAAGTCTTTTCAATCTCTAAGATTCATTTCGATCTATTAGAAGAGAACACTCTAAAGAGAGAAAGACAAAAGTAAGGAGAATTTGGTGCAAAAATTGGGCATCAAAACTAGAAAGTGAGAATTAATTACAGATGTTCAATGCAATTATGGAAGAAAGACTGTCATGATAACTTCACGGACGGAATTGAATTCCAATCCAAAGTTTTTTTACTTGTATGAACTACAAGGTATAATCATCTTATAAGATTTTACTTAATTACTTTTTCTTGCATCATTAAACTCATAAATATAAGGTTGTTTTTTTTTGTTTTTTTTTTTTAAATATTTTGTGTTGTAATAGAGGAGATGGACTCATATGGGTTCTTTCTATAGTATGATGATCCCTTGGATCGTAGATCAAACAGGGTAATCCCTGGATTAACTGTTTGTATAAATATATCCATGAAATTTTATTTTGTATGAATTGTATTTGCATATTGGTGGCATCAATTATGGTCAGTAGCATATGATGAATGAAGTTATTTTGAAAATATGAGTTTGTAATTCATTGTGTGCATGTTTTAATTGTTGCAGCACAAATGTGTTCATTAACAACATTGATTTGGTTTATAAAAAACATCTTGAAGGCCCTAAAACCTCAAAACCAATGGGTAGTAGTGATGAATTAGCTTTAAAAACAAACCTCGTCGGTGGTAGCAGTATATATGTCGGTGGCACCATTATTTGGTCTAGTAGCAGCGTTTTGCCAAGCGGCTATAGTGGATACATGTATGCATCATGAGGTAATTACTAATAACTTATATTACAATGTATTTTTTTTAGATTAATTGTAAGATTAAGTTTTAGGGCATATGTTTTAGGGCTTAGGATTAAGGGTTCATGGTAAAGGTTGTAGGGTGTAGGATTGAGGGTCTAGGGCTAAGAGTTTGTGGTATTGGTTTTAGGGTTTAAGGTTTTGGGATTATGGTTTAGGGATTAGGGTTTATGGTTTATGGTTTAATCTTCATTGTTTACTGTTTAGGGTTTAATAGATGTTTGAAAGATTAGGGGCTATTCTATAAATAATAACTTATTTAATCTAACATTATAAGGTGTGTTGTTATAATTTCACAATTCAATTACATAACTCATTAATTGACGTCAACATAATTTGAATATATCAATAAACTATGACATATTTTGAAACATTAGAGTTAAATTGATAAAGATCAAATTCTTTAATATTGGGATTAAATTTGGTTTGCATGTGAATAAGAATTGTGTTGAACCTTAAATCCTAAACCAAAACCCCAAACGCTAAACCCTAATTTGAAGGTCAAATTTTCAATTGTTGAACTAAATAGATTAATATGTATTGATTAGGGTTTGTCTAAAGGATTGGGAGTTAATTTAAAAATAACGACTTTAATTTAACATTGTTGGACTTGGATGTATGCTAGGATAATTCAACAATTGAATTATATAACTTGTTAATTAACATGACCGGTTATAATACAAATTTGAAATCTTTGTAAATTGTGACATATTTAGAAACATAAGGGGTTAATTTGAAAAACTAAACTATTCAATTGGGATTAAATTTATTACATTTTTATTCACAAGTCAGTTATTTAATTTGAAAATTGAAGTGTTAAACTAGAAGATTAAATAAGTAAAAAATAAATTCAATAAATATTCTTTCATATATGAACTTATTCAATTGGAAATTATGTGAAAATGAATAGGGGCTAAATTTGAAAGACCAAACACTTCAATTTAATGTTCAAATGTATATATTTTCATGATTTGACAATATGTTTTACATTATTAATCAATTACATGGTTAATTGCAAGATCAATTGGAATGCATGTATTGAGTAAGATCCATTAATGAAAAATCATGAGTAGAGGAAACGTTAATAGAAGATCCATTAATGGTTACGTCTGCAGTAACGAAGTGTGTAAAACATTCTCAGAATCACTTAAAATAGATTTGAGGTCAGATTTTGAATTTTGAATTTTGTTCTCAACTAAATCGATAATTATTTGAAGATCTGACATTTGCCTGAAAACTACATCAAAATCATTTTTTAAAACTCTATACTCGTTTTTAATCGATTTGAGTTTTAAAATTGATTTTTCATAGTCAATTTTTATAAATCTCAAGATCTGATTTTAAAATTTCATTTTCTCTTTCAAAAACTCTAACATTGAAATATTTTCTTTTAAAGTATTTAAATCGTTTTTCAAAAATTCATTTTCATTTTCAAGAAAATCTATTTTAAAGATAAAGTTATATATTTCCAAAATAACATCTGAAAATTCTTTTATTCCACAATAATTTTGCTGAGGTATTTTAGATTTCTGAAAACGTTTTCTTCTATTTTCAAAAGAATCAATTATTCTTTTTAAACTCAAGTTTTATTTGAAAAAAAGAAGTTTAAAAGCAAGTAATTTTTTCATGATAATATGGACATTTTTATTATAATCATTTTCATCAATGCCACTAATACCACAAAAATCATTAATAATATTGTCACACAAGGATTTATCATATTTAAGAGTTGATACACATAAAATATTATCCATATTGTACGTCACGTGATCGTTTTAGATAGGACGTTCACCCTATTGATCTAAACCAATTTTGGCAGCAATTGTTGGCCCACAAATCTAGAGTAAATTAGATAGTTATAAAAATTTAAACAACTAAATTATCGAAGAAGCAATCACCAAACAATTTATGCTTGTGAAATCTTATTCATTTTATCCTCATGCTATAATCGAGTAAAATTAGATTTGTATTCTCATAAAGTTCTATCACATAGTTTACCAGGACATTAATCGAACATATGTTGTATTTAGATAATCACGTTTTCACTATAAACTCAAGATAAAATGAACTTCATCGCAGAAGGGTAATTCTGGTGGGTTTAATGCCACCGCCGGCCCAAAACAACCCAGGCGACACAAACAAGGCGTGGGTTTTAATAAAAAACTGGCTGGATTCGCAAAACATCGATTCCGTTGTTTAAGTGGCATTGTGCACCACAGGTAAAGATACTGAGTCATGACTCGCTGGGTGGTTTTTTGACTCACTGCGGTTGGAGTTCAACAATAGAGAGGCTGACATTTGGGAAACCACTTATTATGCTACCATTTTTGGTGGATCAAGGGTTGAATGCTAGGCTTCTAGCGACGAAAGAGGTGGGTGTGTAGGTTGATAAAGACAAAGAAAGCGGTGGCCGAGGCATTGAGGATAGTGATGATGGGAAATGAGAGGGGAAGGGGGTTTAGAGAAAAAGCCAAAGAAATGGGTGTCGTTTTCGGTGACAAGGATTTGCATGATCTGTACTTGGAAAACGTGGAGTATTTTGAAAACCATCGACGTTTGTGCGAGGAAAGTTGATGTTTGATTTTTTGACGATTGTGGTCTACTGGGATTGCAGTTTATTATAATATCTGAAGTTTGTAGCGTAATAGATATTTTTTTGGGTTAATAGCACTTTACCCCTGTGTTTTAGTTGATTTGCACTTATCCCCCTGTGTTAGCACTTATCCCCGTGTGGTCTTGATTTAGGTGTACTTACCCCCCATATCAGGGGGGTAAGTGGTTTGAAAATGTAACCACAGGGGGGTAAGTGGCGATTTCCAAACCACAGGGGAATAAAGTGCAAATTGGCCAAATCACAGGGGGTAAAGTGCTATTAACCTTTTTTTTTTTTTTTTATTTCTCTTTGTGAAAAATATAGAGTTGAAACCTCCTCTTTAATAGTTTAAAAAAAAAAAATAATAATTACAAGAATAATTAAGAATTTTATTTCAATTTGAAATGAAATAGAAGGACAATATAATTGAAATTAGTATGGTCATAAAATGGAATAATCATTATCATTCCTACGTTTGGTGGCAAAAGGAATTACATGTGGTATTGCAATTAAATTTTTAAATGGTATAATAGTTATTTTAATTAAATATAATTTTAATTTAAATATTTGGTTATTATTTGGTATCGTTTTTTGATCAATGAAGAATTAAAATCTAATCCTATATTATTGGAATTAACTGGTACCAAGTTTATCTTGGTATTGGTTAATCCCATGATTTGTGAGATTTAGGAATCCTTGGTGATGAGAATGAAATTTAATCCCAAATATAGTAATGAAATGATTGTTCCCATGGCCATTCTAATCCCGTCTCAATTCACATGTACCAAATGCAACATTATTGCATGTTCAATGAGAGATAATAGAATCCAATTCTGATAGAATATAATTAAATTTTAAATTGAAGTCTATTTAAATTTTAATTCTATTCCATTAGCATAAGGGTTATGTACATAAACTAAGATATTTCATATAATCTTGATCATTAATGTCCTATTAAGTATCATGTTGTCCAATTTCAACTATCAATGTCAGATTCAAACATCTTTGGAAAGTTACAATTAGAATTCTCTAGCATGTGGCTACTCAAGATCTATTGAAAGATACAATTAGAATTATCTAGTAGGTAGCTAGTAAAAAAAAAAAAAGTCATAACTTTTTGTTCAAAAAGTTAAAATTTATGGCAAAAAATAAATAAATAAAAAAAAAAATAAAAAATAATAATAATAATAATAATATAATAATAATAATAATAATGAAGAATTACAAGGTACTTTTACAAGATTTATTGGAAAAGTTGCAAGTTTATTGAATAAATATGAAAGTTAATCTCAAGTTAATTGCAAGGAAAAAAACATTGGTAGCGCCTGAATTTTAATATGCGGCTCTAATATTGTTTTTTGAACTGGGTTCTATTTCTTGAATACTGGTGGTATTGATGTTTTATTTAGTGGCACCGGTATAATCTGTTGAACTTAGTTTCTATTCCTCATTTGTTTCAATCTATATATAAAAGTCTTTTCAATCTCTAAGATTCATTTTGATCTATTAGAAGATAACACTCGAGAGAGAGAAAGAGCAAAGTAGGGAGAATTTGGTGAGAAAATTGGGCGTCAAAGCTAGAAAGTAGTAATTCATTACGGATGTTCAATACAATTGTGGAAGAAAGACTGTCATGATAACTTCATGCACGGAATTGAATCCCAGTCCAAGGTTTTTTTACTTGTACGAACTATAAGGTATGATCATCTTATAAGATTTTACTTAATTATTTTTTTTCGTCATAATTAAACTTATAAATAAAAGTTTTTTTTTACCTTGTAAATATTTTGAGTTGTAATAGAGGAGACAGACTTCATGTGGGTTCTTTCTATAGTATGATAATCCCTTGGATCGTAGAGCACAACAGGAAATCCCTAGATTATTAAGGACGAAAATTAATTTTGAACAGATAATACGAACACGAAGAAATGAGATCGTCATCTGAGTGCTCCTTATTGTGTCTTAGGTACTTACTTGGATAGTCTACAAGGGAAATAACACACAACGTGTTTGAGGAAATGTCCATAAGAAATAAAAACAAACCATTAATTTGTTTTTATTGTAGTTTGGGTAGGTCTTGTTGATAGGTGTAATTTATCTATTTCTTCCCAAATTGGTTTTGGTAGTTTTCGAGTATTTTTATAGTGTTTTAATATGTTTTAATTTGTTTTTGTATAAATCAAGTGTTTGGGGTGAAAAGTGACGAAAACGGTCCATAAACGATCAAGTCGGTGGAAGAACGGTCGAAAAATGAGCAAAAAGATAAAAGTTCAAAACCTGCAGCCCACCGCTGCAGCGGTCAAAGTACAGAAAGTTGCTGCATTTCCATCGCTGTAGTAGTGAAACCACCGTTGTAATGGTCAAAATACAGATAGCTCCACAGCTACAGCTGTGAAACAACTGCTGTAGCGGTCATCCAGTAGAAAGCCATCGACTTCTCCATCGCTGCAGCAGTGATCCCACTGCTGCAACGGTTAGGTGTCAGATAGTTTAGATATTTTATGATATTTTGTTGATATTTCGGATCCTATAAATATATTCTCTTCCCTCCCAAACACTTGTAGAACGTTTTTGGGAGTCTTGAGAGCTCCAAGACATATCCAACCAAGAGAAGATCATCAAGGCCAAGAAGAGGAAACATTCTCGGAGCGGTTTTAGCGTCGATTCTTTGGATAACGGCCAATCTCTTTGTTTTTCTCTTTTCTTAGTTGGTTGGTTGTTTTATATATGTTTATTTTGTTTCTAGTTGTATCTAGGGTTATGACCATGTGTAGTTAAACATATATTGTCTAGGGCTTGATGTACTTCATGAAAACGTTGTTTGAATAAATTAATATTTCGTTAATAGTTGTTCATGTTTATCTGATTGTATTTACTATTTTATTACAATCTTAATATGCTTGTTATGGTATTAGGGTTGATTTTGAGAATACGGGGTTTGACACTCGGGAGAGGTAACCCCGGATTCGGACTAGGGTTTAAACACAACGCGATGATCTAATGACCCGGGAGGGCATTAGAAAGTGTACAATCTGTGAGGTTGGGCGAGAGTCATATGACTAAGTGTCGTATAGACGCTCGAGGGGGACTTCGGCGTTGACGCAAAGTCACATATTCATTCACTTTACACTCGGGAAATGTAGTGAGTGAGTTTTCGATACTTAGATTGTCGAATAAATTGGAATGCCGTTAATGTGAACTAGATTGAAACGAACATGTTTAAGTGAACGAAGTTAATCCCTAGACAATATTTTCCCTTAAACGTCAATATTAGTAATATTAGTATAATTAGTTTAATTTAGTTTAATATATTTTAATACGAAACTATAATTTAAGTCGCCTAGATAAAGATAGGTTATGACCCGTACACTTGCGGTGAAAGTAGCGACGTGAAATTCCGCGATCAAGTTTTTGGTGCCGTTGCCGGGGATTGTTTTTTAGATTGTTGTTGATATTGTGAGTAAATAACTTGATTTTAATTTAGGCATTTATTTTGTTTATAATTTTTTTCTTTGTAGTTTTATTTCTCTTGCAAGATACTTGAAGATGTTAGATCAATAAGTACTGTTGCATTTCTTTCAACGAGATTCTGAGTCGTTTTATTGTGTTTTGGATCGATATAAGGAGTTTTTGTTCTGGTTCCCAAACCATCGTTTCCTAAGAGAGTGTCAACTACTGAATTTACTCGATGGGTTATTAGCTGCAACCAGAACATGGGTGGAAAGAGGAAATTGTACCACCTCTTTCAACTAACTAACCGCGGATGAAGCCTATTAGTTGTTGGAAGACATGGTGGAGTATGATTTTCATAGTTGGAATTATTCAACAAGCTACCAACGCTTGAGGGATAGTTTCACCATTTCGGAGCCATGGATTGACACCTCGGACCAATATGTTGAGTCTTCTCTCTCCCTGGAGGAAATGTTCACTGAATTTATGGGGGAGACTTAGGCTTTCTGGAGGAAAACAAATGACCGACTCAATGAGCATGGGGATTTTCTTAACAATATTGAGATGACCTGCACTGAAATTGATGCGACCGTAACGTCTCTTCAGACGCAAATTGGTCAGCTAATCTACTTTATTAAGGCTGAGTTAGAAGTGGTGACATTGGGAGACGAACAAGCCACATTTATTTGTGAAAGCCACTGGGAGGAACCGGATACGAGCGGAAGGAGCTTAGGTGAGTTCAATGATTATTATTCGAATGAGATGGGAACCCAAGTATGGATCAACGATTGTGATTATTCACCATTGGAGACCCACACTGTGATGCCACCACCGATCCAAGACGATCACATCTACGAGGATCCGATGTGGCTCACTTGTCCTTTTCCGCCATTTGCAATGTTCTGTTATGCCCACCAAGTACATGAGCCGGTGAAGAGTCTTATTGAAAACTCGAGCCGATCAGAGCCAAATCTCTCCAAGCTTGAGGGAGTCCAAAACCAAGACCATATGTGGTGTTGTACGATACTTACTATGCATGGAAGCCGCTCTTTGATGAGCCTTTCTTCGTGTCAGGCCAAGGATAATAAACCAAGCGCTTCTTGGGAGGCAACCCAAGTTTCTAAAATAAATTAGATCCATCACCGCCGACTTCATTCAAAGGCAAGATTGTCTTGCCTTCCTGGTACGTATTCTAAACCCTCTTCGTCGGCATGCTTTATTTCTATTGTTGAGAACAATGGTAGTATGTGTTATTTTTGTTAGTTGTGTAGTTTTAGTTAAATTGTTTGTATATTTGTTGTTTGTGTAGTATGTTTATGTTGTTGTTGTTGTGTGATGAGTTTTGCGTTTATCTGGGCCATTATCTGATGAAGATATTATACCCTAATTGTTTGTCGAGGTCAAGGGTAATGTCCATTCATGTGTATTCTGTGTCCTTGACATGTCGTTTTGGTAAACGTTATTGTGGATCCTCATTTGCACGAGCACGTAGACTCAATATATAACTATTCAATTGATTTGAGGCTAATTATCCATTAGCCAAATTCATGATAATTTTAAGGATTCTAGAACCTGATTGGGGGAAACTTGAGGCAAAATCCTAAGCGAGGTAGTTCAGGAGATATGATTTAGGTATTCATTTGATTCGCTTGAGCCTTTAAAGCTTACCATGCTATCTGTTTATCCCTCGTTACCCTGTCAAAGCCTATAATGCCATTTCAATTCTGAACACATAGCAAATACCCTGGTTAATTGAATTCTTTCCAAACCTATATCGCTGAACCGAAGGCACAATTTTACTGAATCAAGTTAGAATTCGTGCATGCTACTTGAAGTGAGCGGTTGAGTTTATGGCAAACTTTTGATTAGTTCGGTATTCCAGTACTCATTTGTCATTTTTTTCGTTTTAACCACACCCGTGAAATTGTAATAATCGAATAAGTTTGGGGGGGTGTGGTACATTAAAAAAAAAAAAAAAAAAAAAAAAAAAAAAAACATATGTAAATATAGTTAAATTTTCGTTTCTTTTGACAAGTGAGTATGACGTTCTTAAATAGATGTTCAGAGTTGTTTCAAATTTATTTATGGGGGTTCGAGAGTGATTTTATGCCAAGCATTGTGCCTTGGGTATCGTTGAGTTAACGACGTTAACCCGTTTTATATTCCCAATATACCCTTGGCCAAATGTTCCAAACCGAACCAAGTCCTATTGATCTTTTTGAACTTCCAAGCCTACATTAGTGGAGAGTAGAACCCAATCAGGCATATGGAAATTCTAATCCTTATCAGTTTAAAGTCGTGAGCTTCGTTGGTGGATAATCCATTCCGGTTGTTGGATAGTTATGTTATTGAGTTTCACACACACACATTGAAAGGATCTAAAATGACATTTACCATTATTGAATGTTGAAATTCTAGAACATCACATGGTGTGTTTTACTCCTGAACTCGATATGATTGGGGGTTGTTCAGGGAAAAATGTTTTGGTCGATAGTTGAATTCAAAACTCGCATATCATTATGTTTAGAAAGTTTGTGTTTTTTATTCGTGTTTAGTTTTTGTGCTAGTTAATTTAGTTGTGTTTTTTTATTTTAGTGTGAGTGTTTTATTTGAGGATTAACAAAATTCTAAGTTTGGGGGTATTTGATAGGTGTAATTTATCTATTTATTCTTAAACCGGGTTTTGGTAATTTTTGAGTATTTTTATAGTGTTTTAATATGTTTTTATTTGTTTATGTATAAATCATGTGTTTGGGGCAAAAAGGAACGAAAACGGTCCATAAACGATCAAGTTGGTGAACGAACGTTGGGAAAATGAGCAAAAAGATAGAAGTTCAGAACCTACAGCCCACCGTTGCAACAGTCAAAGTACAGAGAGTTCCTGCATTTCAACTACTGCAGTGGTGAAACCATTGCTGCAGCGGCCAAAATGCAGAGAGCTCTACCGCTACAACGGTTATCTAGCAAAAAGCCACCGACTTCTCCACCGCTGCAGCGGTGATCCCACCACTGCAGCGGGCAGGCGCCAGACAGTTTAGATATTTTAGGATATTTTGTTGATATTTTGGATCCTATAAATATCATTTATTCTCTCCCAAACACTTGTAGAACGTTCTTGGGAGTCTTGAGAGCTCCAAGACATATCCAACCAAAAAAAGATCATTAAGGCCAAAATGAAGAAACGTTCTCGGAGCTGTTTTAGCGTCGATTCTTCGGATAACGGCCATTATCCTTATTTCTCTATTTTATTTCTTAGTTTGGTTGGTTGTTTTATATATGTTTAGCTTGTTTCTAGTTGTATATAGGGCTATGGTCATGTGTAACTAAACATATATCGTCTAGGGCTTGATATACTTCATGAACATTTTGTTTGAATAAATCAATGTTTCGTTAATGGCTGTTCGTGTTTATCTGATTGTGTTTACCATTTTATTACAATCATAATATGATTGTTATGGTATTAGGGTTGATTTTGAGAATACGGGGTTTGACATTCGGGAGAGGTAACCCCGGATTCAGACTACAGTTTAAATACAATGTGATGATCTAATGACCCGAGAGGGCGTTAGAAAGTGTGCAATCCATGAGGTTGGGGCGAGACTCATGTGACCAAGTGTCATGTAGACACTCGAGGGGGACTTCGACATTGACGCGAAGTCACATATTCATTCACTTTACACTTGGGAGAGGTAGTGAGTGAGTTTTCGATACCTAAATTGTTGAATAGATTGGAATGTTCTTAATGTAATCTAGATTGAAACGAACACGTTTAAGTGAACGATGTTAATCCCTAGGCAATATTTTCCTTTAAATATCAATATTAGTTTAATTTAGTTTAGCATATTTTATTAATAAAAACTATAATTTAAGTCGCCTAGATAAAGTTAGGTTATGACAATTGCGGTACTTAGCAACGATCTAATCCAATTCCTGTGGATATGACAACCTTTACTCTTCCCACTCTACTAAAACTTGACTCGTACACTTACGGTGAAATTAGTGACATGAAATTCCGCTACCACTTTTTCGTAATCAATTGTTTGAAAATTGATAGGGTTTTGTTATCAAGTCTTGTGTAAATTAATTGTTTGTATAAATGTCTTAATAAAATTGTATTTTGTATGAACTGTATATGCATATTGGTGGCATCGATTATGGTGGGTAGCATATGATGAATGAAGTTATTTTGAAAATATGAATTTTTAATTCATTGGGTATATGTTTTAGTCGTTGCAGCACAAATGTGTTCAATGACAACATTGATTTGGCTTAACAAAAAACATCTTGAAGTCCCTAGTACCTTAAAACCAATGGGTAGTGCTGATGAATTTGCTTTTAAAAAGATGTCTTGTTGGTGGCATCGGTATATATACCTGTGGCACCATTATTTGGTCTCGTAGAACCGTTTTGCTAACCTATTGTAGTGGATATATGTATACATTATGAGGTAATTTATAATAGCTTATATTACAATGTATTTTTTTAGATTAATTGTAAGATTGCATTTTAGGGCATATGTTTTAGTGTTTAGGATTAAGGGTTCATGGTAAAGGTTGTAGGGTGTAGGATTGATGGTCTAGGATTTGGGATCTAATGCTAAGGGTTTATGGTTTTGGTTTTAGGGTTTAAGGTTTCGGGATTATGGTTTAAGGATTAGGGTTTATGGTTTATTGTTTATGGTTTAATGTTCATTGATTACGGTTTAGGGTTTAAGACATGTTTGAAAATAGGAAAAACATAAAAAATTGTTTCAATTTTGACAAAAAAAAATATAGGAAAAAAGTAGCTGGTAGAGAGAGAAGCTCTCTCTTTGGAAGTGTTCTAATGAGGAAAATTGTCGTCATTCCATAGGTGATCTTCTCGTTGAGTCTCTTGTCGTTTACAGCTTCATACATAGGGAGCTCGTTTAGGTTCTTGTTGGCGTTGAGGTACTGTACATCTTCTTTGTTACAGAGCTCATACGTAGTCGCAATCAGTTCATTAGAGAAGCCCAAATTGCCTTCGTTCTGTCTCTCTCACTCAGTTCATTCTTCGATGTCGGAATTCACTGATTTTAGCACCTGTCATCTTTGATCTTCAGCGCTTTTCATATGAACCACTCTCCTGTAGAAGTTGAAGTTATTGAAAGGCAGTGGTTGTGATTCAACATCCAAGCGCGACTATTAAAAGTCAAGAAGAGATAGAAGCTGTGACTTGGGTTCCGTGCCCGATCAATTTCAAACTTGAATGGCCTGCTTCTTTACTGCCAGTGACAAGCACCTCTGCTAAAATAGGGGATGTGACGATTTGGATCCTACAGTGGTGTTTGAGATGGTTTTTGTGTTTTGTGTTCCCTTCGAATTGATCAATTAGTGGTGGTCTTGGAGATGCTTGGATCTGGAGCTATCAGGGGTTAGGGCACCTAAACTACTAACCAAATCAGTTCAGAAAGGTGATTTCTCTAAGCTACTATCATTTTTCTCTGCTTAGGAAACGCTCATAGTTTTTGATTTCTCTGTCATGCCATCAATTTAGTGTTCTTGTGCATGTGGACTTCTTGTTATTGTATATCTAATCCACCTCTATAAATCATTATGGGTAGTGAAATCACTGTTTGGAAAAGGAAGTATAGGGAGTCAAAAGAACAATTAGTGTCGATTTTGGTGGATTTAATCCCTAAGAGGATGGGTAGGAAAGGCTTAAAATTCATGTTTTAGTAGCATGGGGTGGTTCTTATGTCTATATACCAAAGCAGAGAAGAGTTAGAAAAAATTCAAAGTATGGATTCATTCCGGTTTTTGACTTTGGCTAAAGCCTTGACTACCATTCGAGTTCTCAATGGAATTAGTGTAAAGAATGAAGCGATTCAAGTTTGTTAGGCTTCGTCTAGTAAGAGATCTCATGTGTACAAGGTGAATAGAAAGTGGGTTAGAAAACAAAGAAGTGGTCTAGAATCTACTAGTTGTGAGCATATTGGTGTTTTTCCCCCCATTGTTAAGCCTACTCTAGCCTTGTTGAGATCAGATACTGATTCTTTAAACCCTACTTCGTCAAGTCCTATTAATTTTTCAGTACTTCGAACATCAAATGATCTTGATATTAGTGAGATCTCTACCACTAATATTGATATGATTTGTAGACTTAAATTAGTGTTGTATAGAGTAGAAAAGGTGATGGAATATGGGACAATTCTAGGTTTGCCTATGACTTCAAATGGATTAGAATTCAGAGATTTGATTGTGAATCTAATTCTTAAGGAATGGGATGAAGTAGGGTCAAGTGGTACTGAAGGTGTACTGCCTATGGATGAAATCAAGGGCTTGGATCAAGTGGGTGTATCAAACCTCGCTTTATATACTGACTTGAAATTGGGAGTAGCGTCTGAAGCTTTTCACAATATTGATCTAGGAGAGAATATGTCAAACCAGGAAGATAGTTATAGTGTCTTGGAAGAGGGTGAACTAATTGCGGAGTCTCCTTTCCAAAGCAAATCAAATGAAGTATTTAATAAATGTTATATTGATCTTGTGAACCAAGAATGGTCATTCTCAAGTGATTTGGAGGGCAGCGGTGTTGCAAAATCAGAGAATGAAATTGATGAGATTTTCTCCAAAATCGATATTAAATGGCATAAGTAATTTAAAAAGAAGGTATTCTTAGTTCCTAAAAGGAAAGGGAAAAAGAACTCTCTAGTTGTTTGAGTGTATTAGGGGGTAAGCACTAGCAAAGCCCTTTGCTAAGGAAGATTTAACTGCGATACTACTCTAAAATGGAGAAGGGGTAAAGTTGGAACAATGGAGAATCTTGGGGGAGTTTTTTGTTTTTTGGCCACTGTTTTGTTGTCAAGATTTTTCGGATTGTGTAGTGGAGTGATTTTTTCTCCTTATTCGCTAGGAGTAGTTTTGTGGGCCACCCTAGTGGGTCTTTTTTTTTTTTTTTTTTGTAAGAAGGGAGGATATGTAAGAGCCAAGAGTTATACTTGGAAGGGCTTTGCTCAGACCTTTGCTGGAATCGTAAGAAGAGTATTATGGTTTGGCTTAGGGGATGATCTCCTAATCTTAAAGACCTTAAACTCCAATTAGTGATTTTTCTTTTCAAAATTATCGTGTTTTTTTGTGGTTCATTGTAAATTAGGTGTGAAGTATGATTTTTCTAGTGTTTTTTGTATCCAAGCCCTGGGATACATTGTTTGATATTTGGAGGATCCCCTCTTAAGGGCTAGCGATTCCTCGAGTGAATTATTTTGTGGGGTTATTTGCCAGGGTCTTATAGGCTATATAGTACTTCTTGCCGTGTAGTAAAGGAGACCTTTCTCATTATTAATATAATCATGCTTATAAAAAAAAAAAAAAGTTTGAAAGATTAGGGGCTATACTATAAATAATAACTTATTTAATCCAGCAATACAAGGTGTGTCGTTATAATTTCATAATTCAATTATCTAACTCATTAATTAACATCAACATAATTTGAATATGTCAACAAACTATGACATATTTTGAAACATTATGGTTAAAATTATAAAGATCAAGTTCTTCAATTGGGATTAAATTTGGTGCGCATGTGAATAAGAATTGTGTGGAATCTTAAACCCTAAACCCGAATTTGAAGGTTAATTTTTCAATTGCTGAACTAAATAAATTAATATTTACCGATTAGGGTTTGTCTGAAGAATTGGAATGTATATATTGAGTAAGATCCATTAATGGTTGTGGTTGTAGTAACGAAGTGCGTAAAACATTCTCAGAATAAATTAAAATAGACTTGAGGTCAGATTTTGAATTTTCAAATTTTTTCTTAAGTAAATCAATATTTATTTAAAGATCTGACATTTTCTTGGAAACCGCATCAAAATCATTTTTTACAACTCTATGCTCGCTTACATTCGATTTGTGTTTTAAAATTGATTTTTTATGTTCAATTTTTGAAAATCTCATGATCTGATTTTAAAATCTCATTTTCTTTTTCAAAAACTCTAAACATAGAAATATTTTCTTTTAAAGAATTTAAATCATTTTTTCAAAAAATCATTGTCTTTTTTAAGAAAATCTATTTTAAAGAGAGTTATTTATTTCCAAATTAACATCTATAAATTCTTTTTTTCCACAATAATTATGCAGTTGTATTTTAGATTTTTGAAAATGTTTTCTTCTATTTTCAGAAGAATCAAATTTTCTTTAGCAAAAAGAAGTGTAAAAGCAAGTAATTTTTCCAAGATAATTTGGACGTTTTTATTATAATCATTTTCATCAGTGCCACTAATACCACAAGAATCATTAATAACATTATCATACAAGGATTTATCATATTCATGAGCACATACACATAAAATATTGTACATATTGTGTGCCGCGTGATCGTTTTAGCTAGGACATTCACCCTATCGAGCTAAACCAGTTTTGGTAGCAATTGTTAGCCCACAAGATAGTGACAAAAATTTCAACAACTAAATTACCAAACAAGCAATCACCAAATTTCCCTATCCAATTATTATCTTTCATTTATAGTGAAAATGTGTTTATATAAACGCACAACCAAAAAAATAGGGATAGAGAAATTGAACACACAGATTTATCTTAGTTCGATAAGTTATTCTTGCTTACGTCCAGTTCCTTAAGCTCGTGTAGGGATTTCCAATACACTAACTCTAATTCCTTTCCCAAGTGGGAACTAAACCCTTATAATTCGTTTCACAGGTTAAGAACTAACATAATTCTTTTCCCAGACTCAGAATTAATCCCTTACAATTTTTCTTTTACCAAGCTCAGGAACTAATTCTTTTGCAGGCTAAGAAACAAATTTATCTATATTTTTACCAGACTAAAGACTAACCTAATTTTATTACAAGAAGAATGAAACCTAATCATTTTACAGACTACGAATCAAACCTCAACCTTGATTAGACACCTACCCAATGTGTCTAATTTTTTCACACTCACAAAAAAAAAAAAACAAAATCAAGTTTCTTCTAACATAAGCTTCTACCACCTCAATACAACATATGTTCGATTAATATCCTGATAAATTATGTGATAGAACTCCTTGAGAATACAAAACTGATTTTACTCAATTATAGCACAAAGATAAAATGAATCAGATTGCACAGGCATAAATCGTTTCACAGGATTTTTAGGATATTCTAAATAGAAAATGATTTTTCACACAAAAATACTACAAGCTAAAGATATATCTGAATTAAAGCACACTTAACTTTGAGCAAGTAAACAAGAACAATCTTATCGAGATTTGTTCTAGATGATCATACGAAAGACTCAAACCCGGTATAGCAAGAACAACGATTTCTTCGAAGCAAAACTTTTCTCTCAAAAATATTTTCATCAAAATGATACTATTTTTTTGAATATGCTAGATTTAAACCCTTGCCCTTGATTGTTGTTTAGTTCAAATTCGCAGGTCTATATTTACAGATTTCAAATGATGCCTATAATGACTATTTTTCAAAACATAAGAGCATCAATGTCCCATATAGACCCCATATAAAATATTTATTCAAATCAGGTGTATTTAACTAAAAAAATAAACTTTGAAAAACTTAATTTAGTTCCCAAAACTTTTTTGATTCAAAACCATTAAATATAAAAAGTAGTTTTATCGGTTAAACCCAAATAATATAAAAAGTAGTTTTGGGTTGAGGATCTCGAAAAATGAATCAATTAACCATGTTGAATCCTGTCCAATCAATCGATCGGCTACCCACTGAATGAACCGGTTTCCTTCGCAGCAATTTATTTTTCGACCCTTAGTTAGTCAACCGCCTAGCTGACCAACCATCTTGGCGGTTGACCGTTTAGGCCAGAAGCACAAGTTATAACGTATTGATCCAACCAGTCGACCCACCATTTTAGTTCGTCAACCATGTGGACCAGAAGTTCTCAGGTCAACCCACTACTTTTCCCAATCAACTGGCCATTTGGTTGGTCAACTGTTTGACCCTGAACATTTATTCTTTTTTATTTTTATAACATTTTCTTGATCAACAATTAATCAAAAACATTAGACTCTTAAATTTATCACTTCTTACTATGATACACATAGCATAATCAATTTTAAGTGTCGTGTGTGTTCCTGATCGGGTTGCATTAAGAGCATAAAAATATTGAGTTGTTTTACTTAAAAATACGAAAAAAACAAGTTGCTCTAAAAAATCTTCAACGTCTTCACTTGGAACTGTATTGAGTCCTTTGTAAAATATCATATTTGAGAATAATCATTAAGCATTGTCTTTAAATTCAATCTTTTCTCCTTTGCTCAAACAGAATTCAATTCTGAAATCACTCAATAAAAACATTAGTTCCTGAGAACATCAACGTTAAATTTTCTGTCAAAACATCTAAGGACAATAGGGCAAATTTTTTATTGAACGATTGATGGAATTATTAATTTTCATTTTTAGATTTATGAGATTAAACAATTTTACAATTTCAAATCACATTAATTAGTTTTATATATGGTTTCTATCCTTGATCTTTTTATTGAAGTGCGTTAAATGATGTAAAGGGAGAAGAAAAGTTCTAGCGAAAGAACAGGGTATATAGAATAAGGAATTGGCAAGAAGATAAATCTGACAGGTCTAGGAGACAGATATAGAGGAGGAGGAGGAAGAGAAGAAGAAGAAAGTGGTAGTGGCAATGGCAGCAGAAACCATGACAAGGAGTTGGTTGGAGGTATTGTGGTGGAGGTAATGGTGGCTCACATGGGGTGAGAACGAGTAAAATAAAAGTAAAAGAAAAGAAAGTGAAAAAAATAAAGAAGAAAAATAAAATAAAATTAATGAAGGATAATTTTATTATTTTACACATAAGATAAAGGGTAATTTAACAATTTTCAAAATAAATTTTATATTGTAAGGATAAAATTGAAATTTAAATGTTCACATCAGTCGATCAATTCTGATTTAAGAGGTTAATTACTCCGATTAAAAAAGATAAGACGTTTTCGTGATATTTATCCCAAATACAAGTGGTGTCACTTGTAATTTTCAAAACAAATAATTCTTTTTATTAAAGAATTTTAGGAAATCAGGATTTGCATTTGTGTAAAAAAAGTAAATCTAATTTACCTAAACGTCAGTATTTGTTTTGGTAAGACATTTACAATTTGAGCAGGCAACATCTTTAAATTCTTTATCGGCCATTTATTAAGTGAGATACTACTTAATTTGAAAATAGATTTTCTTTTGCATTAAAAAAAAAAAATAGTACTTTCAAAATAATTAATAAAAGTTTTTATTTCATGTAATTTTTTGAAAAGTAAAAGATACTGTGTTTTGTTTTTTCAATTTTATTCTTTATTTTTGCTACATATGGTGGGAGGGGGTTGAATTTCAAATCTTCCATAATAGAGGTAAGTTATAAGTCTACTTGGCTTGGTTTTTTTTTTTTTTATATTATAAGAGATCAATGGCTTAAGACATATCCATCCATTTTTCTCTATCATTTATCAATGGATTTTTCGGACAAAGAAATCATTTACATGGATAACATTAAAATATTTTCTCTACATTGTTGGAGACAAATTCTGATTTTTTACTTTTTTTTTTGGGTCAAGTAACCTTTTTTTTTTTAAATTACTTATAAAAATGTAGAGAAGGTGCCTAAATTACACATATTTTAATCAGGTTGTGACAATTTTACCAACACAATTATTTTTACCATTGTATGTCATGTTGAAATAAGTTTTAAGTTAGAAATCACCATAAAAACTTGAAGGTACGAATCATCGAACACTACATGATCCGGGGTGCAATGTAACATTAATATAACAAGATAGGTAAATTAGGAGGCACTTGTTTAAAGTAAATAGGTAGGGCTGGTATCTTTTAGGATTATAATTTTAAAAAAATAGGAGTTTTTCTTCCATAATTCCTATTTTAAAAATAAGTGGAATTTTAAAGATTAAGTAGATTTTTAAAAATTAAGTAGAATTTGTTTATATAAAGGAGGAGTAATTTTGAAATGATAGTCATTTTGGTACTTTTAAACAAGTCTAATTTTTTTTTTTTTTTTTATTCCTTATATATATATATATATATATTTAACTTTAAGGACTTTTAAAAAAGCCCAAAAATTAAGGAAGTGATTGAATTTCTGTCACTTCAATGTGACTCGGTCACTGCTAATTATTTATGTTTTTGTTCTCTTATTTCCCAAAAATACAAGGAACAAAAAAATGTCTATTAGATTCAAAAAATGTTGGGTTTATCCAACAATGGATTGGATGTGAAAGGGAATGTAGTCAAGTTATAAGTACGAGGAAGAGCCTCAACTCATGAACTGACTTTTGGGGTTGAGCCCAAGACCACCTTACACATCATAAGAATGAGCTTTCCACACATTTATAATCTAACCATCAACCATTTCCACATCTAATATGGGATAAATCCAACAATCACTCATTTATACAGTGGGCACTTGATCGACTAACTCTCGATCAGTCTCTTCCTTTGAGTTATTGCAATTTGACTTCTGATACTAGTGTAGGGTGGTCTTAAGCCTCTATCAAGTTAGATGCTAGTTCATGAGGTGAGATTTTTCCACACACTTATAACCTGACCACCAGTTTTTTCCACTTCCAAGTTCCTTCTACCTTCGATGTAGGACAAACCCAAACCCAGCCCCCCCACAAAAAAAAAAAAAGGTTTGTGGCATCGGAAGGAAAAACAACATTTTTTTTACTTATATTTTCTCATATTGTCCCTCTCAAGCAATGTTTTGAAAATCGAACTGGAGCGGCCGGTTGAATCATTAATCGGTTCTAATTCCAGTCCGAAAAACCCCCTAGAACCGTTTTACCTAAAACTGGCCAATCATCCAGTTCGAATACTGAACTGGTAAACTAGAAAGATCCTCGACAAACTGACTAATTTTTCTCCATTTCCTATTTGTAGAAACACTTCCCCAAAAAACACCCCTAAAAATCTTACCAATATCGCTTCCTTTCTCATTGTCTATGTTTCTCTCGCTCAAACACATCTAAGATTTCAACCATTGCCCAATTCCTCTATTTTTTGTCCGATCTCAGCCACGATGACGACCAATGATGAACTGATGAAAATGTCCTTGCTTTTGCAACATCTGATAACTACGGGCTCTGACGTCATTGCAATTTGTATTGTGGTAATCTTCTGTTTGTATCTTCTATGTTTCTCACTCTCTCTATCTTGCATCATTGATGAATGATAAAGAGGGCACAAGTAACTGCCGATGGCATCGTGGGATGGACCACCGTAGAATTTCCATATGTTTATCACCTCCTAGTAGCAAGTCAGAGGTTACCACCGGTGGGAACGACAATGGCCATCGATTCTGCATTCTCTCTTTCGACCTCCGATGGGATTTGGAAATTGGGAGATAGGCGCCGGTAGGTGGCATGGAGGAGAATTAGGGTGAAATGAATCTCAAGCATTGGGGTATAGCTGAGGTTGGCAAATAAAATTACACATAAGGACATGAACTTGTTATAGTAAATGACGCATAAGGAAAGAGATTCAATTGAATTAAAACTTTGCCATCAAATATCTGAAATTACCAAAAACATGAAATAAAAAAAAAAAGAATAGAAAATCAACTTTATTATTGCCAAATCACCCTTGCATTGGCTCTTTTTATATTTGTTATGTTATATATATGCACACACACATTATATTTTTTAAATATTTTTCTATTTAAAGAAATATATAAAAAAATATTAAAGACATAATTATGACATCACCGATTCAATCGCGGTTCACCTATCGGTTGAACTGGTGACTCGTTACCTAGTAATAGTTCTGGTTCAATGTCCGGTTCGGTTCTTAAAACATTACTCTAAAGTACTTAATTAAACAGGAATTGAAACATTATGGTATTGACTGTCATCAGTTCTCTGAATTTGTCAACCCATCATTTATATCCTTTGAACCTAATAAAGCATATACATTGAATTTGGTTGAAAACTTGCTAACTACAAATTGCATACCTACTGTATTTAAACACCATCTTCATCTTACCAAAACAAAATCACATAGAAAAAGAATATCTAAGTAAGAAACTGAACATGGCAAGCTGAAGGCAAAAAATGTTTGTGATGCAATCGATGATAATGGTGATGATGATATTATTATTAGAAGAGAGAATGCAGAGTAGGAATTGAAAAATATAACTTTCTTATTGAAAAAGTAAGTACAGAAGAAGCTCCCTTATATAAGCTATAGGATGAGCTATGTAACAAACTACAACAACCAATTAACAAAATAACAAACACAAATAACAAATAAGAAGCTTCTAAGATTCCTTCTAATACTCCCCCTTAAGATGGAGAGTAGAGATTATGAACTCCCTTCTTGCCTAGAATAAATCGGAACTGATGTGAATGAAGGGCCTTCGTGAATATATTAGCAAGTTGGTTTCTAGTGTAAACATGTAAAGTTTTCAGTATCCTAGCTTGAATATTCTCAAAGATGATATGACAATCTATCTTTATATGTTTGGTGTGCTCATGATAAACTGGATTTGCGGGAATATGGAGAGCAGCTTGGTTATCACAAAACAATAGGGCTGGTCCATGGTGAGTGACCCTTAAGTCCTTGAGCAAAGTAAACAACCACATAATTTCACAAGTGGTATTTGCCATGGAACGGTATTCGGCTTAAGCTGAAGAGTGAGAGACGATGTGTTGTTTCTTTGACTTCCATGACACAAGAGAAGTTCAAAGAAAAACACAAAATCCACTTATTGAATGCCATGAGTCAGGACATGTAGCCCAATCCAAATCAGCAAAAGCTTTAAGTTGAATGGTGGAACTACTTGAGAAAAAAATGCCTTGCCCTGGAGTACCCTTTATATATTGAAGAATACGAATAACAACCTTTAGATGAGGTTCACGTGGTGATTATAGAAATTGGCTAAGGCGATTGACGACTAGTGGCGCGTAAATTACGTCGCCACTTTCACCGCAAGTGTACGGGTTAAGTTTTAGTATAGATGGGAAGGAGTAGGGGTTGTCGTATTCATAGGGATTGGTTGAGATTATCGTCAAGTACCGCGATTGTCATAACCAGACTTTATTTTGGAGATAAAAAATGAGTTTATTATTAATTAATACTAATGCTAAAAAACTAATTATACTAATATTATTATATTGAGTTGTTTAGGGGAAAAGATTGCCTAGGGATTAACTTTGTTTACAAAAACGGGTTTGGTCTCGTTTAGTTTACAATAACGACATTCAACCTATCCGACAATCTCTGTATTGTAACCTCACCACCTCTCCCAAGTGTAAGACGAGTGAATATGCAACTTCGCGTCAATAAAGAAGTCTCCCTCAATGTCTTAATGACACTAGGTAACATGCGTCTTGCTCCAACGTTATTAATTGCACATTTTCTAACTCCCTCCCAGGTTATTAGATCATCGAGTTATGTTTACCTTAGTCCGAATTCGGGGTTACCACTCTTGAGTGTCAAACTCCACATTCTCTATTTATCTAAACTAGCATATAATCAAAGAATAACGGTAAACACAATCGAAATAGCGAAGAACAACCATTAACAAAACACAAACTCAAACAAACAATGATTTCATAAATTATATTAATTCCTAGACAAAATTCGTTTAGCTCGTGGCCATAACCTTTTATACAATGAGAAACGAGCTAAACATGCTCAACAACCTACTGAAGTTAAGAAAATGAATAAGAAACGAAGAAAACTTAGCCGTAGTCTGAAGATTTGCCGTTAAAATTGTTCAATGCTCGCTTCTCCTTCTTCGCAACGTATTTGTTTCCTTTGGAATTGTTGAGCACTCCCCAAAACACTCTCTAAAATATCCTAAGACCTTAGGGGTCTCTAATGGCTGGAGGGCTAGAGAAGAAAAGAGAAGAGGGGCTTAAATAGGAAGCAAAATATCTAAATAAATATCTAATAGCTGTGCAGAGTAACCGCCACGGCGGTGGGTATGTTGGTTTGATCACGGTCTCGGCGGTGGACACGATGGTGGAATTAGAGACCTTGCTGTTGTTTCACCATTGCGGCAGTGGATCTCACTGCTATGGCGGTGGTGTTTTAGTAATATTTGGTCCTCTCTGCATATTAATCATCGCGGCGGTAGGCTGCAGTTCAGAATTTTGCCCTTATACTTGTTTTCCCACCGTTCTTGATCCGATTTGATTGTTTATGATCCGTTTTCATGCCTTTTCACCCCACACACCTGATTTATACAAAATACCTAAAAATGTATCAAAACGTAATAAAATGTAATAAACATACTGGAAAACTAATAGGTTTGGTTTGGAAATAGATAGGTAAATTACACCTATCAACGGCATAACAAATATCAGGCCAAGTGATGGTTAAGTACAAAAGTTTCCCGATCAAATGTCTATATCTGGTGGGATCTTCAATAAAATCCCCATCATCTTGAGATAACTTTAAATTTGCTTCCATTGGTATAGGAGTTGGTTTAGAACCTATAGAACCACTTTTGGAAAGTAGTTCCAAAGCATATTTTCGTTGACTAATGGAAATCCTAGATTGTGATCTAGCTACTTTAAGGCCTAAGAAATACTTAAGATCCCCCAAATCTTTGAGCTTGAAATGATTATGAAGAAAATCTTTCAAAGTTTCAACTGCTGTTTGATCATTACTAGTACCTATGATATCATCGACGTATACCAAAAGTGCCAAAAAGGTGTTACCAGTGTGTTTGGTGAATAAATAATGATCGCTGACTGATCGTGAAAAATCTTCCTGAAGTAAAACACTTGAAAATTTTGAAAAACGTTGTCGAGAAGCTTGTTTAAGGCTATACAAGGATTTATGCAACCTGCAAATGGCATTAGATGGAAAAGTCTCCCACTCTCAACAAATGTAGCTAGGTGGAATAGCTATATAGACTTCCTCAATGAGCTCACCATGTAGAAAAGTGTTATTAACATACAACTAGGTCAAAGACCAACCACAAACGATAGCGAAAGAAAGCAAAACCTTAATAGTAACAAGTTTTGCGATAGGAGAAAAAGTGTCCAAAAAATCGATACCTTTCTGTTGGGTGTATCCCTTAGCCACGAGATGAGTTTTGTGGCAATCAATGTTGCCATCAGCGTTAAACGTGAGCTTATATACCCATTTACATCCAACCGGACGTTTTCCAGGTGAGAGAGAAACAATAGACCAAGTGTCATTACTATCTAAAGTAGTCAATTCAACATCCATGGACTTTCACCATTTCGAAAACTCAATAGCCTAGGAAAAGGTTTGAGGTTCGATTGGGGTGGAAATGGCTAAGGTATAGGCACAGAAGTGAGGGGACAACTTGGTGTAAGAGAGAACGGAAGATAATGGATGGGCAGTGAAATTTTGTAATGGAATAGGGGAACAAGTGGCTAAAGAACAATGATAGTTAGAAAGCTAGGAGGGTGGTTGGTTGTTCTGTAAGGCTGTGAAATTTGAGAGACATGCACAGTTGGAGACATAGGCAGAATATCATGAGTGGAGAGGATGGGGGGGTGGAAGGTGGAGAAGAGGTCACCGGTGTGTGTCGATGAGTAAGATTGGAGAAGTAAGTAGGAGTGGAAACAATAGGAAGAACACTATTATGGAAAATATCCAAAGATGGTGGTATAGAGTGGTTCGATTTGGTAAAGAGAAAGATAAGCTCATGAAACACAACATTTCTAGAGATAAAAATTGTGTTAGAAGCTAAGTCAAGCAACTTATAACCACCAAAAGGATAGCCAAGAAACACACAAGCTCTAGCATGGGGTGAGAACTTGGAATGATGTTGAACTTAGGTGGAACCACAACAAAGACATCCAAAACTCTAGATATGGTTATATGAAGGGGATGAGTGATTTAATAACTCGAAATGAGTTTTGTTAGAGAGTAATAGAAAGGGTGTGCGGTTGATTAAGTAGACAGCCGTGAAGATAAAATTTCCCCAATAACAGATAGGAGCTTGGGATTGGAATAATAAGGCACAAGCAACATTGAGAATGTGTTGATATTTAAGCTTAACGACAGAATTCAGTTAAGGAGTTTCAACACAAGAAAAATAATGGATGATGCCTTTGGATTGAAAAAAAGTCTATGAAAGCAAGTTCGTGTGCATTATCGGAGCGGATAGATTTGATCGAGACATTATATTGAGTCAAAATCAGTTTATAAAATTCTGGAAAAATGGTTTTGACATCAGATTTGGCATGCAACAAATATACCCAAGTGGCCCTAGTGTAATCATCAACGATGGTAAGAAAAAATGATGCTTCAAGATGGTTGGAACATGAAAAGAACCCCATATATCTATATGTATTAAATCAAAAGCATGTGGCGAGAGATTGTTATGGGAAATAAAATGTAAATGACGTTGCTTGGCCAATGGACATATGGAACAATGAGGAGAATTATTAAAAAAAAGAACTCAGAATTTTCAATTTATTATGTAATACTTGAAGTTTTACAAGAGATGGATGGCCTAATCTATAGTGCCAAATAGCAAGCTTCGACATTATAGATTTAACTTGCAATACAGAACAATAAGGTATACTTGAAGTATTACAATCAGAAGTACTTAGCTATAAGAAGTAAAGATCTCCTGTATACTAACCTTTCCCAATCGTTGAGGCCCGAATAGGGTTCTGTATGGTACAAGAATCAGAGAAAACATTTACTGAACATTGGATAGATTGAGTAAGGGAACTTATGCTTAAAAGATTGAACTTGAAATCAGGCACAAATAAGATATTTGGAAGAAAAAGATACTCAGACAATTGCATAGAGCCAATACAATGAATTTGAACAGGGTGACCATTAGGAAGGTGAAAGTGAGTGTTGGGAGTGGAATTGGAAGAACAAAATAGATAAACATCACAACAAACATGGTGGGTTACACCTGTGTCAAGAATCCAATGCCCTAAATTTTGATCGAAGTTGAAAGAAAAATAAGAAGGGTTACGAGTACTAGAAAAGCTTGAGGCCGATAGTGGAGAATTGAGCTGCTGACATGAAGAGGGGTCAAGCACTAATCTGAGCTTCCCTTGATGAAGCAGAGCACTGAGGTATGAGATAATATACTGACACTGATCGATGGAGAGAACAACAGATGATGCCATCGGTGAGAACTGCAATGGGGGCTCAACAGCGGTTTGATTCACATGGGCCTGTTTGGATTGAAGTGGGCTCACATATTGGGCTTGATATTTTCCTTTGGGCTTAAAACAGGGTGGAAACCCATGTAATTTGTAGCAATGGTCCATGGTGTGCTCTAATAGCCTACAATGAGTACAATATGGGCGAGACTTCTTCGGTCTAGGATACGAACCAGCAGCGGTGGCCATGGAAGGTGGTGAAGGAACTGTGGAGCTGAAATCCATAGCATCCGAGAGAGAAGAAGGATGATGACCAATTGTTCATTGCCTCTCTTCTTGGATAAAAAGATTAAAAACCTTGGAAATGGTAGGCAAGGGACTATTAATGAGGATTTGCCCTCTCATTGCATAGTACAAATCATTGAGACCCATGAGGAATTGCATCACACCTTCTTGTTGTTGATAATCCATCCAGCTCTTCATACCGCCACAACTACAAGCAGGAACCGACTGAAAATTGGTAAGTTTATCCCACAAAATCTTGAATAGAGTGTAGTAGGTGTTGATGTCTACCGAGCCTTGACTGAGTCCATAGAGATGTTGTTTAAGCTTAAATATGCGTGGGGCATTGCTCTGATGAAATCAAGCATGAAGATCAACCCATACATCTTTGGCACTCTCCAGGTAAAGCAGACTATCACTAATTTCTTTTGAGATGGCATTGAGAAGCCACGATGTAACCATACTGTTGCACCGCGACCAAGCGCCAGAATTGAGGTTATGAACAAGGGGTTTGGGAAGAGATCCATCCACAAATCCGACTTTATTCTTGGCATTGAGAGCCATTAACATAGATCTACTCCAGGTGTTGTAGTTGCTATTAGAGAGAAGATTAGTGACACGAATAAGACCAGGATGGTCTCCACTATGGAGAAAATAAGGGTTGTTATCATCCATGGCGGGAGGAACACGCATAAGAGGACCAGCAGGTGGGGTGAGAAGCTGAAACCGATTGGTATTGGTGCTCTGCCCACCACGAGCCATTAGAAGAAACACGCAACGAAAATATATTCTATTGATACCATATTAGAAGAGAGAAAGCAGAATAGGAATGGAAAAATATAACTTTCTCATTGAAAGTAAGTACAAAAGAAGCTCCCTTATATAAGCTATAGGATGAGCTATGTAACAAACTACAACAACCAATTAACAAAATAACAAACACAAATAAAAAATAAGATGCTTCTAAGATTCCTTCTAATAATCATTGCTTGGATTGCAGTGGCTCAATATTTTGCATTCCGATCTGCATATCAAAGTGCCATAAGAACAACAACATTTCACAACAACACTACTACTGTCACCTTGGCTATTCAATGGACCAATGTTCCAAGGTCAACACAGGTTCGTCATTTTTTTTCTATTTCTTTTTATTTTCATTTTTCACACACAGATGTACACACACACACACACACACACACACACACACACACACACACATATATATATATATATATATATATATATATATATATATATATCAGCACATATTTTATAGCCATCGGACTAGATATTTAACAACCAAGGCCAAGATTAAATGATTCTAGGAGACATTTTCAGCCCTTGAATTAGATATCTAACGGGCAAGATTAAGTGATTCCCAGAAACATTCCAGTTCTGTTGGATTAGATCTGGAAGTTAAGACCATAGAACTCCCAACAATAAACAATAAATAACAATTGATTTACATGTAATGGTTAAAATCAAACAACATTTTAAATTGATATAATTTGATATCATATAATATTTTTACTGAACTAACAATTTATCTCGAGATATCTCACACAAATCTATATAATAAATTAGGACATGAAAAGTTTTCGAGTGCTAAAAAAACATAGATCCCCACTTCTAAGATATTTTTTTTTTTTTTTTTTTCTGTTGCATTTTAAATCTAACATTTATAATTAATTTGTCATTTTTTATACACATATAAATTAGACAATTAATACAGTGCCTTTAAGCACGGGAAATCCCTAGTGTGTGTGTGTTAAGACGATGTGGACTCCACATAATAATTATACAATAATTATTATCAATAGGATGGTTGAGATCCTATTAGTTGAGATATTGGCTAAATCTCTACTATTCAACTAAAAAAAACATCACTTGGATTATATTTGAAGACATCATATTTTTGTTTTTAGCATAAATCATTTCTAGTTTCCACATATTTTAATTTGTAATATAAAATTAATTAATTAAGGTAGGTACCTAGTTAAAATTTAAATTACATAACATTAAGTTTCTTAAGGTATGGGCAGTTATTAGTGTATATATATATATATGAGCATGCGTAAAGAGTTGGAGCTTCAAAACATTTGGCCTTCCGTTATTGTTTTTAGAAAATTCAAAAGTGCAAGCAGAATACACATATGTGTGTGCACGCGAGAGTGCATAAAAGGTTGGAACTAGATAAATATTTTTTATTTAATTATTTGTTTGTACGATGTTCTATTTTTGGAACATATATATATAATAAAAAGAACAAAATCAACTATCAAAACATGACCATAGAACAAAACATTATTCGATGGTCAAAGTGTATCCCGGTTATATATATATATATATAGTAATAATAATACTAATAATAATAATAATAATAATAATAATAATAATAATAATAATAATAATAAGAACAAAATCAACTATCAAAACATGACCATAGAACAAAACATTATTTGATGGTCAAAGTGTATCCCTGATCACGTGTTGCACCAATTAATATGTGGTTGACTCGTCATGATATTAGTGTAGTACTTTATTATTGAAAAAATGAAAATACTGAGACTCAAATTTAGTTAAAAAAATAATTGTATATCATATTAAGAAAAATTAGAAGTGGACATGTCATTAAAATCTCAAATAATGAAATTGTTGAGAGAGGAAAAAAAAGAAAGATAAATATTATGGAAGTGAAAGCAACAATTAAACTTACACTTAAAGTGAAATCTAACCGTAATTATTCGTATTCCTAGTATTTTTAAAATTTTAATTAATCAATTTCAAAATTATTTCATTTTGTCCATTAAAATGTACTTTAATTTTTTTATTTTTTTATTTTTCCTAAAATTACGTACTATTTGAACTCCACTTTTCCTCTTTTTCTTCTTGAATTTTACATTCTTTTTAACCATTTTACCCCACCAAAAAAATTGGGCCAAATCGCAATTTGTATTGTTAACATATAAGTGGGATTGCACTTTATTTTGAATTATTTAAATTTTATCACATTATTCATTGATGTTTTAATTTAGTGTTAAATAATCCCAAATTACACAAGTCTAACCATTTTTGTCGTCGGAGTTGGGCGAAGTGTGATAAAATAGTGCAAGTTCCTCTATTTTATCCTCACATGCATTGCTTATCCGATGACAAAAATGTTCATTTATGATCAACTGGGCTAGTTAGAAATACAATTAAAATTTTGAAAAACAATATAAAATGAAACAATTGCACACGAATTTTAAGGAAAAAAATATATGATCAAGCAAATATTTCAAACTCTTGCTAGATTATTGCACATGAAAACTCATGACATATATTAACATTTTTTTTTATCTGACAGATTTACTGAAATTGGGAACTTGCGTTGATAATTGGTCCGACAATTATTGTACACCCAAAGGAATGTAATTTCATTATAAGGTCGACATCAAGCATGTAATACTAAGTGGTGTCTCATTAAAGTCCCTTTCAAGTCTTTTGGTAAATTTATACATATATATATATATATATATATATATATATATATATATATATATATATATTTGTTTTTGTTTTTTTTATATGTCAAATAATAAGTGGTCCCACTAATGTTTTTATTTAAATTTTTTCTAATTAATGCACAAATATATGATTAATTTTTTTGGTTCACAATTTAAGTTACTTAAAAGAGTAACAGTAATTCAAAAAAAATATTTGTACCAAACACAACGTTATTGCTTATTTGGTAAGAGATAATAGAATCCAATTCTGATGGAATATAATTAAATTTTAAATAGACTTCTATTTAAATTTTAATTCTATTCCATTACCATAATGGTTATGTACATAAACTAAGATATTTCATATAATCTTGATCATTAATGTCCCATCAAGTACCATGTTGTCCAATTTGAAATATCAATGTTCGATTCAAACATCTTTGGAAAGTTACAATTAGAATTCTCTAGCAGATAGCCACTCAAGATCTATCAAAATATACAATTAGAATCATCAGGTAGGTAGCTAGTAAAAAAAAAAAAGTTATAACTTTTCTTCAAAAAGTTACAATTTATGAAAAAAAACATGTTTACAAGATTTATTACAAAAGTTGCAAGTTTATTGAATAAATTTAGAAGTTCATATGAAGTTAATTACAAGAGAGAAACATTGGTGGCACCTGAATTTTAGCCGGCGGCACCAATATTGTCTTTCGAGCTTGGGTTCTATTTCTTGAATGCTACTGGCATCGATGTTTTATCTAATGATATCAGTATGATCTGTTGAACTTAGTTTATATTCCTCATTTACTTCAATCTATATAAAAAGTCTTTCAATCTCTGAGATTCATTTCGATCTATTAGAAGAGAACACTCTAGAGAGAGAAAGAGCCAAGTAAGGAAAATTTGGTGTGAAAATTGGGCATCAAAACTAGAAAGTGAGAATTAATTACGGATGTTCAATGCAATTGTGGAAAAAGACTATCATGATAACTTAATGATCAAAATTGAATCCCATTCTAAGGTTTTTTTTACTTGTACGAACTGCAAGGTATGATCATCTTATAAGATTTTACTTAATTACTTTTTTCTTGTATCATTAAACTTATAAATAGAAGTTTTTTTTTGTTTTTTTTTTTTTTTTAAATATTTTGTGTTGTAATAGATGAAATGGATTTCATGTGGGTTCTTTGTATAGTATGATCGATGACCCCTTGGATCGTAGAATATAATAGGTAATCCCTGGATTACTAAGGAGAAAAAACAAATTTGAAGAGAACATCCTTCGAGTGCTCATTATTGTGCCTTGGATCCTAATTACTTGGATAGTCTACAAGGATAATAGTGCACAACGTGTTTGAGAAAATGTCCATAAGAAAGAAAAATAAACCATCAATATGTTTTTATTGTATTTTGGGTAGGTCTTGTTTGTAATCAATTGTTTAAAAATTGGTTGGGTTTTGTTATCAAGTGTTGTGTGAACTAACTATTTGTATAAATGTCTCAATGAAATTGTATTTTTTATGAATTGTATTTTCATATTGGTGGCATCGATTATGGTGGGTATCATATGATGAATGAACTTATTTTTAAAATATGAGTTTGTAATTCATTGTGTGTATGTTTTAGTCATTGCAGCACAAATATGTTCAGTGACAACATTGATTTGAGTTTAAAAAAAACAATTTGAAGACCCTGGTACCTCAAAACCAATGGCTAGTGGTGATGAATTAGCTTTAAAAATACACCATGTCGATGGCACCGATATATACATCGGTTGCACCATTATTTGGTCTAGTAGCACCATTTTTCCGAGCGACTGTAGTGGATACATGTATATATACATTAAGAGGAAGTTTATAATAACTTATATTACAATGTATTGTTTTTAGATTAATTGTAATATTAAATTTTAGGGCATATGTTTTAGGGTTTAGGATTAAGGGTTCATGTTAAAGGTTGTAGGGTGTAGGATTCATGGTCTAGGATTCGGAGTCTAGGGCTTAGGGTTTATGGTTTTGGTTTTAAGATTTAAGGTTTTGGGATTACAGTTTAGGGATTAGGGTTTATGGTTTGATGTTTATTGTTTACGGTTTAGGGTTTAAGAGATGTTTGAAAGATTAGGGGCTATTCTATAAAAAATAACTTATTTAATTTAACACTACAAGGTGTGTTGTTATATTTCACAATTCCATTACGTAACTCATTAATTGACATCAACATAATTTGAACATATCATTAAACTATGACGTAAAGATCAAGTTCTTCACTTGGGATTGAATTTGGTGCGCATGTGAATAACAATTAACCTTAAATCCTAAACCCTAAACCCTAATTTGAAGGTCAAGTTTTCAATTGTTAAACTAAATAGATTAATATGTACCTATTAGGGTTTGTTTGAAGGAATGGAAGTTAATTTAAAAATAACAACTTTAATTTAACATTGTTGGATGTATGCCAAGATAATTTCACAATTGAATTATGTAACTTGTTAATTAACATGAATGGTTATAATATAAATGTAATACTCCACAATTTTATATTTTAAAATATTATTTTATATAAGTTTAATATTGTTTTTTGGGATTGTCTTATATATTATGAAAATTTGAGGTATAGATTAATATTTGATATTTTTGGAATTATTTGATATATTATTTATGGTATAAAGAAATATTTGATAATTTTTGGGGGTTAAATGTTAATTTTTAATTGACTTTTAAAAGTATTGGGACTATTGTGTTATTTAAAATATAATTTTAATAATTTTGGGATATAATTAATATTTTGTTTATTTTAAGAGGGATAGTTAGTGTAATTAACAATAAAAAAATAAAAATAAAAAATAAATAAAATGTCTTGTCTTCCTTATAAGAATACAACACATATGTTATATATGGATTTTTATATAAATATATATTATATCTACATATACATGTTAGAAAAAAAAAAACTATCTATACGTCTACTTCGGTTCACATTTTGGTTTCAAATTTTAGGTAAATTTTTAACTCTTTTAATATATGTATTTAATCTCTCCATGTATTGTGTGGTTTATGTTATTACTGTTATAATTGTTATTTTCATGAAATATTAATCATTACGTATCATGTAAAAATTATGTGAGATATATATTTATGTGTTTATTTATGGTTTAATTAGATACACGTATTAAAGGGTTAAAATTCTACTGAGTTTTGACTTACAACCCCACAGTTTTTATTTCAGGGTCGATGAAAATGGAGTTGCGATTGAAATTATAATTAGATTGGGATTAAATTTTTGTAATATTTGTAGAAATCGTTGTTGTTGTAAAATTGACTAGATTCATAATAAATATAGTTGTCGACATAGTTTGGAAAATTTCTCAGATTTATGAGGAATAAAATAATTGTTATTCAAGTTTAATATGAATTCTTTTTGGAAGAAACTATGTGGCTACCCTGGGAAACCAGACCCTTACAATAAATTTGAAATCTTTGTAAATTGTGACATATTTAGAAACATAAGGGGTTAATTTGGAAAACTAAACTATTCAATTGGGATTAAATTTATTACATTTTTATACATAATTCAATCATTTAATTTGACAATTGAAGGGTTAAACTAGAAGATTAAATAAGTAAAAAATAAATTCTTAAATATTTTTCATAGATGAACTTATTCAATTGGAAATTATGTGAAAGTTAATAGGGGCTAAATTTGAAAGACCAAGCACTTTAATTTAATGTTCAAATGTATATATTTTCATGATTTGACATTAACTTTTACATTATTAATCAATTTACATGGTCAATTGCAAGATCAAATGGAATATATATATTGAGTAAGATCCATTAATGAAAGTCAAGGGTACAGAAAGCATTAATAGAAGATCCATTAATAGTCGTGGCTGCAGCATTGAAGTGCGTAAAACATTCTCAGAATCACGTAAAATAGACTTGAGGTCAGATTTTGAATTTTCAAATTTTTTCTTAAGTAAATCGTTATTTATTTCATGATCTAACATTTGTCTGGAAACCACATGGGATAGAGAAATTGAACACGCAGATTTATCTTGGTTTGACAAGCTATCCAATCCTTTGAGCTTGTGTAGGGATTTCGCAATCCACTAATCATGATTCTTTTCCCAAGTGGAAACCAAACCCTTACAATCTCTTTCACATGTTAAGGACTAACCTAATTCTTTTTCCAGACTCAGAATCAATCCTTTATAATTTCTCTTTTACAAGGCTCTAGAAGAATCTAATTCTTTTGCTAGCTAAGAAACGAACCTATCTTTTTACCACGCTAAAGACTAACTTAATTTTATTACAAGAAGAATCAAACATAATCTTTTTACAAACTATAAATCAAACGTAAACCCTGATTAGACACTGACTCAATGTGTCTAATCTTCTCACACTCACAAATACAAAAAAATATAAAGTTTATTTTCACAGGAGCTTCTACTACCTCAATACAATATATGTTCGATTAATGTCCTCATAAACTATGTGATAGAACTTCGTGTGAATACAAATCTAATATTACTCAATTATAGCACAAGGATAAAATGAATCAGATTTTACAAGCATAAATTGTTTCATATGATTTTCAGGATATTCTAAATAGAAAATAATTTTTCGCACAAAAAGACTAGAAGCTCAATTAAAAGATATATATCAATTAAAGTACACTTAATTTTGAGCAAGTAAACAAGAACAATCTATAAGGATTTGTTTCAGAAGATCATACAAATGACTCGAACCCGGTATGGAAAGAACAACGATTTATTCGAAACTTTTCTCTCAAAAATATTTGCATCAAAATGATACTTTCTTTTTCAATATGCTTGATTCAAACCCTTGCTCTGGATTGTTGTTTTGTTTAAATTTACAAGTCTATATTTATATATTTCAAATGATGCCTATAATGGCTATTTTTCAAAACATAAGAGCATTAATGTCCCATATAGACCCCATATAAAATATTTCATCAAATCATATATATTTGACTAAAAAAATACTCTTTGAAAAGATTAATTTAGTCCACAAAACCACTTTGAATCAAAACCCTTAAATATAGTTTTATCGGTTAAACCCTTAGATTCAATTAATATAAGGATTAATTAATAAGATCTTCAAAATATAAGATTGACATATGAAATATACTCAAATGCTCTTAAAATAAGATTTTATAATGTTCAAAATAATTGTATTTGGGTTGAAGATCTCGAAAAATAAATCTGTCAACCATGTTGAATCCTGTCCAATTGGTCAACCGACTACCCACTTTGTGAATCGGTTGCCTTTGCAACGATTCATTTTTTTACCATTAGCACCCTAGTTAGTCAACCGCAAGTTAACTGCCCTGCTAACCAGCCATCTTGACGGTCGACCATTCAGGCCAAAAGCACAAGTTATAATCTACTGATCCAACTAGTCGACCCACCTTTTTCATCAGTCAACCATGTGGACCATAAGTTCTCAGTTCAGCCTACTACTTTTCCCAATCAACCGACCATTTGGTTAGTCAACTATTTGACCCAGAACATTTTCTATTTTTCATTTTAAAAATATTTTCTTGATCAACACTATATGAAAAACATTTAGACTCTTATATATGTGTGTGTGTGTGTGTTCCAAAAAAAAATTCAATGTCCTCACTTGCAACCATCTTAAGTCCTTTGTAACATATCATCTTTGAAAATCATCATCAAGCCTCGTCTTTAAATTTAATCCTTTTCTCATTTGGTCAAATGGAACTTAATTCTGAAATCACTCAATAAAAATATTAGTTCCCGAACACATCAACATTAAATTGTCTATCAAAACATCTGGGATCAATAGGGTACTTTTTTTTATTTAACGATTGATGGAATTATTAATTTTCATTTTCACATCTATGATATTAAATAATTTTATAATTTCAGATCCTATTAATTAGTTTTATATACGATTTCTGTCCCTGATCTTTTTATTGAAGTCCGTCAAATTAGGTAAAGGGAGAAGAAAATTTTTAGTGAAAGAACTGGGTGTATAGAATAAGGTATTGGAAAGAAGATAGATCTAATGGGTGTAGGAGAGAGATATAGAGGAGGAGGACGAAGAGAAGAAGAAGGAAGTGGTGGTGGCGTTGGCGGCAAAAACAACGACTAGGTGTTAGTTGGAGGTATTGTGGCGGCGGTAATGGTGGCTCACATGGGGGTGAGAGAGAGTAAAACAAAAGTAAAAGAAAAAAGTGAAAAAGAAAAGAAAAAGATAAGTAAGAAAAAAAGAAAAAGAAAAAAAAATTAATGAAGGGTAATTTTATCATTTCACACATAAGATAAAGGGTAATTTAACAATTTTAAAAATAAACTTTATATTGAAAGTGTAAAATCGAAATTTAAATGTTTACATCAGTCAATCAATTCTGATTTGGTAGGTTGTCTACTCCAATTAAAAAAGATAAGACGTTTTCGTGGTATTTGTCTCAAATACAAGTGGTGTTGGCCCAAAAAGCTACCCAAGAGGGGGGTGAAATGAATAGTTACAAAAATTTAACAATTAATTCTTTTAAACACAAATAATCAATTTCCTAATTAGATTATTATCTTTATACGCTGCAGATATGAGTTTAAGACTAAGTGTACACCCAAGGAGAATATGAATAATAGAACACTGTACCCAAGAATTTATTTTGGTTCAACCAAACTAATCTTGCCTATGTTCAGTCTCCCGAACTCCAGGAAGATTCGCAATCCACTAAACCCCTTGATCTCTTTATCAGGTGGGAACTAAATCCTTACAACGATTCTTTTATAAGCATAGAATCAAGCTTTACAAATTACCCTTTTTCCAGGCCAATGATGAACCCTATCTTTTTACCAAGCTAATGACTAACTTAACTCTCACTTACTTATCATTTTCGTAGGGAATGATGAACATTTACAATTCACTCGAAAAAATTCAATTACCGGAAGAATCATAACCTAGTTCTTTTCAAGGAAAAGAATAACTTAACCCTTTTACCAGGAAAAAGATAAAACCCTAATATTTTTATAAGAAAAAGATTGAAACCTAACTATTTTGACTAGACACCATCCTAAATATGTCTAATTCACTCAAACTCACAAATACAAAAAATATGTGTTTCTTCCCATAAGAAGCTTCTACCACCTCAATACAAATATACTCAATTAATATTCCAATAATTACTACGTGATAGATATGTGAGACAATTCCAATCTAATTAATAAATAATATGGGTACCACAAATTTAACACGTAATCAGATTAACAGGGAGAAATCATTTAAAAAGATTTTTCAGGCTTTTAAATTTAAAACCATTTTCTAGCAATCCTAAACTAAGAAATAAAAATAAATGTAACTTTAAAAAGAAATTAATGAAGCTTGGATAGGTCCCACTTGGAAACACCGAAGACAATGATAGTATATTAAGTAGAACTCAAATTGGTGACGCCAAACAATAAGCGTTTCAGATTATGAACTTATAGCAAATCACTCGTAGAAATCTTAGCAAAAGTATCACTCTTATAATAGCTCAAAACTGATATTATTGATGTTATTAATTTAATTCCGGCAGGTCTCTATTAATAGACCAATATCTAGCCCTCCAACGGCTAGTTTTCAAAGATATGTCATTTAATGACACTCTAAGACCCCATATATCATAACCTTTCATTTAGGTATGTTCCATTGAAAAATACTCTCTAAATCTTGTATTTAAGTCCACAAAACTATTATCAATTTAAAACCACGGAAGTACGAAGTATTAAATCATTTATGATAATCTCAAAATATATGGACAATATCAACAGAGATCACAAAATAGATTGTTTATACTTGAATTATATTCAAATCCCCAAATCCCTCACTTGGAATCATAAAAAAAAATGGATAGTTTTTTACCGAGGGACGAAATCAGCTAAATTCCCAACTGACACGGTTGACAGACCTTTTTCATATTTTCGTCATGTCTATCTTGCACCCTTTATATTTTTCTTCATCGATTCTTCTTCTTAATCGAAAGCATGGAACTCTAAATCTAAAACACTTGATAAAACCATTAGTTTCATAAAAACATCAATACTTAATTGTTTATCAAAATTTTGGGTTCAACAAGTGGGGTCACTTGTAAATTTCAAAGCAAATAATTCTTTTCTTTCTTTTTTTTAATTAAAAAATTTAAAGAAATCAGGATTTGGATTTGTGTAATAAAAATAAATCTAATTTACCTAAACTTTAGTTTTTTGTTTTGGTAAGACATTTACAATTTGAGAAAAAGACATCTTTAAATTCTTTATCGGCCATTTATTAAGTGAGATACTACTTAATTTTAAAATAGTTTTTCTTTTGCCTTAAAAAAATAGTACCTTTAAAATAAAAAATAAAAGTTTTGGTTTCATGTACTTTTTTGAAAAGTAAAAGATATTGTATTTTGTTTTTTCAATTTTATTCTTTATTTTTGGTACATATGTTGGGAGGGGTTGAATTTTAAATCTTTCACAATGAATTATAAATTTTATATTATAAGAGATCGATGGTTTCAGACAACTCCATCCACTTTTCTCTGTCATTTATCAATGGATTTTCTGGACAAAGAAATCATTTACATGGATAAGGTTAAAATATTTTCTATACACTGTTGGATACACTTTCTCATTTTTTGCTTTTGATTTTAAGTAAATGTTTTTATTTATTTATTTATTTTTTGTCAAGTAACCTTCTTTTTTATTTTATTTATTTGTTTAAATTATTTTAAAAAATGTAAAAACAGTGCCTAAATTACACATATTTTAATCATGTTGTGACAATTTTACCAACACAATTACTTTTACCATTGTATGTCATGTTGAAATAAGTTTCAAGTTAGTAATCACCATAAAAACTTGAAGGTGCGAATCGTCGAACACTACCCGATCTGGGGTGAAATGTAGCATTCATGTAACAAGATAGGTAAATTAGGAGGCACTTGCTAAAAAGTAAATTGGTAGGGCTTGTACTAAGTTCTTTTAGGATTTTAATTGAAAAAAAAAATAGGAGTTTTTTTTTTTTTTTTTCACAATTCCTATTTTAAAATCCAACAACTTTTTTCACATCCACACAAATAAAATATTGTTCATAACTTTTTTTTTAAAAAAAAAAAAAGTTGCACAGACTCCTACTAATAATTTGTAAAAAAAAGTGGAATTTTAAAGATTAAGTAGATTTTTAAAAATTATGTGGAATTTGTTTATATAAAGAAGGGGTAATTTTGAAATGGTAATTGTTTTGGTAATTTTAAACAAGTCTAATTTTTGTCTTCCTTATATATGTGTGTGTGTGTGTGTGTGTGTGTGTTTTTAACTTTTAGGACCTCTAAAAAAACCCAAAAATTAAAGAGGAAATTGAATCTTCGTCACTTCAACGTGACTCGGTCACCGCTTATTATTTATATTTTTTGTTCTCTTATTTCCCACAAATACAAGGAACACAAAAATGTCTATTTAATTTCGAAAAATGTTGGGTTTATCCCATAACAGATTGGATGTGAAAGGGAATGTAGTCAAGTTATAAGTATGAAGAAGAGTCTCAACTCATGAACTGACTTTTGGGGTTGAGCCCAAAACCACCTTACACATCATGAGGATGAGGCTCCCTCTCAGATTTATAATCTGACCATTAGCCCTTACCACATCCAATATGGGATAAAATCTAACAATCTCTCCTTTACACATCGGGCATTTGATCTGCCGACTTTCAACCAGTCTTTCCCTTTGAGTTATTGTAATTTGAGTTTTGATACTAGTATAAGGTGGTCTATCAAATCAAATGTTAGTTTATGAGGTGAGGTTTTTCTATAATCTGACCACCAGACTTTTCTACTTCCAAGTCTCTTCTGCCTTCGATATAGGACAAACCCAAAAAAAAAAAAAAAAAAAAGTTTATGGCATCGAAAGGAAAAACAACATTATTATTTTTTTTACTTATATTTTTCTCATATCGTCCCTCTAAAGCAATGTTTTAAAAATTGGACTGGACCGTCCAGTTTAATTGTCAACCGATTCTGATTCTAGTCCGAAGAACCCCCTAGAACTATTTTATCCTAAAAATCGCCCAACCATCTGGTTTGAACGTGTTCGACTGATGAACCAGTGAACTGGAGCAATCCTTGGCAAACCGATTAGTTTTGTGCCATTTTCCATTTGTAGAAATACTTTTCCCCAAAACACCCTAAAGTCTTACAAAAATTGCTACCTTTCTCTTTGTCTATGTTTCTCTCAATCCAACCCATCTCAGATTTTAGCCATTGCTCAATTCTCCTATTTTCTATCCGGTCTCAGCCATTACAACGACCGACGACGATTGACAACAAACGGACGAAGACATCCTTGCTTGTGCAACATCTGACGACGACGACCTCCGACGTTGTCGCAATCTATATTGTGGTCATCCTCTGTCTGGATCTTCCATATTTCTCGTTCTCTTTATCTTGTATCACTATTTAACAATAAAGCGGGCACAAGTAACTGCCGACGACATCGTGGGATAGACCACCGCAAAATCACCATCTCTCCAACGCCTCCTAGTAGCAGGTTAGAGGTTAGCGCCGGCGGCGACGACAACAACCATCGATTCTACAATCTCTCTTTCGACCTCCGATGGGATTTGGGAATTGGGAGATAGGCACTGTTAGGTGGAATGGAGGAGAATTAAGGTAAAGTGAATCTCAAGCATTAGGGTATAGTTGAGGTTGGTAAATAAAATCACACATAAGGACATGAACTTGTAATCGTAAATGACACATGAGGATAGATATACGATTGAATTACAACTTTTCCATCAAATGTCCAAAATTACGAAAAACATGAAAAAAAAAAAAAAAAAGGAAAATCAACTTCATTATTGCAAAATCGCCCTTGCATTGGCTCTTTTATATTTGTTATGGTATATATATATATATATATATTGTATTTGTTAATATTTTTTTATTTAAATAAATATATATAAATATTAATGACGTAATTATGACGTCACCGGTTCAACCGCGGTTTACCTACTAGTTGAATCGGTGACCCGTCACCCAGTAATTTTTTCAGTTTGATGTTCAGTCTGGTTCTTAAAACATTGTTCCAAAGTACTTAATTAAATAAGAATTGAAACATTACGATATTTACTGTCATTAGTTATCCGAATTTGTCAAACCATCACTTATATCATTTAAACCTAATAAGGCATATACATTAAATTTGGTTGAAAACTTGCTAACTACAAATTGCATACCTACTATATTTAAGCACCATCCTCATCTCACCAAAACAAAATCACATAGAAAGAGAATATCAAAGTAAGACATTGAACATGGCAAGCTCAAGGCAAAAAAATATTTGTGATGCCAACGATGATAATGGTGATGATGATATCAAAGTGCCATAAGAACATCAGCGTTTCACAACAATAATACTATTGTCACCTTGGTTGTTCAATGGACCAATGTTCCAAGTTCAACATAGGTCCATTATCTTTTTCCTATTTCTTTTTATTTTCATCGTCATTTTAATATAAATCAACACATATTTTTCATTTGAGACATTTCAGACCCTTGGATTGGATATCTAACAGCCAAGGCTAAGATCAAATGATTCTAGGAGACATTTTCAGCCCTTGAATTAGATATCTAACGGGCAAGATTAAGTGATTCCCAGAAATATTTCAGTCATGTTGGATTAGATCCAGAAGTTGAGATCATAGAACCCTCAACAATAAATAACAAATGATTTATATCTAATGGTTGAAATCAAACAACGTTTTAAATCGTTATAATTATGTATTCTATAATGTCTTTATTAAACTAACAATTTATCCAAAAATATCTCACACAAATATCTATATAATAAATTAGGACTTAAAAAGAGTTTGGAGCACCAAAAAAACTCACTCCCCCACATCTAAGATATTTAAATTAAATTATTTTTCTAAACTCTTTTAAATCTAACATTTATAATTAATTGACCATTTTTTATACACATATATAGTGATTTTAGGCACGGAAAATTCCTAGTGTGTGTGTGTATTAAGATGATGTGGACTCCACGTAATAATTATACAATAATTTTTATCAATAGAACGGTTGAGATCCTATTAGTTAAGATGTTGGCTAAATCTCTACTATTCAACTAGAGAAAAAAAAATCATCACTTGGATAATATATTTCAAAAGATCATATTTTTTTTAACATAAATCATTTCTAGATTCCACATATTTTAATTTATAATAAAAAATTATTTTATTAAGGTGGTTACCTAGTTAAAATTTAAATTACATAACATTACTTTTTTTAAGGTATGGGCAATTATTAGCATATATATATATATATATATATACATACTAGGATATAACCCGTGCCTGAAGGCACGGGTCTTAATTTTTATTATGAAATTTATAATTAATTTAATATAAAAATGACATAATTTAGCAATGAAAGATAAAAATAAAATAAAATTGTAGAATCCCCTTTGTTTTTACAATATTCTCAAATTACAATATGTATAATTTGACTACTTTTGTAATATGTATTTTATTTTTTGGTTTAATTTGATCTTTTTCTTTGCCAAAGAGATTTAAAAATAACTAATTAGATAAAATGAATTACAAATAAATAGTAAAATAATTCTACCATAAATATTATACGGGAGTGATAGTGAGAAAATGATTAAATTCTATTTCTATTTAATTTTTACAAAGATTTGAGGAATTAGTCTAATCCACGTCATGAACAATTCAAATGTAGAGGTGTGCACGGGTCGGGTGTGGGGAAAAACTGGGTCACCCGACCCGAACATGTTCGGGTGAGGAATTGCAGGCCCGATTTCGACTGAAAGGTTGCTGGAAACTGGTGTTGGGCGGGTTTATCAGATTACGGTTGGGTCCGGTTGGTTTGTATGTTGAGATGGAGTAAAGAAAAAATCAAAACCCGAATCGAAAACGAAATCAGAAACCCTAATCGAAAAAAAAAAATCAAAACCCTAATCGAAGTAGAAATCAAAACCCTAATTCATACAGAAATCAAAATCGAAATTCAAAAAACAAAACATCAAAATCAAAGAACAAATAGAATCATAGAAGTATAGAAAACTTACCATCTGAGTCTTTGAATACTGATTTCAAACATCAATTAAAAGGAAGACTCAAGTTGTAGAGCCATCGGAGAATCGAAGACGACATCCCGAGTCTCGCGACCAAGAGCTTGGCTGACGACGAACAAAATCATTGAATCGAATTGAAGAGTTGAATGCTCAGATCTGGACGGTGGGAGGCTAGGCGTTGAACGAATCGTCGATGCTATGTCTCGAGAAAAGGTGAAATGAATGAAGCAGCCGTAGGAGAGAGGAGGAAATGAACGCATGAAACACTAAATGTGAATTAGAGCCTATTTATTTCAAGGATATCGGTCGAGTCGGGTACTTTCCGGGTGGGGGATCCAAAACTAAGGTCCGTTCCGCAAAGGTTGCGGTCGGATCGGGTTTTACCCGATCCGACCTCTGAAACTCAATAAAACTAAAAATATCGGGCCAGGCCAGTTGGATTTTTCGGGCGGGTTGGGCCTGTCGGTCAAATTGCACAACCCTATTCAAATGAACTCAACAATAACCAACAACATAAACTGAATAAGTCCACCAGCAAAAACAATAAACATTGAAACCAATAATTAATATGTTATTTCAAATGAGCAATACAGTTTCACTAATATGACTCTTAAAAATAAAAAATAAACAAAATTAACAAAAATTTATTCGTTTATACAACATTCTTGAATTCTTGATTCTTATTTTCAAATAATCCAACAAAAAAAATGAAACATTCATTATCAATAATAACGTTTTAAACACTTATTTTAAATTGAACACAACATAATCCACATAATAATATATGCTCAATTTTTTTTATTATTATTATTTTAACATAGTCCCCCCTTACAGGGGGAGGGGGGCAACATTTCAAAAAATTTAACTATGGTTTTCAAATAAAAACAAAAATAATCACAAGACCAAAAACTTATATATAAATTTTGGAAAATTTGGTAAAAGGTCCCATTCCATAAAACCATCACTCTGCGGGGGTCCTGTAATAGTAATTTTTTAACACATGATATAGTTCTTAGAAAGTGATTTTTTGAATCTTGGGACCTCTCAACAAGATTCCCTAAAAAAATTTATATAATATTTTTATTTATGTAACATTTTCAAATTCTGAGCTCTTCAATTTAAATAGACACAACCGATAATCTCCAAACACGATATTAACAAACACAATCACAAACAGTAACTTATATATAAAAAATTTGACATAACCCCCTATGTTTATGCAACATTCAGAAATTTTGAACTATTTTCAAATAAACACAACTGTTGGCCTAGTGAAATACCCAAGATGGGGGGGGGGGTGAATTGGGTAATTAAAAATATCAAAATAAAATACTTAATAAATCAAATAATTAATTTTAATCCTAAATTAATTATTATCTTTATATCACAGAATGTGCGCCGAGTCCTTCTTCTAAAATTATTTGTGAGAAATGCTTCATTTTTCTCTTTCTCACTGTCAAGACTTTCATCATCACTGTCATCCTCTTCTTCAATTTTTTGAGCTTTTAGTACCAAAAATTTCCTTTTACTATGTCCGGTATCATCCTCATATCCTTTAATCGCCGATTCATGAGTCATCAAGTTGCCTATGAGATCATCAATTTCATATTTGCCAAGATCCTTGGCTTCCTCGATTACCGTCACCTTTGACTCCCATATTTTTGTTAAGGACCCTAGGACCTTTCGTACTCTATCCTCCATGGAGTATGACTTTCCAAGTTGGCTCAAGTTATTGCAAATATTGTTCATTTTCCTCCATTCTGAATAACTCAAATTTTCTCATAAGAGCGTTGATTTTTTACTGCTTTACTTGACTTGTCCCTTAGTGGGTAACTTATAGCTTATTCCACATCTTCTTTGCAGATTTACAACTTGAAACTCTAGAATATTTGTTAGCATCTAAAGAGCAAAATAGAATATTAATAGCCTGAGAGTTTATAGAGAGTTTCTGCTTATCAGAAGCAGTTAACTGTTCTTTCTTCTTCTCAACTCTATTTTCCATTGGAATAAAGGGACCATCCTCGATTGTTAGCCATACATCGTAATTTGTAGCCTAAGGCTATCATCCTGTCTTTCCAAAACGAGTAACTTTCACCTGCAAACAAAGTTGGTCGGTGCATAGACTGCCTCTCAGCTAGTATGCCTATTATATGCACCATGTGATCTTTGTTAGCTAAAAATATCGAGCTAAACCGGCTCTGATGCCAATTGTTGACCCAATGGAATACCTACGAGGGGGTGAATTGGGTAATTAAAAATTATCAGAATAAAATACTTAATAAATCAAATAATTAATTTTAATACAAAATTAATTATTGTCTTTATATCACAGCAGAATTAAATTATCAACTAGATTCACACCAAAGAATAATAATAAACAAATTAAAGATTGCAGCACACTATAGATTTATGCTAGTTCACCAAGCTACTCTTGGCTAATCTAGTTTCCCGAGCCCCATGAAGAGTCATACCCACTAATACTCAAGATCCCTTTAAAGGTAGAAACCAAACTCTCACACCGATTCTTTTACAGGCTTAGAATGAACCTTTACAAAATCCTTTTCATAGGCTAAGGAAGAACCTCTACTTTTTACAACCGAAAGAATAACCTAATTCTTTTTAACACTAAGGCAAAAGAATCAAAATCTCACCAACACTCTAAACATCCTTTTACCCGATAAGGATTGAAACGTTACAAAATTCACTCAAAATAATTCTATCCAGGAAGAATTATTATCTCAATCTCTTTACAGGAAGAGAATGAAACCGGATACTCTTTGATTAAATACCCCCCAACAATATTTAATCCGTCACACTATTTACCAATACAAATTATAAGTCTATTATCTCACTTGGAGCTTCTACCACCCCAGATAAATTATAACTCAATTAATATCCCAAGTCTAGTAATTAAAAAATGTGAGATTGAAAATCTGATTTTAAATAAAATATGGGTAGCAAATAATTGAGCACGTAATCAGATTCAAGAAATTGTTTATAAGATAATTTCTTAAATAAAAATCAGAAATAATTTCTAAAGATCAATTTCCAACAATTAAACAAGCAATGCACAAATAGAAAGTAATTGAAAAAATCTCACCCGGAATCCACAACAAAAATAAATAGAGCGATGATACTTCAGATCCAGTAGCAGCAAAGATTACTAGCAATGATTCTCAAGATCGTCTCTTAGAATAACTCTCACAAAATCTCAAAAAGATTACTTTTAGAACAACACAATATGATCTTATCTCTTTAAGCTCACTTCTCTTAATTAATCATATATAAAAAAACGCAGGTCTATATATATGGGAAATAAATAAGTTCTCTAATGGCTAGTTCTCATGTATCATGACATTTAAATGCTCTCTTAAACCCTGTATATTATTATAACTTCATTTTGGTTTAATTCACTTAATAAATGGCTTTTAAATCTTTTAATTAAGTCTCCCAAATATTTCTAAATCTCAATTAAATAGAATAAAAATAATTTTATGTACCAAATTGAGAAACATTAAAATATAATGAACCAACTTAATAGGATTTAAATAATAGGTGAAGCATATATCATAAGATCCCTTAAATCTATCACAAATCCCAAAACAAAAAACCAGCTACTTTTAGATATGAATTCAGAATTCTTATTATCCTGAAACAGCTCCCTCAGTCGACTTCTAGATTCAGGATGTAGCCAAGCCAAAGATGTTGCGTTAATCGGTTGACCTATCTATCGACTTGGAGATTCAGAGAGTTCTATTTACCTTCACCTGTTGACCTACCTGTCAACTTAGAGATATAAAGAGTTCATCTTCTCTTCATCGGTCGACTTACTTATCGACTTACAAATACAGAGAGTTTCACCTGTTTGGTCTGGTCGACTTACCAATCAACTTATGCATGCTGGATCTCTTTTCTGAACTCGTTTTTCACTCATTATTACTTACGTTTTTGCCCCTTTAACCATTTTCTTTTCTAAATAAGCTCTACTAACTTCTTAAATTTTATTTTAGTCAATTATAAATATTTCTTTCCAAATACACATAGGAGCAAATAATTTCATCTTATCAAAACACACATAAACAATAAAAACTTTTTGTGCCGTGTGTGTTCCTAATTGGGATATTAAGAGTTGAAATTCACCTGAGTTGTTTTTCCTAATTTCTTCAAACTCTTAATTCTTCAGCATCTTTGACATCATCATTTAACATCTATTCATAATTTGTTATCGTATCTTCATTACTGGAACTTAATTAACTGAAACACTTAACAAACCATTAGTTCTAGTAAAATATCAACACTTAATTATTCATCAAAATCTTAAGATTAACAACAATAATAACACAACTAATAATTAACCTCGAAATACGATATTAACCAACATAACCATAACTAATAAAGTAATCAACACCAATGTTTCGAATGAACAATAATACACCAAAATTACGAATGAGCAAGAATATACACTTCATGATATGAGCTTGACAAACAAAACTAATAATTGAAACAATCAATAACGAACAAAAATATAGTAAAATAACAACACCACCCATGACACATAAGCCCACCACCCAGGGCTACTGGAACTTACCTAATAATTGAAATGTTTGGAATGTCACACGTATGTATATTGGCCAATGAGAAACAAACACAATTGAAGTCAATTTTATAACTAAATAAGTTACTATAAAATTGCAGACAACTTGAATTAAATTAAGTTGAAGCAATAAAGATAATATAATTACCTCATGATTGTTCCCCCAATCAATTTAGTCATCTTATTTATCCTAGTAATTTTTTTTTTCGAACCTACCTAAATACATAATAGAAATAAGATATATCAGTAATATATATACAACTATCTATTTAAATGTTGAAAGTATTTTTAAATCATAATTAGTCCAAGCATAAAATTTTAAAACAAAATTTACAAAAAATGATTGGCAAAAAGGAATCGGTAAAATTTTTTAATTCTCTAATTTCATGTAAAAAAAAATAAAAAAAATAAACAAATGATTAGTACGTACTTAATCACAAATCTCAATTAAAAAATTCATGTCTCATATCAAATAGCCTAAATTAAACAAAATTTAGATAAACCATAATTCCATAGTTCCTGCAAAATTGATACATCATTTTAAATGATAATAACAATGCTAACAATATCTTAGTTTTACCTCAAATTGAATGGTAGTGCTATTTTTTTCCTATGCAATCAAATACATATCGTGAATTGCATAGTAATTGATAAAAAATAACTATTTAGGAATTAATATTCTGAAATTCATTCTTACTAATAAAATAATCTAAATAAAATGGAAGGATCAATTTTGGATATAAAGAATTTCATTGGTCTTATAAAAAAAAATCGTAAAAATAAAAATAAATTTTCACCAAAACAAAATTATAAACATACATTCTCATATACCAAACCTAAATAAAAAGAGAATATATTAGAAATATGTAAAACATTGAAATAGAAGTGGAAAATCAATTAGTATAAGATAGTAGAAACAAATAAAGAAGTCCAAATAGAAAGAAAACCCAAAAAAAGAATCAACAATGAACATGAAAATGAACTACAATATTTTTGTGACCTCATCCAAAATGATAGGTTCTGATTTCTCATCATCACAATCAAACACATCTCATTGCTTACATAATATTTGGATAATAAATAAAAATAAAAATAAAGTTACTTTTGTTACAAATTAAAAATTAAAACACAATAAATATAATAAGGAGAACTATGTTACTCCCACCCAAGCACATTCATTGAAACATTAACAATTGTTTTCTCTAAATCATAAAATAGAATTCCTCAAATATCAAATTCAAACAAAATCCATGTTTTTAGAAATTTAGAAAACAAAATAATTTGGCAAAATGAATATGATTTCATAGAATCATTCAAAAGAACACACTGTGAAATTCATTAAAACACAACATAATCAAAGAATGATTACCAAACATGTCAATGATAGTTTCTAAGATTTATGTCTCGTATTACGGCCTAGTGTTTTTGCTTCAGAATTCATTTTTCAACGAAAGAGAAATATGGGAAGAATTTTGTTCTATTCCCATAAATTTGTTTTAAAAATCTGGGAGTTGATACAATTTTTTTATACCTATTTTTGGGAACAAAAACACTAACCAAACAACGCCTTATTAAGCAGTTCAACGAAAAATAAAGAAAATCCTTTGTTATATTAACTAAGTCAACTAACCAAGTAATCATTTGTGAGACACTGCTCGTCTATCTTTCAAATCTATGATATGCCTTTACCATGGTTTTGTTGTGCATATTTAAGTTGATCCGAGAAAACATAAATCGATTTCTATGATGTTCCTTGAAATTTGTTCAAAATTTTGTAAAAATGGAGTAGACCCATTTTTTTCCTCATATTTATATTTTCGCTCCAATTTTTGTTGGAACAAAGAAAGAAAAGATGTAATAGAAAAACTAAACAAAAGGCACCTATATATCGCATGAGAAATCTAGAATCTATATATCTAGTAACAGAAACTTTAGATATATGCAGAAACTGGGAACAGACAAAAATATAAGAACAAAAGCACTGAAAAAAGATAACTCAATCTCTATCTAAGATAAGAAATACCAAACACTAACTAAGCACAAATAACTCAATTAATCAGAAATCTAAGAACTCAACATACTAACTCAATTAATTAATAAAAAAAATTAGAAAAATATATCCTTACTTGATTTGAACAATCAAACTTACTGCAATTCGATTTGAGCTTAAGCCAAATGAACAACCTTGAGCCTTTATGATCCCTTATTATCCCCCTGCATAGAAAAATTGAAAATCAGAAGGGGAAAAAAAAGGAAAAAAGAAACCAACAAAAAAGAAAAAAAACCAAAAATATCAAATATCCATACCGATTTTGAATAAAGCTGGATCTTTTTAAGCCATAACTTTAGATTCAGACTTGGAAATTGTAGTTGTAACTCTAGTTATAGCTATATCTATAAATATTCAAGCATTCAAGTGTTAATTTAAGTGTTTATTGTATCTATAAAGTGTCTATAAACCATTATTGTTTACCATTTTAGTAAGGATTGAATCCAATCAAGCCCTTATCACTAATTTTTTACTGAAATTATTCGATAACATGGATCAAATCTAGCTATAATCACTAACCCTAATGATTCTCTAAACAAATATGAAAAGAAAGGGATATGAGAGACTTACCTGGAGATGGGTGGACAATTTCTTGCATAACTCACGCGAGATCGATGAAGACATGGTGGCGTGGGGACGTTGTGAGATGCAACTGGAATGGATAGCAAACACTACAATTGCAAAACTTGGTCGACACAACCTTAACTAAACCCTATAACAAATAACTCTAAAAAGAACAATTGCGTGGCTGAACAAAAATCTAAATTATTACTTGGATAAATGAATCATGCATTCTCAGCTCTTCACAGACACTCTTTTTAAGCTCACTAATTGATACATTGGCATTATCTTCATCTGCACACTCTACTAATTCATACCTGGGAAAACAACACAAAGAAAACAATATCTTATCACTTTCTCTTAGATATTATCAGCTACGTCTGCCATAGAATCTTTACAAACTCTGGCCCGCTGATAAATTAAGTACGTTTCTTATCTAAAAGTAAGCCTTAATAAAAGAAAAATTGAGAATAAAAATTGAAATAAATAATAAATAAATGGAAATCAACCATGCATTGAAAACAAAGGAGTCGATGGATCGATGAAAGGAACGCACAATGTTAAAAACAAACGAAGGATCTACCGATCAGCATTAGTAAACCCAACAAATTGGAAACAACGAACGGGTCAAAACCCAAAAGGAATAATGTTTCCCATATTATTTTAATCATATTTCATCTATACATGAGCAATTCGATGCAATAAAGCTAACATTCCCGCAATAAGAAAACAAAAGACTGAGAGAGAGAGAGAGATAATTTTGGGTTAGGATTAGAAGGATGGAACATATAACAAAATGAGAGAAAACAGAGGAGAGGGAGTGGATCATATTTGTACCTGAGATGGAAGATAAGCTTGTGGTAACGTCGATGGAGGCATATGGGTGGCTGCGAATTGATGGTCTTACCGAGATGGAGGTCGCTTGCTGGCGGCAGGCTAACTTAGTAGAGGTTTCTGTTGCTGCACTTATTGCCAAGAGATATAGAGAGAGCTCGACTGAGATAGAGATGGAGGCATTCCCTAAGATGGTCATTGAGAGAGAGAGAGAAAGGAGATTTGTTATAGAGATTTTGGGAAGAAGGGGGGGTTAATTTGTTGAGATATTCGATGGATTTTGTGGGGGGTACTATAAAATTTTAATGTAATCTAATATTTTATCTTGACCGTAGGATTAAAATCAATCCGACACTCAAAAATATCTACAACATCTCAGTCCTTGGATTTAATCCAATGGCTAAAAATATTTCTTGATATTATTCAATCTCGACCATTGGATATTCGATCCAACGGTCTAAAATGTCTCAAATATAAAATGTATCTAGGTGTGTAATCTCAACCGTACAATATTCGATCTGACGGTTCAAAATGTCTCAAAATGTAAATATGTCTAGATCTCTCTCTCTCTCTCTCTCTCTATATATATATATATATATATATATATATATGGGGGGTTAATTACACTTTACCCCCTGTGGTTTGCCCAATTTGCAATTTACCTCTCTATGATTTGGAAATCGCCACTTACCCCTCCTGTAGTTAGATTTTCAAACCACTTACCCCCCTAATGTAGGGGGTAAGTGCACCAAATATTTAACCATAAGGGGGGTAAGTGGCGATTTTCAAACCATAGGGGGTAAGTGCAAATTGGCCAAACCATAGGGGGTAAAGTATAATTAACCCTATGTGTGTGTGTGTGTGTGTGTGTATTATATGGGCTAGGTCCACGTGGCCTATTAGGGCGAAACCCTAACCCCCACTTCCCCTATAAATATGTGTATATATTATTGTATTCTTGTAATCTCTCTTTCACATATATCAATACATGATTCATTCTCCTACTTCTCAATCATCTGAACATGGTATCAAGAGAAAATCTTTACTGGACCTATTCTTCCTAAAATTTTTGCAACCTTAAAGCTTCTGCTGCTGCCTTTATTATTCTCCCGAGACTTTCGTTGTTACTGTAGGCTTCATACCTGCTCTGGTATTAGCAACCACCATACCACCGTCTTCGTATTGCAGAGATGAACACAACGCCATCAAACTCACTACCATCGGAGTTCAGATGCACCGTCATGCGCCCTAAACAGCCCGCAGTACCACCACATCTCGCCGTCTCGGATTTTGGGATCTACCGCATCAACCAGGGCTCCAAATCCATCATACAATATACCATCAGAACAGTCTCGATAATACGATTATAATGACATAAAAATTGCCGAATTCAAACCTTCAAGCGCCCTCACGCACAACTTTACCGTTACTACTCTATATCCTCGCGCCGCCGCACACTGTTTCATAAGACCACTGCCATGTCAGCTCTTGAATTCTAGTTAGCTGACACCTCAGCGCCAACTCATCACCATGTCTACGACAGTCAACAGTTGACTGCCACATCAGCAACAGTCACCCATTTGATTGCCATGTCACCGGTTTTCTCCAAGGTAATTTCTTTGACTAGTTTAGGCATTTTTGGAAAAGTTTTCGGCAAAGTTGGACCAGTTCCTAGGGATTTTCGACGTTCTTATTCTGTTTTCGACCTCCAGTTTGTGATTTGAGTCTCACAGAATATACTTCCTTTCATATTTTTGTGGTTTCTATACCGGTTTACCTCCCTCTTTGCGCTTATGGATGAATCGAACTTACCCCGGGTTATCACTACTGTTCTGGATAAATCTAATTATGTTGTGTAGGATCAAGAAATGTCAGTTTCCTCCATGGATGAAAATTGTGGCGTTACATGACTAGAGATATTACTAAACCCAAGAAAAAAGGATGACGAAGATGCTGACAAATATATTAACCGTCTAGAGGACTAGGATAACAAAAATCACCATATTCTCACATGGTTTCATGCCACCATTATCCCAGAGACCAAACTTCAATTTGGTACACTTCATACAGCTAAAGAAGTTTTGGATCTTCTCCAACACCGCTACACTAGGGCATACATCTCAATCGGTATCGTCTTCTTTCCACCTTTTATATCATGCGCCAAGAACCTGAGAAAACTGTCAACAGTTTCCTATCTCAGATGACTGTCGTGTAGAACTAGTTGACTCTCACTTAGCCAACTTGGGAATGCATAAAAAATGCTAATGTTCATGGAAAGTACAAACTGAGACACGTATTATGCAATTCCTGATGGGCTGAGAGAGGAATTTGAGTTTGTACAAGCTTTAATCATATATCGAGGCATGATACCTTCCCTAAACGACGTTATTTCTGATCTACTCAGTGAGGAAACACGTATTTCCACATTACAAGGATCTCATACAGATGTTACCCTTGTAGCACCACTTGCTCCTGCAACATCAGTTACTCTTTCCATACCAGTTGCCAAGGCTATGTCATCCTAGAAGCCCTTATACTACAGGTATTGTCATTCACAAGGACATGAATTGTGGCACTCTCGGTTAGGCCACACTTCATCTACTCGTTTACTTTCTCTTATTTATAGTGATCAATTAGGTTCATTTCAGTATGAGTCCTTTCATTGTAATCATTGTCAACTTGTAAAACAATTAACTTTACCTTTTAATGAGAATCAGTCCATTTCCCTTGCACCTTTTGATTTAGTACATTATGATGTTTGGGGGCCTTCTCCTCATGCATCAATGGGTGGTGCTCGCTATTTTGTTATATTTGTGGATGACTATTCTCTTAACACGTGGTTGTTTCTTATGAAAAATAGATCTGAACTCTTTTAAACATATTCTAATTTTTCTACAATGGTTCAAACTCAATTCTCTCGGAATATCAAAGTTTTTCTTTTAGATAATGCATTGTAATATAAAGACTGTGTTTTTCTAAACTTACTTCACAAAAATGGCACGTTCTCCCACCGCTTGTGCCCTGGAAGCTCCTAACAAAATGGATGAGCCAAATGCAAACACAGACATATTCTTGACACCGTTTATGGCCTACTCATTTCTTCATCATTTCCTAAACATTTCTGGGGTGATGCAACCTTAACCGTAGTGTATACAATCAACTGTGTTCTTTCAGCTACAATCCAGAATCAGTCCCTATTCGAGCGCCTTTTTGGTAAACCTCATGATTACTCTGAAATCAGAGTCTTTGGTTGCGCTTGTTTTGTTCTTCTGAAATCACATGAACACAACAAACTACAACTAAGAGCTCATATATGTTGTTTTATTAGATACGGTATTGAACACAAGAGGTATCGATATTGGGATTCTATTTCTAAAACTTTTAGTATCTCTCGTCATGTCATTTTTTAGGAACATCAAATGTTCTCTTCCTTACGATCATTTGACATGTCAACTATCAATAACTCTAGATTCTTTACTAATCCATCTATTGAGGTATTTCCTGAGAATCCAGTTTCAGGTACTGTTGAGTCCATCTCTAAATCACCAACTAATATCTCCCCTTCCGTTTCGGAACCACCAGCTGACCCTACCTCTTCAGACCTAGCTCCAGCTCTAGAACCATCAACTGACCACACCTCTCCGACTCAATCGATCGTGCCCGAGGATATTCCTATGTCTGATGAGCCCGCACCGACTCCCTTTGAGAGCCATCATCCAGACCACTCCCGTAGATCTACTAGGGTAACTCATTACCCTTTTTAACTTGCTGATTATCATTATTTTTCCACTGTACTTCATTTTCATGAGCCTCAATCCTATAAGGAGGCTAGTACTAATCCTCTTTAGTAGAAAAAATGGACGAAGAACTTCAGGCCCTATCCAAAAGTCTTACCTGGGATATTGTTGATCTGCCCCTTAGAAAAACTCCTATTAGGTAAAAATGGGTGTTTAAGATCAAGACGCTTTCTCATAGCTCTGGTGAACGACATAAAGCCCTACTTGTTACCAAGGGATTCGCTTAGGAATATGGCATTGACTATGAAGAGACATTTGCTCTAGTGGCAAGACTTACCTCTGTCCGTATACTTTTTGTCGTCGCCGCCATTCGAAGATGGACTCTCTTTTAAATGGATGTCAAAAATGAATTTCTCAATGATGATCTTCTTGAGGAAGTTTATATGTATACCCCTCCTGGCCTATATACCCCTCGAAATAAGTGTGTCGTCTTCGTCATGCCCTATATGGTTTGAAACAAGGTCCATGTGCCTGATTTACCAAATTCAACACTACCATTCATCAGTTTAGGTTCACACCGAGTGCTTATGATTCAACTCTGTTTATTCTCCATACTGCCAACAATATTATCCTTCCTTTACTGTACGCGAATGATATAGTTATTACTGGATATGATCTACGTGGTATTTCTGAATTCAAAAAGTTTCTCAGTCGCCAATTCGAGATGAAAGACCTTGATATGCTCATCTATTTTCTTGGCCTCGTAGTCTTATCAAGTTTTGATGGATATTTTCTCTTTTAGGCCAAATATGTCTCAGATCTCTTTTCTAAGACTGGGATCATTGACTCAACCATTGCCACTACTCCTCTCAAGCCGAACGTTATACTTACCCCCACTCGATGGTTCACCTCTTCAGGATGCCACTCTATATTTCCAATTGGTTGGAAGTCTTGTATATCTTACTGCCACTCGCCTTGACATTGTCTTTGTCATTTAACAGGTCAGCCAGTTCTTGTCTTCTTCTTGAACTACCTATTACTTGGCTATTCTTCGCATTCTTCGGTATGTCACGGGTACTTTATTTCATGGTCTTTATTTCTTAGATCAGTCTGCTCCCGTCTTACAAGCTTATTTTGATGCGATTGGTCCAGAGACCTCACCGACAGACGTTCAACCACTAGTTCTTGTTTGTTTTTAGGAAATTATCTCATTTCCTGGCATAGTAAAAAACAAATTGTGGTTGTTCGCTCCAGTACTAAAGCTGAATATTCTGTCATGGCTGATACAACTCAAGAACTTCCACTACTAGAAAAATACATTTTTATCACACTTAGTAAATATAATTCATCTCGTTTTTTGAAAAAATCGTGGTTGTAACAAAATGAATGAGATATAATCTCGCTTAAAATTTATTATGTGATAAAAATATATTTTTTATCTCACTATTTTAATAAACCATGATAATAGGTGTTAGCTTTTATCACACTTATTCTTAGTGAGATTAATTGGTAAAGGCATTGAACTTTAATTGAACATACCCTCCCAAAAAAAAAGGCGGTAGATTAATTTCATGTTCGCACTCTTCGTCGACATCGTCTTTCTACTTCAACCCTAGCAGTCGGCGCTAACCCCTCTTGCTTTCTCGATCGAAGCCTCTCTATCTCTCTCTCTCTCGATCTCGATCTCAAAATAACTTAGATTTCTTACTTCCATCTTCCTTCATAAACTTCGCGTGCTTTCTGCATCTTCATTAAAGAAGCTTCACCCTCATCAGTTATCAATTCCAACCCAAGAAGTCGCCAAGCCTACTAATACAATTGGACTCAATCCGGAGCTATTCCAGTCCAATCCCAGTCCCAACCGTCTATCCGGAGCTACTTCACGGGCCTTCTCTGTTCAATCCTAGTCCCAGGCATTGATTGTTGTTGGACTCAATCTAGAGCTATTCCCTTCGTTTCACTTTTGATGTTCACTCTTACAAATTGCTCCATCTTTCCTCACTCAACTGTAGAAGCCGGATCCATAGAGAGAAATGGGTGCGTGAAGAAATTAGTTCATCCCACGCATTTAATTGGTTCTCTCTTAACCCTGAATTGATCTCCATCCCCCTTGTTGTCTTTCAACAGGTACCTCAATCTTCTGTCCTTTCTTGCTTTATTGTCGTTTTCCATCAATTCTATTGATTTTGTTTCTATTTATCTTAGTTTTACTCCATTGTTGATATTAAATCCTCAAAGTCTTAATTGAATTTAAGTTTTTTCTCTCGATTACAAAAATGATTTTTTTTTTAGAACGAGAACTAGAACTTGGAAGTGGAAATGGAAGGACTGGTTATATGGAAGACCATTCATTATTACATTTCTATCATTATCACATTTCTATTTTGATAACCAGGCATTTGTGAAGGAGATGTGCTGTGTACTGGAGAGATAATCAATATGAAGTTCACACTGTATTAACTGAAGACAACGGTGGAGAAGGAGATGAAATGAGGGGTTCTAATGAGACTCTTATGTGCTCATTATCTCCTCTGCCTCTATAAGATTATTCTATATCTGTAGATCAACACTTAAAAACAACGGCAGTATCTCCTTTCAATTCGATCTTTTATAATTTCTCTCAAGACGTACTATGAATTGAAGTGAACGTGAATATAACCCTTCGTCTAAATTCGTTTCCAGAGCTACTAAGTTTGTTGGACCCTCAAATTTTAAAATGGATTAAATTGTTTCGTTGGGTTAGGGTTAAATCATTTTCCTAGATTTCGATTCACAGGATTTGAACACTGTTTTTGTTTATTATCTGCAGATTTATATATTTTATCAATTCATCATTGTTTACTATGATTGATGCATATATCTCGACAGAATTAGCCATAAATCTGACTCTTTCATTTTAGCTTCGCAAGCTAAACAAGTTTTTTATGTTCGAGATGGTCAGTCGTGCTAACTGCTGCTCGAAAAGACTATCGAGATGATGAGGATGTTGATAAGATGAATGATTGTTGTATTGAACACAATTTCCTTGCTCCAGTAATTCCCAGTATTGATACCATAGATCTAGAAGATAATAACGATGAAGATGAGAGAAATAACAATGCATTTTATGCATGACCAGAATGTGAGGGGACATGGATATAGGTACTCTGCATCCTTCATTTTGCATTCGAGAAAATGTGAGATAAGTTATTTATTTTTCATTTATTTTTCACTTTGCACCCCTAAAAATATTATGATTTTTCATTTATTTTGCACTTTGCATCCCTCAAAAATATTATAATCTAACTTATTTGAATTAATTGTAGTTTAATGGGTAGAATGCCTACTTCGAAAAACTAGACTAATTGAGAGCTGAATGGATTAAATATATGTCAAAACAAATGTGATTGCGGAAAATGTATGTCATTATCTTGAATATGTAATTCACTTGTGAGACGTTTAAGCTGTCCTTGTTGAACTATATGTGATAGTACTCTTTTGTTGTTCATATCATTTGTTTTTGTATTTGTTTTACTACAAAAATAGCAAAATCGTAACAGTTTTGTTGTTTTTGTACAAAAACAGATTGTGCTTTTGCTGTTTTTGCAGCAAAACAACATTGTTTCACTGCAAAAATAGCAAAGCACAACACTGTTTTATTGTTTTGTAGCAAAACCTTTGCTGTTTTTGGTGATATATGTCTAAGCTATACTTCTCACTCTTATCTCCTTGGGTCATTTATCATGCAATTCAATATATCTTAGAAAGTGAGACAGTTAACTTATACCATCACATCTTTTGGTTTCTCATCTAGGCAAAATGACTAAGAACATGCTTATTTCTCTAGATGTATTAAAGATTAATATTACATCTTATTTTGCTTTATTTTTTTAAAATTGCTGAAGGGCTGAATTGCAAAACATAGTTTTGCTGAAAAAAAACAATCAGTAAAATATTGTTTTGCTGAAAAAACAGTTTCAGCATGGTATTGCTTGTAAGAACAATTTCAGCAAAATTGTTTTCGCAAAAAAACAATTTTGACATTGTTTTGGCTGATACTGTTTTGATGTACTATTTTGCACCGTATTTTGCGTTGGTTTTGTAGTAAGGCAAGGAAATATTGCACTGGTTTTGCAGCAAGGCAAGGGATTGAACTGGTTTGGCAGATGCTAAGTTTTATTTTGCACTGGTTTTGCAGCAAGACAAGGTTTTGCACTGGTTTTGTTTTTTATTGGTTTTGAACTTGATAGAAATTTTACATTTTAGATATTTATACTCGTAGAAATTTAAGGTTATGATTTTTGTATTGAAAAATAATGTTACTTGTGTTTTTTATGTTGATGTAAAATTCGTATGTCAACAAAATTTTAGTTGTTTTAGAAATATGAAATTAATTTTTTAGCTAATTTTTGGTGGTATTTTTTTGTGTAATAGTGTTGTAATTGTTTTGTAATTGTTTTTAATATAGATATGAAAAACTATCACAGTTTTTAACTGTGATAAAAAGCTTTTTTAATCTTGATTTTTAATTGTGATAAAAGGTCTATCATCTCGGTTTTTAACTGTGATAAAATTGGGTAAACATCTCAGTTTGATTCAAAACTGAGATAAATATCATCTAAATAATTACGGTTTTTCAATTTGATCACATAAATATGATATTTTTAATCACATTTGAAAAATGAGATTTAGATGGACTAACCATTTCGTTTGTTAACTGTGATAAAAAATGTACCATCTCGATTTTTAACTGTGATAAAAAGTCTACTTTTAATCACACTGTATACTATCATTGTCCGTTTTGGAGCCAAAGATCACATTTTTTAACCGTGATAAAAAGCTTTTTTTCTTGTAGTGTTCTCTGGCTTTGATGGCTACTCGCTAACATGGGCATCTCTTTTCCAGCTACCACTACCCTAGACTGTGATAATATGAGTGTTATTCAGATCGTTCACAATGATGTCTTCCATGAGCGTACAAAACACATCAAGACTAATTGACACTTCACTCGTCATTACATTCTCTAGAATACGGTTCGTCTACCATCCATTAGTTCAACCAATCAGATAGTAGACATCTTCACTAAAACTCATCTACCCAGACACTTTCATTCTCTGGTTTCCAAACTCAAATTCAACTCCCACTTACCGTCTTGAGTTTGGGGGGGATGTTAATGTATTATATGGGCTTGGCCAACGTGGCCCATTAAAGGAAAACCCTAACCCTCACTTCCCCTATAAATATGTGTATATATCGTTGTATTCTTGTAATATCTCTTTCACATATATTAATACATGATTCATTCTCCCACTTCTCAATCATCTTAACAATATATATTCACACGCGTAAAGTGTTGGAGCTTTAAAAGCATTTGGCCTTTCGTTATTATTTTTATTTTTGTGTTGTTTTTAGAAAATTCAAAAGTGCTACTAGAATATACGCATGTGTGTGCAGGCGAATGTGCATAAAAGGTTGGAACTAAATAAATATTTTTTTATTTAATTATTTGTTTACGATTTTCTATATATATATATAGATAGATAGATAGATAATAGAAAGAGTAAAATCAACTATCAAAACATGACCATAGAACGAGACATTATTTGATGGTCAAAGTGCATATATCCTTGTTCACGTGTTGCATTACAATCAATGTGGTAGACTCGTCGTGATATTAGTATACTTTATTATTGGAAAAATAAAAATTTTGAGACTTAAATTTGGTTAAAAAAAATAATTGTATATTATATTAAGAAAAGTTAGACACTAGACCTATCATTGAAATCTCAAAACGGATATTGTTGAGAAAGAAAAAAAAAATATGGAAGTGAAAAATACAATTGAACTTACACTTAAAGTGAAATTTAACCATAATTATTCATATTCCTAGTATTTTTAAAATTTTAATTAATCATTTTCAAAATTATTTCATTTTGACCATTAAAATGTATAAAAAAAAATAATTGCACACAAATTTTTAGGATAAACAAATATGATCAAGCAAATGTTTTGAACTCCTACTAGATTATTGCACATGAAAACTCATGACATATATCAACAATTTTCTTTTCTTTGACAGATTTATCGAAATTGGGAACTTGTGTGGATAATTGCTCCGACAATTCTTGGAAACTCAAAGGAATGTAATTTTATTATAAGGTTGACATCAATCATGTGATACTAAGTGGTGTCTCATTAATTAAAAAAAAAAAAAATGTCATGAGATTGAAAATGCCCTTTTCAAGCTTTGGTGAATTCATATATTTATTTTATTTTATTTTTGTTCTCTTATATATCAAATAATAGGTGGCCCCATTAATTTGTTTTAGTTAATTTTTTTCTAATAAATGCACAAGTATTTGATAAATTTTTCTGATCCACAATTTAAGTTACTTCAAAAAATAACAGTGATTAAAAAAATAATTCTGCACCAAACACAACGTTATTGCATGTTTGATGACGGATAATAAAATCCAATTCTAATAGAATATAATTAAATTTTAAATATGTGTTTATTTATATTTTAATTCTATTCCATTACCATAATGGTTATATACATAAACTAACATATCTCTATAATAAATCAACTCATTCTTAAAGAGGGCCCTCAAATAAAGAGACAAATATCTAGACATTTTTCGACTGTCAGATCATCTTAACTTACACTTATAATCAAAATTAAGGTTAATCTCTATTAGCAGCCGCCCCCTCCCTTCCCTATCATCTCTTTCTCTTCCAACTCTCTGTCTTTCCCCGATACCCTTTTGCCACCCCCAAACCCCGACGTATGGTTCCCTCTCTCCCTCCTCCATCCCTTTGCGTTGCCATTGGGTTGCCATCACTGCACCTTCGCATTTCCATTGTATCGCCGCCATCGATCCTTTGCGTCAACATCGCACTATCACTTCGCCACCAGCTACTTTCCTTTGCATCGGCATTATCGCTCACTATTTTCCGTCAATGCTAAGGTACGTTACTCTTTCTATCTGAAATTAATTTTTGTTTCTGATAGGTAAAGATTGATTTCCATGGCTAACCCATCTTGGTTTGGACTGTCATCCTCGCGCACTCACAAGTTCGTCTCTCTCTCTCTTTCTCTTCCCTCTTCAGTTTTCTCCCTCAAAACACAAATTGGAGCTTGATTTGGATAAATATAAAAGTTTAATTTCTATAGATTTGTGTTCAATTTGTATAGATCTGATCATGACAATGGCGACAGCTGAGCAGTTGGCTGAGTTATGAAGATGCTTGGATCTGATATTTTACAACGTCAACGGGCTCGATTTGCTCTTCCTTACTCAACATTCTCTCTTGTCAATCAGGCCATTTTTTCAATTCTAGATTGAAATGAAACTAGGTTCAATATAATTTCTGGATTGAAATGCAAGTGTTCATATTTTGAAATGTGTCCAATCTATATTTAGATTGGCCTATGTAACAAACTCCATTTTTATTTTTTTTAAAGAACAAAAAAAAAAAAAAAAAAAAAAAGTGCCATAAGTAGGTGAGTGGGATTGAGTTCCTATCCTAGCAGGTGAGTGTGATCGAGTTCTTCTAGTTCATTTTGGGTTCTTTATTATTTTTAAGGGCTGACCAAAATCTCAGTTTCATTAGTTTCAATTTCAATATATAGCACCTTAAATGGTTCATTGTTCATTTCTATTTTCTTTATGGGTTGAATTTTATTTTTAATTTTAATTATGGTTTATATTTCTTAATTTCCATTTGTTTTAAATTTGGTTAAAGAATTAGGGTATGACTTCCTATTTTTTTCTAGTTTCTTAAATTGGTAGTTCTTCATTTATGGCACTCATTTAGGCGGTGAATGTGAAATTCTATTGGATGTTTTTTTTTTTACTCGATTGAATATAGTATGAAAGTTAGTTGTACGATTTCATATCTAATTTGTAAAATAAGTCCACATTTGTTTACTGTTTTTGTTCCTAAATGTTTGTGTTCTTTTTTAACTCAAAATTGTGGATGGAAAGAGAAACTTTTGGAATCAAAATTTCTACAATTTGTTATTTCACATTAATATTATCACTCCATCAAATGGAAACAAAAAAACAAGAACATATAGCAACTCTAAATGTTCCAACATTTACTATTAAATTAACACATATCAAAACATTAGGTTGTATTTTTTATGAGATATTTAAAGTATTTTTTTTTTTTTTTTTTTTTTGTTCTAAATTTTTTTCAAGTCACTTTCTTTGAATATCTCACCCAAACTTCTTTGTAATCTAAATCAACATGATTGTTGGATTTTCCATATATATTGTTTGTGGTTTCTTTAATTGGTTGTTCTTCAAGTAAAATGCCAATTTAGGGGGCCAATGTGAAGTTCTATTGGATGGGTTGTTGCTTGTCTCGAGGGAACGTCGTATGAAAGGTAGTTACATGATTCCATATCTAAGTTGTAAGATAATCTGCATTTGTCTATTGTTTTCGTTCTTACATTTTTGTGTTATTTCCCAATTGAAAATTGGGGACGGAAAGAGATATTTTTGGAACTAAAAAATAACATTGGATCGTGCGTGCGGAATTTTGTTTTTTGTTCAACATGGAAAAATATGTTAGAAAGCTGTCAATTCAAATATATAATTTGTTTACTTAGTTAATTTTATTAAATCTTATAACTGTTTTTATTTGTATGTTTGTATTATTGGGTAAGAATAAACTGAATCATAAAGCAATTTGTAAAGGGAAAGTATTAGAGAAGACATTCATTCGAGGGATCAATAGTAGTTGGAAATTTAGAACTTATATATTCGTGGTAGGTGTCGTTGTGATTGAGGTTCATGAATGAGTATTTGATTGTGAGTTTTTTATTTTTTGGGTTTTAACATTCATTATGTTTTTGCGCTGATTTTTTGGCTGATAGTTTAATGGTTGTATTGTGTTGTACATTGCATCATTATTATTTTGTGTTATGTTTTTTTTAGATTCTTTATTTTATTAGATAACTACTTAAATTTTATTTGAATAATTCTTCTTTACATAAAAATTAGTTGATAAGAAGATTTTTATTTGAAAATAAATATTTTTTATTTTTATTTTTAGGTTGTAAGATCAATAACAATAAATGTGAATGCTCCAATTCTAAGTTGACAAATTTATTAAGTATGTTTTGTTCTTCCTTTTAAACTTTTGTATGTGTTCAATTTTAAATCTATTTTGTGGTTCCAATTGTTATTTTAGTATTTTTAGGTTATATGATTTTCATGACGATAAGTTTCATATATGATCCATTATGTACATGTAACCAATGTTCATTTCATTTACTTTGTTCCTTTACTTTATTATCGTTAAAAATAATGGTTGACAATTTGAGAATGTTGTATAAATTTTAAGAATTTTGTCACATGGAATGATGTTAGAAATTTTGAAATTTTGAACCAGTATTCTTGAGGTATTATTGTTGGTTTCATTCTAAAACATGAATTAAGAAATCAGGAATATTGTGTAAATGGAGAGAATGCTGTCAAAATCTTCCAATTTTTCAAATTATCATAGTGGGTATTGTTCATTTGGAAACATGTGTTAATAATTAAATTGTTGATTATTGGCTTTGATGTTTGTGGTTTTTGACAATGGATTTATATTTTTCAATGCTTTGATGTTTGTGGTTTTTGACAATGGATTTATATTTTTCAATGATATTTTTTGTTGTTGAGTCCTTATATATATATATATATATATATATATATATATATATATATATTTACAACTGTGCCCTTAAGTTGGATGGGTAATAGCAAGTTGAGGTCACGCCTATTATTATTTTTATTTTTATCTTAGTGGCGCAGCGAAAGCATGGTGATGGAGTGGTTTATCTTTTTTCTCTACTTCTCCGTAAAAATAATAGGGAGAATCCGAGTGGTAGTCTTGGGAGACCAGGTTGTTACAAAGGTATTGTGAAATGATTTTTTAAATTGTATTGGTTAATGGTGTTCTTTCAAAAAATTTCATGGTCTTCAATCGAATGGATTGAATTAATGTTACTTGGTTGTTAATTTTTTTTTACATTTCCATTTTATTTAAGCGAATTATAATTACTGGCATTGTCACTCAAAATAGAACTGTAAGTATGTTATTTCATTGGTTTCTTAATAAAGATTAAATTGCTAATAAATCATGTTGTATGGTGCGTTTGATGACTTTGCAAGTTAAAGTGCTATATGGATTGCGAGCTATCAATATTTCTATATTTTTGTTCTCAAATTTTTGACGAGTCACGGATTAAATATCTAGAAATTTTGGTTGCATTATGTCATTAGAAATTATGTTATTTTTTTATGTTCATTATTTTTTATACCATTGCCTTTAGACATGAGTTATACACTAGTTTCATATAATCTTGATCATTAATGTCCCATCAAGTACCATGTTGTCCAATTTCAACTATCAATGTCCGATTCAAACATTCTTGGAAAGTTACAATTAGAATTCTCTAGCAGGTAGCCACTCAAGATCTATCGAAACATATGATTAGAATGATCTAGCAAGTAGCTAGTAAAAAAAAGTTATAACTTTTTGAAAAGTTAAAATTTATGGTTAGAAAACATATTTATGAGATGTATTCAAAAGTTGCAAGTTTATTGAATAATTTTGAAAGTTCATCTCAAGTTAATTACAAGAAAAAAAAAACAAAACGTTGGTGGCACCTAAATTTCAATCGGCGGCGCCAATATTGACTTTTGAACTTGGGTTCGATTTGTTGAATGCTAGTGGTATCGATGTTTTATCTAGTGGTACAAGTATAATCTGTTTAATTTAGTTTCTATTTCTCATTTCCTTCAATCTATATATAAAAGTCTTTTCAATTTATAAGATTCATTTCAATCTATTAGAATTGAAAACTCTAAAGAGAGGAAGAGCACAGTGAGGAGAATTTGAAAACTCTAAAGAGAGGAAGAGCACAGTGAGGAGAATTTGGTGAGAAAATTGAGTATAAAATAAGAAAGTAAAAATTAATTATGGATATTCCATGCATTTGTGGAAGAGAGACTGTCATGATAAATTAAAAATAAAATGATGAGAGAGAAGTTGTGTCTTGGGATGTGTCCAATCACTTTTAAATTCAAAGCCTAGTCGTTTGAGTCCAGGTTCCGGCGATCTCCGGTGATATCTGCAATTCTTCCTCTGTCACCAATTCCCATCATCGTGTTCTTGTAGGCATCGCTCTCTCCTCTGCCAACTCCCATCGTCGCGTAATTAAGAGGTGGTTATTGTATCTAGTTTCAAATTCTCAGATCCGGTTGTTCTTCTTCCTCCTCCGAGCTGCCTGCTTCCAGAACTTGCAATTTTGGGTTGGAGGGTCTCTTCCAGATTTGGCGTATTCAGTGCTCGGCTATTCTCGTCGTTGAGGCTCTCGTTGGTTAGATTTCGAGGTTCTGAGGCAGTGTCTAGGTGGATTTGATTCTAATTTCAGTAAGCGGCGTCGATCTTTTTGCTAGGGTTTGTGTAATTCGGGTTAGACCCTTGCCAATCACTCCTGGACGTTTGCTGGTCGCCGCTCGGAACAAGGGTGAAAGCACGAAGTTTCTAGTCTTATTCATCCATATAGGTGAGCTTACCTAGCTAACCCTCTGCTTTGGTAAAATTTATTGTTGATATCTCTGTCTTCTGTGCATCACTTTAATTGTTCTTCGGAGTTTGTGGATTTGTTTATTTCTAGACCTAATTCCTCTCTCTACAACTCCTTATGGGTAGTAAAAATGCAAATTGGAAGAGGAATTTTGGTGAGTTAAAAGAGCAGTTAGTGTCGGTATTTGTAGATTCAATTTCGGAGATGATGGGTAGGAAAGGCTTAAAGTTCATGTTTCAGTAGCATGAGGTGGTGCGAGATGTTTATATTCCAAAGCGGGGAAGAGTTAGAACAAACTCAAAGTATGGATTTGTTCGATTTTCGTCTTTGGTTGAAACTTTGGCAGCAATTAAAATTCTTAATGGGATTAGGGTGAAAAATAGAGTGATTGAAGTTCGTTTGGCAGAGTGCAATAAGCGATCTCAGGAATCTAGTGTGAAAAGAAAATGGGTAAGAAAAGAAGAAAATCATTTAGGGCCTGCAATTTGTGAACCCGATGTTGTTTCTACTTCACAATTTAAGCCTAATCTTGCCTTAAAGGGCCGATGTTCTAGTTCGTCAAATGTTCTTCATAATTGTGAGAACTCTACCATACATAAGGATTTGACAAACAAAATCAAATTAGTGTTGTATAGAGTAGAAAAGATGATGAAATATGGGAACATTTTAGGCTTGCCTATAACTTTGAATAGATTGGAGTTTAGAGATTCGATTGTTAATCTTATTCTTAGCGAATGTAACAATGTGAGGTCAAATTGCTTTGATGGTGCTTTGCCTTTGGACTCAGATAAGGAATTGGATCAAGTGAGTGCATTCAATACCTCAGTAGATGGGGGCGACTCTTCTCCTAATGTTTATGTAGGAGAGAATCTCTCAACCCATGAAGATGTTTGCCAAAGCTTTGAAGATGGTGAAATTATTTCGAAGGCTTTCTGTCTAAGCGATTTGCATGAACCAATTGCTGAAAGGCTCATTGATTCTTCGAGTCAAGAATGGTATTTCTCAAGTGATGCAGATGGTAGCTGTGACTCCAAGCCCAAGGACGAAATTGATGAGATTTTCTCCAAAATCGGTAGTAATCGTCACTTGAAATTTAAAAAGAAGCTAGTATCAATACCTAAAGGGAGAAGAAAAAAAATTCTTTGGAAGTTTGGGTGTATTAAGCTAATTTTTTAATTATGGTTGGTGAGATTGGGGGGAGTTTTTACTTCTCTTGTTCTTTTCTAAGAAATAAGGGTATGGTTGGTAAGAGTGGATTCTTGGGGAGTTCTTGTTTGCTTTGTCATAGTTGGAATGGCTTGACTTCTGGGTAGTAAGGTGGGCCATTTTGGGTTTAAAATTGATGTTTAAAGGGTGTTGGTGTGTACTAGGCTGAAGTTCCCAAGGTCTTGTAGTCAAGAGCTTGCATGTTTGATTGCTCAGAACAATTTGTCTCCAGAGCTTTTCGGTTCATGAAATATTAGCAATTCAACCTCCTTTTTTGTCGTGCTAATCGAGAGCTGAAGATATTGGTTTTTATATTATTGTAAGTGTAACAGGATGTATAAATATTTGGGTGTTTATTAGGCTTTTGAGAGGTCGAGCCCCGGGATACCTATTGGGCCCGTGTTAGAGGTTGGTGGCCTCATTGGATCTTTTGTGTTGTTTTTGCTATGGTCTTGAAGATTACATCGTATCTTGTTACCATGTAGTAAGAGAGACCCTTTCCCCCCATTAATATATAATCATTTGCCTATTAAAAAAAAAAAAAGACTGTCATGATAACTTCATGGACGGAATTGAATCACAGTCCAATGTTTTTTTACTTGTATAAACTACGAGGTATGATCATCTTATAAGATTTTACATAATTACGTTTTTCTTGCATCATTAAAATTATAAATAGAAGTTTTTATTTTTTTTTCTTTTAAATATTTTGAGTTGTAATAGAGGAGATGGACTTCATGTGGGTTCTTTCTATAGTATGATGATCCCTTGGATCGTAGAGCACAACAAGTAATCCTTGGATTACTGAGGAGGAAAACAAATTTGAAGAGATGATACGAACACGAAGAAATGAGAACGTCATCTGAGTGCTCCTTATTGTGTCTTGGGTCCTTACTTGGATAGTCTACAAGGATAATAGCGCACAACGTGTTTGGGCAAAAGTCCAGAAGAAAAGAAAAGAAAAAATTGTTTTTATTGTATTTCGTGTAGGTCTTGTTTGTAATCAATTGTTCGAACTGTATTTGCATATTGGTGGCATCAACTGTGGTGGGTAGCTTATGATGAATGAAGTTAATATGAAAATATGAGTTTGTTATTCATTGTGTGTATGTTTTAGTCATTGTAGCACAAATGTGTTCAGTGACAACATTGATTTGGTTCAAAAAAAAAAAAACACTTGAAGGCCTTAGTACCTCAAAACCAATGGGTAGTGGTGATGAATTTGCTTTAGAAACATACGTTGTCGGTGGCATTGGTATAAGTGTTGGTGGCACCATTATTTAGTCTAGTAGCATCATTTTGCCAAGCGGTTAAGAGGTAATTTATAATAACTTATATTACAATGTATTTTTTTTAGATTAATTGTAAGATTAAGTTTTACGGCATATGTTTTAGGGTTTAGGATTTGGGGTCTAGGGCTAAGGGTTTATGGTTTTGGTTTTAGGGTTTATGGTTTCGGGATTAGGGTTTATGGTTTATGGTTTAATGTTCATTGTTTACGGTTTAGGGTTTAAGAGATATTTAAAAGATTAGGGGCTATTCTATAAATAATAACTTATTTAATGTAACACTACAAGGTGTGTCGTTATAATTTCACAATTCAATTACGTAACTCATTAATTGGCATCAACATAATTTGAATATATCAATAAACTATGACATATTTAGAGACGTTATAGTTAAATTGATAAAGATCAAGTTCTTCAATTGGGATTAAATTTGGGCCCATGTGAATAAGAATTGTGTGGAACCTTAAATCCTAAACCCAAATCTTAAACCCTAATTCGAATGTCAAATTTTTTAATTGTCCTCAATAGATTAATATGTACTGATTAGGGTTTGTCAGAAGGATTGAGAGTTAATTTAAAAATAAGAATTTTAATTTAACATTGTTGGATGTATGCTATGATACTTTCACAATTGAATTATTTAACTTGTTAATTAACATGAACGATTATAATATAAATTTGAAATCTTTGTAAATTACAACATATTTAGAAACTTAAGGGGTTAATTAGGAAAACTAAACTATTCAATTGAGATTAAATTTATGACATTTTTATACACAAGTGAATCATTTAATTTGAAAATTTAAGTGTTAAACTAGACCATTATGCAAGCAAAAAATAAATTCAATAAATATTCTTTCATATATGAACTTATTCATTTGGAAATTATGTGAAAATTAATAGGGGGCTAAATTTGAAAGACCAAGAACTCTAATTTAATGTTCAAATGTATACATTTTCATGATTTGACAATATTTTTTACGTTATTAATCAATTTACATGGTCAATTGCAAGATCAATTGGAATGTATATATTGAGTAAGATCCGTTAATGAAAAATCAAGGGTGGAGAAAGTATTAATTGAAGATCCATTAATGGTTGCGGCAGTAATAACGAAGCATGTAAAACATTCTCAAAATCACTTAAAATAGACTTGAGGTCAGATTATGAATTTTCAAATTTATTTTCTTATGTAAATCAATTTTTATTTCAAGATCTAATATTTGCCTAGAAACCACATCAAAATTATTTTTTAAAATAGGGATAGAGAAATTGAACGCGCAGATTTATCCTTGTTCGGCAAGTTATTCTTTGCCTAAATCCAATCTCTTGAGTTCGTGTTGGGATTTCGTAATCCACTAATCCTGATTCATTTCCCAAGTAGCAACCAAACCCTTACTATCCATTTAATAAGTTAAGGACTAACCTAATTATTTTCCCAGACTCAGAATCAACCCTTTATAATTTTTCTTTTATCAAGCTCAAGAAGAACCTAATTCTTTTGCAGGCTAAGAAACAAACCTATATATCTTTTTACTAGGCTAAAAATTAACATAATTTTATTACCAGTAGAATGAAACCTAATCCCTTTACATGCTAGGAATCAAACTTAAACCCTGATTAGACATTGGCCTAATGTGGCCTCTCATACTTAGAAATACTGAAAAATATCAAGTTTCTTCCCACAAGAGTTTCTACTACTTCAATACAACATATATTAGATTAATGTTCTAATAAACTATGTGATAGAACATTATGAGAATAAAAATTTGATTTTACTCGATTATAGCACAAGGATAAAATGAATCTTTTTTTCATAGGCACAAATCGTTTCACAAGATTTTTAGGATATTCTAAATAGAAAATAATTTTTCACACTAACCTACGACAAGCTCAATTAAAAGATACATCTAAATTAATGTACACTTAATTTTGAGCAAGTAAACAAGAACAATCTTATCGATATTTGTTTTAGAAGATCATACAAAAGACTTAAACCTGGTACAGTAAGAACAACGATTTCTTTCTTTAAAGCAAAACTTTTTTCCCAAACATATTTTCATCAAAATGATACTATCTTTTTGAATATGCAAGATCAAAACCTAGCTCTTGATTGTTGTTCAGTTCAAATTCGCAGGTCTATATTTATAGATATAATAGCTATTTTTCAAAACATATGAGCATTAATGTCTCATATAGACCCCGTATAAAATATTTCTTCAAATCAGATATTTGACTAAAAAATACTCTTTGAAAAGCTTAATTTAGTCCCCAAGACTTCTTTGATTCAAAACCCTTAAATATCGAGAGTGGTTTATCGGTTAAACCAATAGAATCAAGTAATATACGGACTAATTAATAGGATCTTCAAAATATATGATACACCTATGAAATATACTCAAATGCTCGTAAAATAAGATTTTATAACGTTCAAAACCATAATATTTGGGTTGAGGTTCTTGAAAAATGAATTAGTCAACCATGTTGAATTATGTCTAATTGGTCGATCGACTATCCACTTGGTGAATCAGTTGCCTTTACAACAGCTCATTATCGATCGTTAGCACCCTAGTCAGTTAATCGCACGTCAACTGCCCAACTGACCGGCCATCTTGGCGGTCGACTGTTCAGGCCAGAAGCACAAGTTATAACCTACTGATCTAACCAGTCAACCCACCTTTTTTGTTAGTCAACCATGTGGACCAGAAATTCTCAGTTCAATACACTACTTTTCCCAATCAACCGGCCATTTGGTTGTTCAACCATTTGACCCAAAACATTTTCGCTTTTTTATTTTTAAATTTTTTTCTTAATCTACACTTTAGGAAAAACATTTAGACTCTTATATTTATCACTTCTTACCATGATACACATAATATAATAAGTGTCCTGTGTGATCCTAATTGGGTTGCATTAAAAGTATAAAAGTATTGAGTTGTTTTACTAAAGAAAAATAAAATAAAATTTGCAAAAAAAAAATCTTCAATGTCTTGACTAGCAACCATCTTGAGTCCTTTGTAAAATATCATCTTTTGAAAATCATCATCAAGCATTGTCTTTGAATTTAATTTTTTTCTTATCTTTTCAAACATAACTCAATTCTGAAATCACTCAAAAAAAAAAAAACATTAGTTCCCAAAACATCGACATTAAACCGTCTATCAAAACATTTAGGGTCAATAGAGTAATTTTTTTATTGAATGATTGATGAGATTATTAATTTTAATTTTTCAGATCAATGAGATTAAACAATTTTACAATTTCAGATCATATTAATTAGTTTTATATATGGTTTTTGTCCTTGATCTTTTTATTGAAGTCCATCAAATTAGGTAAAGGGAGAATAAAAATTCTAGGAAAAGAACTGGGTATATAGAATAAGGAATTGGCAAGAAGATAGATCTGGTGGGTCTTAGAGAGAGATATAGAGAAGGATGAGGAGGACGAAGAAGAAGGAAGTGGTGGTGGCGTTGGTGGAGGAAGTGGCGACAAGGAATTGGTTGGAGGTATTGTGGTTGCAGTAATGATGGGTCTCACATGGGGTAAAATAAAAGTAAAAGAAAAAAAGTGAAAAAGATAAGAAATTTTCAATTTTATTCTACTAGGCTTTGTAATTTTGATTTTATATTATAAGAGATGGTTTAAGACATCTCCATCCAATTATCTCTATCATTTATCAATGGATTTTTTGGACAAAGAAATCATTTACATGGATAACATTAAAATAGTTTTTCTACTGGACACACTTTTTGATTTTTGAGTTTTACTTTTAAGTAATTTTTTTTAGTTTAAGTGAACTTTTTTTTTTCTTTTTAATTTAAATTACTTAAAACATATTAAAAAATGTGCCTAAATTACACATATTTTAACCAGGATGTCACAATTTTGCCAACACAATTATTTTTACCATTGTATATCATGTTGAAATAAGTTTTAAGTTAGTAATCACCATAAAACCTTGAAGGTGTGAATCATCGAACACTACATGATTCGGGGTGCAAAGTAAAATTAATGTAAAAAGATCGGTAAATTAGGAGGCACTTGCTTAAAAATAAATTGGTAGGGCTAGTACTAAGTTCTTTTAGGATTTTAAATTTAAAAAAATAGGAGTTTTCTTCCGCAACTCCTATTTTAAAATCAAAGATTTTTTCACATTTACACAAAAAAAACTTTGTTCATTACTTTTATTTAAAAAAAAAAAAAAAGTTGCATAGACTCCTAGTAATAATTTGTAAAAATAAGTGGAATTTTAAATATTAAGTAGATTTTTCAAAAAATAAGTGGAATGTTTTATATAAAAGAGGGGTAATTTTGAAATGAGAATTGTTTTTGTACTTTTAAACAAGTCTAATATTTGTATTCCTTAGAAATATATATATATATATATATATATATATATATATATATATATATATATATATATATATATATATATATATAAAACTTTTAGGACCTCTAAAAAAACCCCAAAATTAAGGAGGACATTGAATCTCTGTCACTTCAGCGTGACTCGGTCACCGATAATTATTTTTGTTTTTTGTTCTCTTATTTCCCAAAAATACAAGGAACACAAAAATGCCTATTTGATTACAAAAAATGTTGGGTTTATCCCACAATGGATCGGATGTGAAAGGGACTGTGGTCAAGTTATAAGTACGAGGAAGAGCCTCAACTCATGAACTGACTTTTGGGGTTGATGTTAGAAAAATTATTGTGGGCTAACATTAATTGAATAAATTGTTTTACAAAAAAAAAAAAATGGTTAATGGATAGTCTATTATTTAAGTATTCCAAAATAATCAGCGATCATATTTTAATTTGGGCTGTGGCATCTTTTATGTAGAAACCCAATTAAGTGGCAAGTATAGATTTAGGGTTTTGTTGAAGCCCGTTATAGGAGAGTCCAACGAGAAACCCTAGTATATATAACTAGGCCTCCTCTCTAGTTTAAATTAAGGGTTTCTTCCCATTGAGATCCGCCACCACAAAATCTAGATCATGAGAAGGAAGACCTAGTTAGTAATCCAGTGCGATAAATTCAATCTTCTGTGATGGCCCAAACAGGTACATATTCAATTACTGTTTTTTATTGTTGTCTCCTAATAATCATGTATGCTTTAGATTCTTGTTTAATTCTGTTTTATTGTGATTATAAAATATAAACAATATGTGGTATCAGAGCCTACATATATGATTTAGGATCGACAATTGTTTTTACAATTTTTTTTTTTAATTTTTTTTTTCCTGTTCTTAAACAAAACATAAACTTACGAACATGATTTCATGAGATTTTTCATTTAGATTAACTGTGAAACCTTAGGACTTTTATTTTTCTTGATTCAAGCTTTAATTTGACATATTATACGTGCTATTTGGTTGCTTAATCAGAGAGTATTTCGTGGTTAAAGTTTCGGCTACGAATCCTAGAAAACTCCCGAAACCAAAAGTTGGGATCGTGATTTTATGCAATTTTTTGCTTCGATTAACTGTAAAACCTTAGGTATTTTATTTCTCTTGATTCAAGCTTTAATTTTATATATTACACATGTTATTTGGTTCCGTAATGAGAAAGTATATCATGGTTAAATTTTCGGCTTCGAAACCCTAGTAAAACCAAGATTCGTTTTTAAAATCGAAGAATATAGACACGGTTTTGATTGAATTAAACATCATATAAAGGTCTTAAATTAGTATTAGGCTTAAACCCATATAAGATTCAATGAAAATAAAAGTTAATATCAAGTTTTAGGTTTTTGGCCATGGAGGAGTGAGAAAACCTCAAACCGCAACTTGTTTTTGATGTTTGGTGATATTTCTATTAATTTTCCTTTAATTAATTGTTATAGGCATGTTATGAATACGTAAGTCGACATAAACCCATAAAAAATGGAGAAAATGACACATTTTTAGGGTTTTTGCACAATCGGGTCAAGCTAACCCGGTTCAGACCTGGCTGGAGGTTGAAGACAACCTCTAGCCAGGTCTAGTTCCCCTTACACGTGTAACAGGTGCGTGGGGGCGCGCGAGCCTCTTTCGGGACCCGTTTTAGGTCCTCTTTTTCTTTTTTTTTTTTTTTTTTTTTTTTTTTTTTTTTTTTTTTTTTTGTGCACTTGTTTTTTTTGTCTTCTAATTTTCTGTAAAAATTATTTGATTTTTTGAGGATTAAAAATATTTTTTAGTTAATTATTACTTATTATGTGATTTAATTAGCTTGAAATTATTTTCAGGCTTGATTTTCTTTTGAAAATTTTACAGAAATTATATTAGATGATTTGGAATAGAATTGCATTACTCATTCTCCCTAGATTAAGACTTATTGATATGTACTCTCCTAATTAGTTTTAAATCACATAAAACTAGTTTAATAATTAGTTTAAAAATATAGTAAAATTGTTGTTCAAATTCTTGCAGCTATAATTGATCATTGATCACTGATAGTATATTTTGTGACGTACTTCATCTTATTTTGATCATATGCATATATGTTGCTTATATGCATTGTCATGGTTAGGCAATATTGTCTAATTTTTCTAATTTGGAACGGTTGCTTGTGCAAATTAATTTAATTATATGAGGATATTATGTGAAATAAATAATTTAATAAATTTATTTGCTCAAAGGAAATAAATTTTGAAAGATTATTTGTTTCATTATGTTTTGAAGGAAATATTTGGATTTGAAGATCGATCTACCCAAAGAGGATGGATTTTAAAATCTGTAGATTTTCCTTATTTTGTTGATCCTCGTGATTAAAAAATAATTGTTTATTATAAACTCTGCCCAAAGGAAAGTTTATGATAACGCAATTGATTCTTATATTGTATAGTTTATACTTAATTAAGCATTTTGCCTATTGCCTACAATTGATCAAAGTTGTAATTTTTTGTGAAAAACCAGTTTCTTTTGCTATGAACAACAATAACACCACTATCAAAATTCTAAATGGGTTGAACTATAAGAAATGAAGGTCAAACATAGAGTTCACTTTGGGAATAATGGACTTGGACCTGGCCCTGCATGAGTATGAACCTCCTCAACCTACTAATTAGAGCATTGAAGCCGTGAAAGCTCATTATGAAAATTGGAAAAGGTCAAACCGTTTGAGCCTTATTTCAATCAAAAAGTCCATTATTGAGCATCTTCTTAGAGGAATATCTAAGAGAAAAAAGGCTAGGAATTTCTCACTGCTATGGAAAACTAATACCAGACATTGGATAACGCCACGACTGGGTATTTTATGGATGGATTGATGAATATGAGGTACGATGATACAAAAGGCGTTCACGAATTAATCTTGAGAATGGTGAATCTTAAAACTAAATTGAAGGCACAAAACATTTCGCTTCCCAATAAGTTCATTATTCATCACGCCTTCAACTCTCTGTCAACTTCTTTTAGCCAAATCAAGACTGCCTACAACACCCAAAATCAGACTTGGAGTGTAAACAGTCTGATCACGAAATGTCTAGCTAAGGAAGAAAATTTGAAAAGAGTAATGAATGAATTTGCTCATTTTGTAATTCCTGGGAAGCCGAATAATCATAAGAGGGGTGAAAAGACTAGGAAGCCCAACTTCCATGGTCACAAGAAAAGGCAGAATTCCAAGAAAAGTGGGAGAAACAGAGAAATGAAAATACCAAGAACAAAGTCATTAAGTGCTTTCACTACAACAAAGAGGGTCATAAGAGGGTTGATTGCTTTAAGTTGAAGAAGTGGCTAGGGAAGAAGAAGGCAATGTTTTTAAAACCGGACCAGACATCAAACTGGAAAAGTTACTGGGTGGTCACTGGTTCAACCGGTAGGTGAACCGCGGTTGAACCGGTGACATCATAATTACGTTATTAATATATATATATATATATATATATATATATATATATGTATGTATATATATATATGTATGTATGTATGTATGTATGTATGTATGTATGTATGTATAAAAAATATTTGAAAATAGAATATGTATTATTATATTATACTTGAAACCTTAGATCTTATCCAAATTAAATATTAATATTAGTTTTTTTTTAATTGATATTAGTACCTACTGGCATCGTAATTCACACCCACTATCATGAACCGTTACTTTCTCTCTTGCTCACCAAATCCCTATCACTTTTTTATTTGGTCAAGATTTTCCCATCACTTCGCTCTCTCTTTCCCGCTCACTTCAATTGCCTCCATATCAAGTACCTCCCCCCCCTCGCTCTCTCTGGAACCCTAATAATGACGGTACGAATGAAGTCGGCGATGATAGTGGAACTGGGTGAGGGTGTGAATGGAGATGATCGGTAGTAGTTGATCGGTGGAGGAACACAAACGAGGACGCCAAGAAGAAGGCAGTGTTTGTTTTGGCATGAGAATAAGGTTTTTTTGGCGAAATAGTTACACAAATGGAGAATGAAGAAAAATCGGCCGGTTCGTAGAAAACCAGAACGGTCCGCCGGTTCGACGGTCGAAATGGTTCGAACTGGCCGGTTGACCGATTTTAGGGATGAAACAGTTTTAGAGGTATAACCAAACCAGAATCTAAGTTGGTCGACGGTTCAACCGGCCGGTCCAATCCAGTTTTTAAAACACTGGAAGAAGGAACAGAGTATGTTATCTGCCTATGTCTATTTTGAATCTAATTTAGTTGATATTCCTTTAAATTCTTGGTGGCTTGACACTGGTGCTACCGTTCATGTAGCATCTTCTTTACAGGAGATAACAAACCTGAGGAAGCTAAGTGAGAAAGAGTCAAAACTTAAAGTTGGCGGTGATATCAGGATGGGTGTTGAGCACGTTGGAACTGCTGTTTTAGATTTAGACTCTAGTTTTCAGCTTGTTTTGGACATTGTTTTCTATGTACCATTGTTTAGAAGAAATTTAATTTCTCTTTCAGTACTTGATAGAGGTAGATATTATTTCACTTTTTGTTGGAGATTATCATACATACATTAGTGGGCCTTACTTGACTACCTTGTGTGATAATTGGTACTTCATTACATTCATTGATGATTTCTCTCATATAGCTATATTTATTTAATCAAAGAAAGGGCAAATTCCCTTGAAATGTTCAAAATCTTCCAAACTGAAGTTGAAAAATAGATGGAAAAAGTCATCAAGATTGTGAGATCTGATCGAGGTGGTGAGTATTATGGGAAGCATGGTGATGCAGGAAAATAAAATGAACCTTTTTGCAAGGTACTTGCACGATAACTATATTGTTACACAGTATACTATGCCAGGAAGTCTTGAACAGAATGGCGTGGCAGATCGCACTCTTATGGAAATAAAAAGGAGCATAATTAGTAGATTAAATTTTCCAGAATACTTGTGGGGTGAAGCCATCAAAGCAGCAACCTACATTCTGAATCGCGTCCCTAGCAAATCAATGCCTAAAATACTGTTTGAACTGTGGACGAACAAAAAACCCAGTTTGAATACTTTTAGAGTATGGAGGTGTCTAGCTGAGGTGAAGATCTACGATCTTTCTATGAAGAAGTAAGATTCGAGAACTACTAGATGCTAATTTATAGGGTATCCTAGTCATTCAAAAGGATACAAATTTTATTGTTCGACTCGTGGCACTAAAGTTGTTGAATCTGAAGTGGCAAAATTTTTGGAGTTGGATGTTGTTAAAGTCATTCCCTCTCAGTTCGATGAAAGAGTGGAACCCATTGGTGTTGTTTCTTTGCCTTTACCGACCTCATAAGTCATCTCTTATGATGGAGCTATTGATTGAGGGATTCAACGAGGTATGGATAGTGTCACTTCCTTTACTATTGAAGTAATGCCTATTGCATATGAGATCCCTCTAACCAATGAGCCTACGAATGAGTCCTCTTCTGAAGTACAAGTGAGAAGATCGCAAAGAACTAGAAGGGATTCTATTTCTAACAACTACTATGTTGACCTTGGAGAGGGAAAATATGATATTAGAGAAGAGGTGGACTCGACTACTTATCGTGAAGCTCTCAATAGCAATTAGGCAAATGAATGGCTAATTTCCATAGGAGATGAGATGCAGTCTATGTCAGACAATGATGTTTGGGAACTTGTTGATCTTCCCAAGAGATATAAACCCATTGGATGGAAATGGGTATTCAAGACCAAGAGAGACAACAAAGGGAATGTGGAAAGATTCAAGGCCCGAATGGTTGCTAAAGGGTATACACAGTGAGAAGGCATTGATTTCACAGAGACTATTTCACCAGTTTCCACCAAAGATTCCTTTAGGATAATTATGGCTTTGGTAACTTATTTTGACTTAGAGCTTCACTAAATGGATGTAAAGACAACTTTTCTCAATGGAGATTTGAGTTAGGAGGTCTACATGTCACAACTTGAGGGATTTAAAGAAAATAGAAAGAAGAACATGGTGTGCAGATTGAAAAGCTCCATTTATGGTCTCAAGCTAGCTTCTCGACAGTGGTACTTAAAATTTGACAAAATTGTTACATCTTTTGGTTTTGTAGAAAACAAGTTTGATCAGTGTGTCTATATGAAAATCTGTGGGAGCAAGTTAATTTTCATGATTCTCTACGTTGATGACATCTTTCTTGCTAGTAGCGATGTGAATCTCCTGAATGATACCAAACGTCTTTTGTCTGCTAATTTTGACATGAAGGATCTCGAAGAAGCATCATTTGTTCTGGGTATTGAGATTCATCGTGATAGATCTCAAAACCTTCTCGGACTATCTTAGAGAGCGTATATTGATCGTGTGCTTAAAAGGTTCAATATGCAGACGTGCAAGGCATTTGATGTACCTGTTGTGAAGGGAGATAAACTCAACAATGAACAATGTCCAATGAATGATTTAGAAAAGGATGCCATGAAGACTATTCCTTGTGTCAGTGTAATTGGTATCCTAATGTATGCACAAGTATATATGAGACCTGATAACACCTTCATTGTTAAGGTTCTTGGTAGATATTTATCGAACCCTGGGCATGATCACTTGGTTGCTGCAAAGAAAGTTATGAGATATCTACAAAGAACGAATGAGTTTATGCTTGTGTATAGGAAGGTCGATAATCTCGAAATAATTGGGTACTCAGATTTTGATTTTGGTTATTGTTCAAACGCTCACAAATCTACTTTTGGATATATTTTTGTTATAGTTGGAGGAGCCATTTCATGGAAAAGTGTCAAATAGAGCCTAATTTCATTCTCGACTATGTATGCTGAATTTGTACCTTGTTATGGTGCATCCTCTCAAGCTAATTAGCTACGAAATCTGATCTCGGAGCTGGAGGTTGTTAATTCCATCTCTCGACCCATAGTGATTTATTGTGACAATAAAGCAGCTGTGTTCTACTCCAAGAACAAAAAGATCTGTACGGGTTCCAAGCATATAAAAATTAAGTACCTCATAGTCAAGAACTTAGTAAAGAAGGGAGATGTCATGATCGAGCATATAAGAACTGAGTTCATGCTTGCTAATCCTTTAACCAAAGGTTTAAGGCCCATAGAGTTCAAGCAACATGTTCTGAATATGAATTTCATTGAGTCTTTTGCTTCTCTGATTTAGTGGGAGCTTTAATATTTTCCTTTATTTTGTTGATTCTGTTGTGACCACTATTGTTATGCATTTTACAAAATTGAAATCTATTTGATGATAATCATTATTGCATATTATATTGTTGCATATCATAGTATTTGAATTGATTGTACAATATGGTATCTTAAGATATTGTGCTTTAAGAATTACAGTTGTATACTTTTGGTTGTTACAAATGACTATTTTGAGATCTCGTGATATTTTGTTAGTGACAGATAACTTGTTAAAGTCAAGCAATTTCATATTGTTGAGAAATTGCAACAATTTCATTTTGTTGAGAAACTACAATTAGCAATTTTATTTTGTTGAGAAATTACAGCAGTTTCATTTTGTTGAGAAACTACAATTAGGAATTTCATTTTGTTGAGATATTGGAATTAAAATTTTATTTTGTTGAGAAATTGTAATGAGGGCCGATAAGAACAATACATATTGACAATTATCACATGTTGGCATTGATTTCTTACTACACTACTTGACTTACAATCCATGTTGATATGGATATAAGTATTTGTGAGTATAAAAGGTCTTATGTGTGTTGAGATTAACATATAGATTATCACAATCCAATATTAAGATCATGTTAGACCGGATAAGTTTATCAAGATGCTACTTATAGACTATCATTTCCTAAAAAAAAAAAAAGTGTAGCCACACAAAAATAATTTTTTTCTATTATTAACCCGAGAGTCTTATTTTTAAAATTAAATTTATTTAATTAATGTAGTCCAAGTAAGAGAATGTTAGAAAAAAAAATTGTGGGCTAACATTATTGAGTAAATTGTTTTACAAAAAAAAAGGGTTAATGAATAGTCTATTATTTAAGCAGCCCAAATAATCAGTTATCATATTTTAATTTGGGCTGTGACATCTTTTATGTAGAAGCCCAATTAAGTGGAAAATGTAGGTTTAGGGTTTCGTTAAAGTCCGTTATAGGAGGGCCCAACGAGAAACCCTAGTATATATAACTAGGTCTCCTCCCTAGTCTAGATTAAGGGTTTCTTCCCATTGAGAGCTGCTACCACAAAATCTAAATCATAGAAAGGAAGATCTTGTTAGTAATCCACTGCGATAGATTCAATATTCTACGATGGTCCAAACAGGTACGTATTCGATTATCGTTCTTTATTGTTGTATTCTAATAATCATATATGCTTTAGATTATTGTTTAATTTCATTTTATTGTGATTATGAGATATAAACAACATGTGGGATTAGAGTCTACGTATATGATTGAGGATCAACAATTGTTTTTTAGATTTTTTTTTTTTTTTTTAATTTTATGTTCTTAAACAAAACAGAAACTTGGAGCATGATTTCATGTGATTTTTCGTTTAGATTGATTGTGAAACCTTAGGGCTTTTATTTCTCTTTAGAATCCCCAACTATGGCACAAAATAATAGATAAATGGGAAAACGATGTTGCAAGAGCACGACAAAATAAAATGAACGAAGATATAGATATGTGGGAATTTACAGAAACCTGGATTGCATATGGGGAATATTGAAACCGTCATTTCCAGTAGTATCGCTGCTGTCTTTTTTACAGCTTTTGTTGTTGCCAGAACGATGTGGTGTAGGTCGGAACTGTGTCCTTGCATAGTATGGATTCCAAACATTTATGATCTGACTCAGGTGGTTTAAAACATTTGTCGAAACCACTAGATACTGTCAAGTAGAAATTTATATTTTATGTTTGTAAATAAAGGTCCACCTTATTCTACCTTATTCTTTCTACCTCGGTATCTATAATATAATTTACTCAAATTTGCACTCCATTTTTTTTTTTTTTTAAAAATAGAGATAGATTATAAGTGTTAGAATATCTCAAATAAGGTTTGTTTTCAATAATTGTAGTTTTCCTAATAGGTACTCACTGCCTTATGTTAATATGAAAATTTCTCTGAATGGTTTTAAAATTTGAAATATTATTACAAAATTATTTCTAAACTGAATATAGAGAAAATAGTCGCGTCAGATGTGCCAGTTTGATTTTCCATTAACCAGACTTCACTAATTTCTTATACAATTTGAAAACTGTTTTGCTTCAGAGCATGTTTTTAACTGATAAACACCCAAAAACTGCTTGTTCATTGGCCAAAATGGGTAACAAGTGTCAAAAGTCAGAGGCTTTTATGAAAACATTTTCTCGATTTCAAAGTTTTCATGAAATACGTTGGTCAACTATTTTCCATAATTCAAAGAAGAAATAATATCTCCTAATGTTTCATATAATAAAATCATTCATAAGAAATTCATACTAAAAAGGGGTTTTCCTTTTGGGGAGTCCCCTTAAGGAAATATTACAAACTTTACTATATTTACACAAATGGGTATTACAAGACTGACAATTTTTATTTCAGACTGGATGTTGCAAGGCTATATAGTAAAGGTAGAGAAGGGATGCTTGATTGCTCTGTGGAAACTCTCAATAAGGAGGTTTTTTCCCCCCTCTATCCTACTACAATAGTCAGTCTTACCATTTATAGGCAAACTATGAGTCTCAACCGATAACACAAAAAATTGGTAAAGGAATACGTCCTATTTTTTGGATAACTATGACTTAAAAGCACTTCTCAAAGAGAATGATAACTCCACAAAATGACAAAGAAACTTTTGTCAAAGCTTATGGACATAAGTAAGGACATACAGACTCAAATAATACACATTATGACGTTGGTAATTACGTCTGTTAAACCAATAATTGATATGATCATACCACACATGGACGGTGACCTTTGGGTGTAAACACATGATCATGATCAAATTGTTCATCTAATATTCCATCCGGTTATCGAGGTTGTCTTCCATTATATCATCAAGGGAATATTGTTCATACTCAGGGTGATATCTAAATCCTGGTGGGATATCATCTTTATAGTCTAGATCATCGTCAAATTCCTAACGCCATTTGTCTTCATAGAATTCGTAGAGCGTATTTTTCTTTATGTCGTTGCGAAATTTTACTTTTGGAAGAGAAATGCTGCATTATATCTTTTAGATTGAATCTTAAGAAATAAGATTGAATGGTCCATGGAGATATTTGATATATCAAAAATCAATGTTTCTGACTAAGTTTTTGATAGTCCAATGTTCTATACGCTCAATAAGTGGAAGGTTATCACAAAACTATGGCAGATCAGAATTAGTTGCAATTTTAAGAGGCCTGAGAATTTTTCCTTCGTTGGTAGTGGTCTTAAGTCGAATAAGGGAAATTTTATGTTTGGCTAGAATAGGATGAAGGCCTTCAAAGATTGGGCGAATGGATTTTATATATATTTTTATTCCTTGGACATGTGAATGAGTAAATATGTAAAGAAGGCATATTGCAAGTCTTTGCCCAAATTGATCAGTTTGATTTGGATCATGAATATTAAATTAGACTAAAAATCCATAATCTATAAGTTTTTGGGTTGTGAGAATTATATCTTCATTTTAAAATTGGAGAGCAATTTAAGTAAATTATATTATAGATACCAAGATAGGAAGAATAAGGTGGACCTTTATTTACAAACAAAAAATATAAATTTCTATTGGACAGTATCTAGTGGTTTCAACGACTGTTTTGAACGACTTACTATTTGCGTATGTATAACCGATTTGTTAAAATCCATACTATTGTCTTTTAAGGTTGTGTTGAATTTCTGATAACGTGCAATGATCTTGTAATTTATTATAGGTGAATGTTATTCTAGGTTGTATTCCTAAATAAGGTAAATGTGAATTTGTTTCTCTCCTTTATCTTTCTATTGGTTATCCTAATGGTCCAAGTAATTGTTTTAAATATTTATCACATAATTTTTTATCAAATCTTTTCCCTGTTCTTCCTTAGTCAAAAAATTTGATTTTTGACATATTGAATATCTTCATGGACCTTTTAATCTTATTACTGAAGATTAAATACAAAAGATATACTGCAGCCTTTCTCTTCTAGAAGTAAAATTTTGCAACGACATAAAGAAAATTGAGCTCTAGAAATTTTATGAAGACGAATGGCATAAGAAACTTGATGATGATCCAGACTATGAAGATAATATCCCACTAGCATTCAGATATCACCCTGAATATGAACAATATTCTCTTGATGATATAATGAAAGACAACCTTGACAACTGGATGGAATATTAGATCAAAAATTTATCCTAGTATAGATAACAGATATAAATGTTATAAGGAAATATGTAAATTTTGTATAAAACCAAAATATAATATAGCCACTAAAGAAGAATTAAATGACAAATTAGAATATATAACAACTAGTGAATTTAGAGAAATCAAATTAGATATAAGAGAAGTTAATTTAAAAATAGAAAAATTACAATATGAAGCCCAAAAGTTAAAGGATATAATATTTAAAGATAATAAAGGAAAAGAAAAATCTATTGAAATAAGTGAAGACCAATATATGATAAATGATTTACAAAATTATAATTTAGAATCCTTATTTGTTTTAGTATATATAGATGACATATTAGTCTTTTTAGAAAATGAAGAAGAACATTGTGATCATCTATTATTAATATTTAAAGAATTTATCAATAACGGATTAATAATAAGTAAAAATAAGATGGAATTATGCAAAAAATACATAGGATTTTTAGGAACAAAAATATGAAATGGTAAAATAAAATTACAAGCACATATAGTAAAAAAGATATTAGAATACCTAAACAAGATTGAAGACACAAAACAACTTAGGACAAGTAGATTATTAAAACGTCGCACTTAGAGAATTAGATTGGTCATGAATATTAAATTGGGCTAAGAATCCATAGTCCATAAGTTTTTGGGGCCGTGAGAATTTCTTCACTTTCAAATCTGAGAGCAATGGGCTGATATTTATTTTGGTCGTATTAGATTTAGAAGATGATATAGTAAGTATAGATTTTAATGAATCAGAATATTTTGTTTGTGATAAAAAAAATTAGAATATTTAAATCTAGAAATTCTAGAATATCAAAAAACCCATAATACAGAAAATTCCATAATAACTTGTAATTTTAAAGGGGATTACAAACATATATTACGTATAGAGGATAAACAGTACAATAGTTTAATAGATTCAATAATTAATTTAGGTAATAATTTAGAATTTCAAATAAATAGAAAAGATAAAATATATACAGCAATAGCTAAAGGATTTGGTAAGAAAGACCAAAATATATATTTAAAAAAAAAAAATAGAAGAAAAGCTAGATTATATAAAAGATTAAAATAATTCTACTATAGGGAAAACTTCTAAGGCACAAAATATAGGAAAAATAATAAAATAATTGGAGTTAACTAATCTCAAGATAATAGAGGTCGGAACCAAAAATATATATAAATAAATTAATATGATAAAAGAGCAAGTCAAAAAATTAGAATAAACAAAAGATATATTAGATAAACAGTTAAAAGAAATATTATAAATACTTAAAGATTAATTAATAGTGAGTTATATTTAGAATATAAGCAGGCTTCAAAACAAAAAGAAAGCTACTTATCACCACCTAAAAGACTTAGTAAATATACAGGAGGATCTAGATACAAAACAAAACTTACTAATAGGAGATATATAATTTATGAAAAAAGAAAAAAACTACAAAACGAGAAATAGACAACATAAACAGATTGAAGATTCAATAGCCTCATTTAAAGACTTTGACGTTAAAGAAAAACCTAAACCCAAAAATAAAAAGAGTTATCTTTACGTATAAAAATGACCAATAAACAAGTAATTGCTAGAAGCTCACATAATCAAAATATAATTGGAAATCTATTAAGAAGGAGTAGATCTGAACATAATTATGAGCAAAGAATAGAAATACTAATAGACTTAAATAAACAAATAGAAACTTTTAAGAAAAATGGACTTAGAATAATAAAACCAAACATTTTATACCAAAATACAAATAATTTTTTTTTTTTGATAAATCTATTATATAACATTTTTCTGAAAGAACTAAATCTTTCACCCATGAAGATCAACATATAACCTTAGATTTACTTGAATTAAAAACATATGATGAAATAGGAAACTTTAATATCCCTTAGTACATTTAGGACTAATAGTTTTAGGAATAAAAGTCTTACATAGAATGAGATTTGGAACAAAAGATTAATAAGCATATATGACAGTAAATTTACAAATATAGAACAATCTTTATTGGGACGTATTGACATAAATATGAATAATAATGGAAGAATAGTATATTTTGTACTAAATTATCAAGTTACTAGAGACACGTTAATAAAAATACAAAAATAGGAATTAAATCAAGAGGTTATAGTATGAAAAAATAATCAGATAATATCCTACTATACACAGGATTAATAGGGAAATTTGGCCAAAGTAATAAAACTAAATATAAACAAGACAATGAAAATTTAATAAAATTGTTAGGGACAAAAGGAATTAAAGCAATACTGGCCAAAAAAAATTCATCGGAAATAAATGCAGCACTTGATTGGAAAATAGATAGTTTTATAAAAAAGAAAATATTAGTACCAGGGAATAACATGATGTATAAAAATAGAGATGGATCACTTAATAAGAGTTTTAATGAATATCATTATGAAGCAGGAGAATCGAGAAATAATATAAATGAAGAGGATTCGGAAAATAATGATGAAGAAACTAACCTTATGAACATAGAAGAGCCAAGTGGATATAATCTAGATATTACAGAAGAAATTATAGGTAATGATTATGACAACATAATAGCGTAAGGAATGACAGAAAAATAAGCAAAAACCTTAGGATGTGAAAAATACGATATGGACTTATATTTTGTATATTAATAGATGATTGTGAATTAGATCCAATCCTTATACTAAAAAGAAATCATAAAAAACAAAACTTTTTGAAGAAATTCTAAGAGAGGTAGAAAATGATATAAAAAATATAAATATCATGGAAGCATATAGAGAAGCATCTACAAGTAGTATAGTTAATCAAGGAACAAACCCATACTAATATCAACCTAGACCACCAATACCATATAATTTGGGAGGAAGAAGACCTATTCAACCAGAAACATATCAAGAAACAGAATCAAATAGAGTATACAAAGGAAAAAGATTAAGAAGAATTCTTGAGATAACAAAAGAGTTACCAGAGGCAAGTATATCAGGATCAATTTTAAACATAACAAGATGAAATCCCCAACTATGGTACGAAGTAATAGATAAATGGGAAAAGGATGTTGCAAGAGCATGGCAAACTAAAATGAACCAAGATATAGATATGTTGGAATTTATTGAAACCCTATTACGAGAAACTATAGCAAATTGGCATAATAATTACAAAAGAGATAGGCTAGTAGTTATACAAGAAATAAAAGTAGCAGGAAACAATCCATATAATTTACATCAGTTATAAGATTTATACCATTGGGAAATGACCCAGCTAGAGGACAAGTAGATTATCAAAACGTAGCACTTCGAGAATTAGACCAATTAACTTTAGAAATTGAAAATATATCAAACAATTTAGTAATGATTATGCAAATATATTAGGAAGAACAGATAAAAACTTTGATCAAGAATTATGTGATAAATATTTAAGCAAATTACTTGGACCATTAGGACAGCAAATAGAAAGACAATGGAGAGAAACAAATTCACATTTACCTTATGTAGGAATAGGACCTAGAATAACATTCACATATAATAAATTACAAGATCATTGCACATTATCAAAAATTCGACACAACCTTAAAAAACAACAGTATGGATTTTGCAAATCGGTTATATATAGCCCTCCACAGTATTAAGATAAGAAACGAAGAAAAACATATAAAAGTATGGAAAGTACAATAAATATAAAAAGAAAGATAAAAAATATATTCCAAAAAGGAAATTTTTAAAAAAATCTAAAAATTAAAAAAAATATATATAAGAAAAGAAAAAAAGATATAAGCCAAATAAAAATCATGTTAAGAGACCATCACAGAAAAAATGTACATGTTTCCTATGTTGAGATACTAATCACTTAGCAAACATGGTAGTAATAAAACACCTTGTGATACATGTTATAGATATCCTAGTATAGAAAACAGATGTACATGTTATAAATGTTGTAAAGAAATATATCAATTTTGTACAAAAAAAAAATTAATGTAGACACTAAAGAAGAATTAAATGACAAATTAGAATATATAACAACTAGTGAATTTAGAGAAATCAAATTAGATATAAGAGAAGTTAATTTAAAGATAGAAAAAATAGAATATGAAGCCCAAAAGTTAAAAGACATAATATTTAAAGATAATAAAGGGGAAAAAAATATATTGAAATAAGCGAAGACCAATATATGATATATGATTTACAAAATTATAATTTAGAATCACAATCACATATAATACCTGTAACATCATTATTAAGTATACCTACTAGACTAACATTTTCTAATAAAAAGACGTTAGAAATATTAGCGGTGATAGATATAGGGGCTACTAAATCACATTTAAATATAAATCTAGTACCTAAAGAATGTGTACAAACACTCCGTCAACCTATATACACATCACAAATGGATGGTAGTACATTGTAATACAAACACTGCCTTAGAAATAGTTTAGTATCATCCAGAACACTAGATAACGATTTCAATGAACAATTTCCATTACCACAAGTATGGTTGAGTCAAGTTAGCCATAAATATAACTTTATATTAGGACTTAATTTTATCAGAAGCCAAAAAGAATGTATAATAATAAATAATAATATTGTTACAGTAACCAAAAAATGTGTTACTACAACATATTATTTTATGCAACAAAAACAAGATATTATTACATCAGAGTTTACGACTGGAAAATGTGGTAGATAATTTAGATAATAAAAACGAAAAGAAATGTACTACTATAGAAGAAAATCAAAAAGACGTTGAGGAAATTATAGAAAATAATGCAAAAAAATATAAACCACAAATATAAATAAGGAATTAATATAGAATATATAATAAAATCAGTAGAAAAAAATACAGAAAGCAATAAAAAAAATTAGATAAGATAATAAATTTAGCATGAAAAACACAAGTATTAGGAGAACATCCTAAAGATATTGGGATAGAAATAATATATTAGCACATTTAAAAAAAAAAAAAAAAAAACTGAATTAAATGTAAAAACAGCACGTAGCAAATATGATCATATAGACATAGAAGAATTTGATAAGCAAATAGGAAAATTGCTAAAATTAGGAGTAAGAAGACATAGAAGTACAACCTTTTACGGTAAGAAATCATGCTGAAATAAAATAAGAAAGGCTAGAATGGTAATAAATTATGAAAGATTTACTGATAATACAGTTGAAGATAATTATTTAAATCCAGACAAAGATAGTTTAATAAATTGCATACAATACAATAAGAAATTTAGTAAATTTGATTGTAAGTTAGGATTGTAGCAAAAGGACATTATGAATGGATTGTCATGCTCTTTGGACTTGAAACTGCACTTAGTATATTTCAAAGAAAAATGGATCACATATTTTAAAAAAATATTATAAATTTGTTTTAGTATATATAGATGATATATTAGTCTTTTCAGAAAATGAAGAACATTATGATCATCTATTATTAATATTTAAAGAATTTATCAATAACGAATTAATAATAAGTAAAAACAAGATGAAATTATGCAAAAAATACATAGGATTTTTAGGAACAGAAATTGAAAATGGTAAAATAAACTTACAACCACATATAGTAAAAAATATATTAGAATACCCAGACAAGATTGAAGACACAAAACAATTTCAGAGTTTCCTAGGATTACTTAATTATGCCCGAATGTATATCAAAGATTTTGGAAAAATTATTAGACCTTTAAATAGTGAAACTAAACACGGAGCACAAAAAAGTATTTAACTTAGAAGATATAAAGATAGTTAAGCATGTAAAAGAATTTTGTAAAACTTTACCAGAATTATGCCTTCTTTTAGAAACAGACTACAAAATTGTAGAAATAGATGCATCAAAAAAAGGATGGGGAGCAATCTTATATTGCAAACCTGAGAAATATAAAGATAGGAAGGAGGAAAAGTTATGTAGATATGCTAGTAGAAAGTATATAGAAAATGAGTCAAATCTAACTAGCTTATACTACGAAATATTTGGCGTTATAAATGCTCTAAATAATTTTTTGATTATTCCTAAATAAAAATGTTACAGTAAGAACGGATTGTGAAAACATAGTGAAATTCTATAGCAAAAGTAGTGAAAAGAAAATACATAAAAAAAAGATGGGTAAATTTCATAAATACTATAGCAGGAAACAGATAGAAAGTAGAATTTGAACACATAAAATGAAAAAAATAATAATTTAGCCGACTATTTATCTAGAGAAATTTATTCTAATATTTGTTTTGTAGATGGACAACAAGACCTTGACTTGTGGCAACAAGATTGTCTTACCGACATATTTTAAAAATTCCCCTAAGTCATACAAATTGAAGATAGAAATAGATGACCACATATAATGCATGGTAGATAACTTATGAAACTTAGACTGTTAAGATGATTGAGAAGTAGGAAACATGACTATGTATTGATATTATGTGAAGGAGATTCGAGAATACAACGATATATACATATATTTATAGGGGAAGTGGGAGCTAGGATTTTGCCCTAATGGGCACGTCGGCCAAGCCCATATAATACTTTGACATCTTCCCTCAAACTAGAGGCAGTAAGTGAGAGATGAACATGAGTTTGGAAATCATAGAGTAAAAGCATTCCCGTGGATGAGCCTTAGTGAAAATATTTGTTGTCTGATCGGTTGAATTGATGGATTGTAGATAAATCGTATTTAGAAGAATGTGATGACAAATGAAATGGCAATCAGTCTCGATGTGTTTTGCACACTCATGGAATACATCTTTGTAAGCGATCTTCATAGTACTCTTGTTGTCACAATGTAGCGTAATGGCAGTCGAAGAAGAGATACTCATGCCAGCAAGGAGCCATCGAATCCAGAGAAGTTCTTGAGTTGCATTACTCATGGCACGATATTCAGCTTCAGTACTGGAGCGAGCAACCACAATTTGTTTCTTGCTACACAAGGAAATGAGGGAATTGCCTAAAAAATAGTAACCAGTAATTGAACGTCTATCGGTGGGGTTTCTAGCCCAATCAGCATCAGAATAAGCTTGTAAGATGGGAGCAAACTGATTTGAGAAATGAAGTCTATGAAATAAAGTACTCTTGACATACCGATGAATGCGAAGAACAACTGAGTAATGGGTAGTCCGAGGAGCAGACAAGAACTGGCTAACCTGATGAACAATATGTCAGGGCGAGTGACAGTAAGATATACAAGACTTCCAACCAATTGGTGATATAGAGTGGCATCCTGAATAGGTGAACCATCGAGTGGGGTAAGTCTGACGTTCAACTTGAGAGGAGTAGTGGCCATGGTTAAGTCAGTAATCCCAACCTTGGAAAAGAGATCCAAGGTATATTTGGCCTAAGTGAGAAAATATCCATCGGAACCAGATGAAACTTCAAGGCCAAGAAAATAGGTGAGCATACCAAGATATTTCATCTTGAATTGGCCACTGAGAAACTTTTTGAGTTCAGAAATATCACGTAGATCATCTCCAGTAATAACCATATCATCCACATACAGTAAAATTAGGATAATACCATTGGAAGTATGGCGAATAAACAAAACCGAATCATGAGCACTAGGTGTGAACCCAAACTGATGAATAGTAGTGCTTAAATTGGCAAACCAGGTATGTAGAGATTGTTTCAAACCTTATAGGGCACGACAAAGGCGACAAACTTTATTTCGAAGGACAGCCAGGCCGGGAGGGTTATACATATAGACTTTCTCAAGAAGATCGCCACTGAGAAATTTATTTTTGATATCCATTTGAAAGAGAGTCCATTTTCGAATAAGGGCGATAGAAAGAAGTGTACGAACAAATGTTAGCCTCGCCACTGGAGCAAATTTCTCTTCATAGTTCATGAAAATTGAGTGTCATGCAGATGAAATATAGTAGAAAATAAATGAAAATCAGAAAGGTAATGTGGATGATGAGTTACCTTGGTAGAGCGGCGGGGTGATCTGAGGCGTGGGTATGAAAGGAAGACGATACAAGATCATTGGCCACAAGAGAAGTCTCACGCATGGTCGCTGGAATTGGAAGGGTGAGATCAACTGGTCGTTCTGGACTGGGTTCAGCTAGTGGTTTTGGGGTGGACTCAGCATAAGGTGCAAGACTGTGCTCCACTAGTGGTGCTGGAGTGGGCTCAACAATACCTGGAACTGTATCTTCTAGAAATAACTCGATGGATGGATCAGTAAATAATCTAGAGTTAGTGAGGGTTGACATGTAAAATGACCATAAGGAAGAAAACATTTGATATTCCCAAAAAACGACATGTCACGAGATACGAAAGGTTTTAGAAATGGGATCCCAACACCAGTACCCTTTATGTTTGATGCCATATCCAAGAATACAACACAAACAAGCCCTTGGTTCTAGTTTGTTATGCTCATGTGGTTTGATAAGAATAAAACAAATGCAACCAAATACCCTAAGTTCAGAGTAATCGGGAGGTTTACCGAACAGACGCTCAAATGGATATTAGTTTTGGATTCTAGCACAAGGGACATGGTTTGTTGTGTACATGGCTGTGAAGGCAGTATCACCCCAAAAATGCTCAAAACATAGTGAAGAAATAAGGAGAGCATGAACTGTGTTAAGAACATGTCTATGTTTACGTTCGGATCGTCTATTTCGTTGGGATGTACTAGGACATGAGCAATGGGGGAGCGTGCTATTTTTGCGAAGCAGGTTTAAGAAAAATACGATCCATGTATTCCATTGCATTATCTGAGCGAAAAACTTTGATATTTCTAGAAAATTGGGTTTGAACCATAGACGAAAACTCATAGTGTATTTGGAATAGTTCGGATCGATGTTTCATAACAACCATCCATGTATATCGAGAGTAGTCATCCACAAAGATAACAAAGTAACGACAACCACCTATCAAGGCATGAGGAGAAGCCCCCAAATATCATAATGAATTAGATCAGAGGGTGTAAGAGAAATAAATTGACTCTCTTTGAAAGGTAGAGCTGGTTGTTTTACAAGTTGGCAATGGATACATTTAAAGGACTCATACTGAAGTTAACCTAACTGATCACTAGAGATAAACAATTTGAGTCGGCTAGATGAAGTTTGGCCTAAACGAGCATGCCAAATTTTGGGATAGTGAGAGAAACACTAGTGGTTATGGAGTTAAGAATGAGAATGAGAAAGAGGATAATGACGGTGGTAGTGAGGTTGCATAGGTTGATGAAGGGACATGTGGTTGTGGTTGTGGTTGTGGTGATGGTGGAGTTGGAGATGGAATGTGCAAACTGGTAAGTTCAAATAGGCGTCCAACCTTACGACCAATCCTAAGAGTTTCTCCTGTCTGAGGATCCTGCACACGCCAACTACTATTAGAAAATATGACTTCAAATTGAAAGTCGCAAAATTTCTCAACAGACAAGAGATTTAAGGGGAGTTTTGGAATCAAATATGTGTCAGGAATAAAAAAATGGGAAGTAGAAACCTGATCGGTATGGTTAACAGGCATTTGAGAACCATCAGCTGTATGAATACTAGGGATATTTATCGCGGAGAGTTTGGTTGAAAAAATATTGGGATCAGATGTCATGTGATTACAACAGGCAGAGTGAAGGGTTTGTACCATTACTATTTTTGGAGAAGATATGAAGGATGAATGAGGTCAAATCTGCAATAGACATGGTAACAGTAGTGGAGGTAGGATCCAAACCCTCTTTGACATTAATAATGAGCAAAGAACCCACAAACATCACTATTGAACCTCGAGAAACTGTTGTCACAGATGGGTTCATAATGTTGAAATTGTCTAGGAATAGGTCTATAGTCATGAAGAACTGATTGAGAGCCCCTTGAACCAATCAAATCTTTGTGATAAACCGAATTTCATGAAACGAAGATCACAGATAATTCCATAATACTGAAATTGATCAGGAGCCAATATTGAATCTTCAAGGACTGGGCGAAAAATGAGTGAACCGACGTAGAAACCACAAGAATATAAAGGAAAGTACATTATGTGAGTCTCAAATCACAAAACGGAGGCCAAAAACAAAATCAAAGAGTAAAAAAAACCCAAGAACCAGTCCAAGTTTACAGAAAACCGATCAAAAAAGGCCTGAGACAGCAGTGGGAATGAACATGAACAAGTGGCGGCACGTGAATCGAAACAGCACGACTTCTTGGGGTGCATGAGAGTGCGTCTTGTGTCAGATCTAGATTATTTTTGGGTCATTGGAATTGTCCCATCAATGAGGTTTTGATAATATATTGTGAGATGGATTTGGAGCCTTGGCGGAGGCGGTAGAGCCCAAAATCCAAGATGGCGAGGCTTGGTGGTACTACAGGGTTTGGGAGGGGCGTGAGAGCACGTAGATTCTCCGGTGGCGATGATTTTGGTGCCATTATGTTCGTCTCTTCAAGATGAAGATGGTGGTTTTGATGGTTGTTGATATCGGAGCAGTGATAAGGCATACAGTAATGACGAAAGTCTCGGGAGAAAAAAGAAGCGGCGGCGGCAAAAGCTTTAGGGTTGTGCAAAGTTTAGGGAGAATAGATCCAGGAAATACTTGCTCTTGATACCATGTTAAGATAATTAAGAAGTGGAAAACATGAAAATGTATTGATATTATACGAAAGAGATTCGAGAATACAAGGATATATACAGATATTTATAGGGGAAGTGGGGGCTAGGGTTTTGTCCTAATGGCCCACGTGGGCCAAGCCCGTAGAATACATTAACATAGACATTACACAACCCATTAATATAAATATAATTTTAACTATCATTCATCATTTTGCATCTCTTACGAATAATGGAATTAAGAAAATATTTGAATATTACTGTGTTTTCCAAGGACATGAAACAAGAGTATTTGCAAAATGGGTGGAAATTTTGGAAAGAATTTTTAATTATTCACATCCGCATTTTAAGTTTTTCTATACATATAGTGAAGCACTTACATCAGCGTGACCATTATTAGGATATAATTTTAAAATTCACAACTCTGCATTTGAGAAAAATGGAAAAGAAAAAACATTTGTATTCACATCAGTAGATACAACCGTGGTATCATCATCAACATTTTTTAATTGTGAAAATTACAACATATTACAAAAACATTTTAAAGATATAGATGAAAAAGTAGATCGAGTTTTCTAAGAAAACATAGAATTGAAAAATAAGATATACTGTCTTGAAAAATCAGTCTCAAACATAGCTTGGGAAGCTGAAACTTCTAACCATATAATAAATTCATTTTATATATCTAACATATCATTTGAGAGAAATGATTTCATTGATGAACCCCAATACATAAAAGACCAGCTTGAAAAGCAAAAATCTCGAGCTTTCTTCTTTTCACTTCAATTTCTGTGTCCATTACGTAGACATATTATTCCAAATATAATTGAAAAAGCCAACCAAAGAGATCATGAAATTTAAACTCTTATGCAAGCCCATTTCCAAAACAAATGCCACAACTCGATATATGTTCCTAGACTTAAAGCCAAACATTACTCTTATTATAAATTCACCTTGTGTTGCAAAAATGACCCAATATGTTTACCGGATATGGATCCTTTTAGAACTGATTGTACCTGCCACCTCACATATAATATAATTCGAGTTGCCATAGACCTAAATGAATATCAACCAATTGCTCTCAGATTTGAAAATAAAGATATAATTCTCACGGCCCAAAAACTTATGGACTATAGTTTTTTAGCCCAATTTAATATTCATGACCTAATTCAAACTGATCAATTTGGGCGGAGAATTGCAATATGCCTTCTTAACATATTTACTCATTCACATATCTAAGGAATAGAAGTATATATAAAATTCATTGGCCCAATCATTAAAGGCCTACATCCTATTTTAGCCAAACATAAAGTTGGTCCAATCTTTTAAGTCTTCGAGCAAGGGCACTTTTATGTATGGCCGGAATAGGATGAAGGCCTTTAAAGATTGGGCCAATGGATTTTATATATACTTCTATTCCTTTGACACGTGAATGAGTAAATATGTTAAGAAGGCATATTGCAAGTCTCCACCCAACTTGATCAGTTTGATCTAGGTCATGAATATTAAATTAGGCTAAAAATCCATAGTCCATAACTTTTTGGGCTGTGAGAATTATATCTTCATTTTCAAATCTGATAGCAATAGGCTGATATTCATTTAGGTCTATGGAAACTCGAATTATATTATATGTGAGGTGGAAGGTACAATTAGTTCAGAAAGGATCCATATCTGGTAAACAAATTGGGTCATTTTTTCAACGCGAGGTGAATTTATAATAAGAGTCATGTTTGGCTTTAAGTCCAGGAACATATATCCTGTTGTGTCATATATTTTGGAGATAGGCTTGAATAAGAGTTTGGATTTCACGATCTCTTTGGTTGGATTTTCGAATTATATCTTGAACAATATGTCTAGGTAATGGACAAAGAAATTGAAGTGAAAAGAAGAAGGCTCGAGATTTTTGCTTTTCAAGTTGGTCTTTTATGTATTGGGGTTCATCAATGAACTCATTCTTGTCAATTGTAATGTTAGATATATAAAAGGAATTTATTATGTGGTTAGAAGTTTTAGCTTCCCAAGCTATGTTTGAGACTGATTTTTCTAGACAATATATCTTATTTTTCAATTCTATGTTTTCTTTGAAAACTCGATCTCCCTTTTCATTTATATATTTAAAATGTTTATGTAATATTTTCAATTTTCACAATTAAAAAATGTTGCTAATGGTGCCATGGATGTATCAACTGATATGGATGCAAATGTTTTTTTTTTCTTTTTCATTTTTCTCAAATGCAGAGCTGTGAATTTTTAAATTATATCCTAATAATGATTGTGCTGATGTAAGTGCTTCACTATATGTATAGAAACCTTTAAAATGTGGATGTGGATAATTAAAAATTCTTTCCAAAACTTCTTCCCATTTTGTAAATACTCTTGTTTCTTGTCCTTGGAAAACACAGTAATATTCAAATCTTTGCTTAATTCCATTATTCGTAAGAGATGCAAAGTGATGAATGATACCTAAAATTATATTTATCTTAATGGGTTGTGCATTGTCTAAGTTCCATAAGTTATCTACTATGTATTTTATGTGGTCATCTATTTCTATCTTAGATTTATATGACTTAGGGGAATTCTTAAAATATGTCAGTAAGACAATCTTGTTTCCATAAGTCAAAGTCTTGTTGTCCATCTGCAAAATAAATATTAGAATAAATTTCTCTATATAAATAATTGTCTAAACTATTATTTTTTCCTTTTATTTATTCAAATTCTAGTCTATATCTGTTTCCTGGTATAGTATTTATGAAATTTACCCGTCTTTTTTTATGTATTTTCTTTTCATTACTTTTGCTATAGAATTTTACTATGTTTTTACAGTCTGTTCTTACTATAAATGTTTTATTTGAGAATAATCTAAAATTATTTAGAACATTGATAACTTCAAATATTTCGTAGTCTAAGCTAGTTAGATTTGGGTCATTTTCTATTTATTTTCTACTAGCATATCTACTATTTTATAGTCTATTTCTAATGGAAGGTGTAATTCTGGTAAATTTTTACAAAGTTCTTTTACATGCTTAACTATCTTTATATCTTCTAAGTTAAATAATGTTTGTCCTCCTTGTTTAGTTTTACTATATAAAAGTCCCACAATTTTTTCAAAATCTTTGATATACATTCAGGCATAATTAGGTAATCCAAGGAAACTCTGAAGTTGTTTTGTGTCTTCAATCTTGTTTGGGTATTCTAATATCTTTTTTACTATATGTGGTTGTAATTTTATTTTACCGTTTCCTATTTTGTTCCTAAATATCCTATGTATTTTTTGCATAATTCCATCTTATTTTTACTTATTATTAATCTGTTATTGATAAATTCTATAAATATTAATAATAGATTATCATAATGTTCTTCTTCATTTTCTTAAAAGACTAATATGTCATCTATATATACTAAAACAAATTTATAATATTTTTTAAATATGTGATCCATTTTTCTTTGAAATATACTAGGTGCCTTTTAAGTCCAAATGGCATGACAATCCATTCATAATATCCTTTCGGGCAGGTGAAAGTTGTCCATGGTATTGATTTTTCATCTATTTTTATTTGCCAAAATACTGACTGACAATCAAATTTACTGAATACCTTTTTGTCTTTTATGCAATTTATTAAACTATCCTTATCTGGAATTAAATAGTTGTCTTCAATTGTATTATCATTAAGTCTTTTATAATTTATTACCCTTGCAGCCTTTCCTTTCTTTATTTCGGAATGATTTCAAGCCATAAAGGCTGTACTTCTATGTCTACTATAACTATGTCTTATTACTCCTAATTTTACTATTTCTCCTATCTGCTTCTCAAATTCTTCTATGTCTATAGGATCATATTTGCCACTTGCTATTTTTATACTTAATTCATAGTTTTTTAATTCTAAATGTGCTAATATTTTATTTCTATCCCAATATCTTTAGGATGTTCTCCTAATACTTGTGTTTTTCATGCTAAATTTATTATTTTATCTAATTTTTGTTTTTTTTATTGCTTTATGCATTTTTTTCTACTGATTTTATTATATATTCTATATTAATTCCATGTTTATATTTGTGGTTTATATTTTTTGCATTATTTTCTATAATTTCCTCAATGTCTTTTTGATTTTCTTCTATAGTAGTACATGTCTTTTCGTTTTTATTATCTAAATTATCTATGGGGCCACCACATTTCGCAGTCGTAAACTCTGATGTAATAATATCTTGTTTTTGTTGCATAAAATAATATGTTGGTGTAGTAACACATTTTTTTGTTACTGTAACAATATTATTATTTATTATTATACATTCTTTTTGGCTTCTGATAAAATTAAGTCCTAATATAAAGTTATATTTGTGGCTAACTTGACTCAACCATACTTGTGGTAATGGAAATTGTTCATTGAAATCGTTATCTAGTGTTCTGAATGATATTAAACTATTTCTAAGGTAGTGTTTGTATTACAATGTACTACCATCCATTTGTGATGTGTATATAGGTTGATGGAGTGTTTGTACACATTCTTTAGGTACTAGATTTATATTTAAATGTGATTTAGTAGCCCCTATATCTATCACCGCTAATATTTCTAATGTCTTTTTATTAGAAAATGTTAGTCTAGTAGGTTTACTTAATAATGATGTTACAGGTATTATATGTGATTGTGATTCTAAATTATAATTTTGTAAATCATATATCATATATTGGTCTTCACTTATTTCAATATATTTTTTTTTCCTTTATTATCTTTAAATATTATGTCTTTTAACTTTTGGGCTTCATATTCTATTTTTTCTATCTTTAAATTAACTTCTCTTATATCTAATTTGATTTCTCTAAATTCACTAGTTGTTATATATTCTAATTTGTCATTTAATTCTTCTTTAGTGTCTATATTATATTTTGTTTTTCTACAAAATTTACATATTTTTTATATAACATTTATATCTACTTTCTATACTAGGATATCTATAACATGCATAACAAGGTGTTTTATTACTACTAATTTTAAACATAATAAGGTGGAATCCCCAACTATGGTACAAAGTAATAGATAAATGGGAAAACGATGCCACAAGAGCATGGAAAAATAAAATAAACCAAGATATAGATATGTGGGAATTTATGAAAAACCCTATTAGGAGAAACTGTAGCAAATTAACACAATAATGACAAAAGAGATAGACCATAAGTTATACAAGAAATAAAAGCAGCCGGAAACAATCCATATAATTTTATATCATTTATAAGATCTATGAAATTGGGAAATGACCATGTATTTTTTAATATTTTTTATTTAAATAACTATGTATAAAAATATTAGTGATGTAATTAAAACGTCATCGGTTCCACTGCGGTTCACCTATTGGTTGAACCAATGACCCGTGACCCATGACCCAATAATTTTTTCTATTCGATATCCAATCTAATTCTTAAAACATTGCTCTTAAGTACTTACTTAAACAAGAATTGAAACAATATAGTATTTATCGTCATCTGTTCTCTAAATTTGTCAAATCATCATTTATATTCTTTGAACCTAATAAAGCATATGCATTAAATTTGGATGAAAACTTGGGGCCCGTTTGGTAACTATTTCGTGCCCATCCTAAGCAGTGGAATGGGAATGGAATAGGATGAGATGAGATGAGATGAAAATTTTATTTTCTTCTTGGGAGCAGAAAAATGTTTGGTAACGACAATTTTTTTTTTGGATCCGGGAACAGAATCGCGTTTGGTAACAATTTTGTCCTAAAAATTAAGAACGAACCCTAAACCACAAATTCAAGAACAAGTCCAGGAACAAATCCAAGAACACCAAGAACAAATTCAAGAACAGCAATCACAAAGCCAAAAAATTAAGAACAAATTCAACCTATTTCGATTTCGATTTCGAAATCGAACCCCTAAAGCAGACGACGAACACGATGGCGACGATGATGGCGATGAAATAGGGTTCGACGATGACGAAAAATGAGATGGCGATGATGATGACGGTGACGAAGGCGATGGCGATGATGACGAAGGTGAAGACGATGGCGACGATGACGAAGGTGATAGGAAAATGGATTGAAATGAGAATGAACGATTTTCTTTTTTGTTCTTGATCGATCGAATGAAGTGAGAGGAAATGGATTGAAATGAGAAGAATTTTTTTATTTTTTTTTTGTTATATGGAATGGGAATAATGAGAAATAATTTTTTTTTATTTGTCACTTCTTAAGAAAAAAGTGGGCACAATTCTCATTTGGAATGGAATGAGAACGGAAACAAAAAAAAAAGTGGGATGGATTAATGATAGGTTGAAATAACTTATCTACTTCTAAACTAGATTTGGTAGTTTTCAAGTGTTTTAGTTATATTTAATTGTTTTTTAGTTTGTTTTTATGTAATTCAGGTCTAGGGACTCAAACAAGCGAAAACGATAGGAAAATGGGGAAGAAATGATGAAGAAACAAGGTTTTAAGATCATAGGAGCCATTGCCGTAGCGAAGAATCCACCGCCGTGGCGGTGAGAAATGCAGAGAGTGTTGAAAATGAGCAAGGCCCACCGCCTAAGCCGTGGAATTTCTGCCTAGGAGATGAAAGGGCAGAAGGTTTAGAGCCAATCCCACGGCCGCAGCCATGATCCCAGCCGCGGCCGTTAAAGATCAGAATGTAACAGACTTATCCCACCGTCGTGGTCGTGATCCCATCATCGCGGCCGTGGGCTCGGCACAGCAAAATAGATATTTTGAGATATTTTGAAACCTTGTGCCTATTAATACCTATTCTCCCCATTCCCTTAAGAACTTTTGGTTGCTTGGAGACCTCTTACACCTTAGATAATTTAGGAGTAGATTAGATTAGTTTTAAGAAGTGATTTTGGCCAATTTTTGAAGAGCTAAAAGATGAAGTTCATCAATGGAGAAGAGAAAGCTCGGGAGGATCGTTCTTTGGCGAAAGTGGACCACTCCACTTTAAGATTTGATCTTTCTTTCATTGTTTCTATTTTTGTACTTAATGATTTATTGTAAATGATGATTTTTCCTTGGTTTAATGTTTCAATGGCCAAGATCATGTTAGTTTAGTTAGATATTAGCTAGGATTAGATGTAATTAATGTAAATACCTTTTTGGTTGAATATAAGTTAATTTTAATGGTTTGTTATCCAATTCCAATTGTGTTTACCGTTATTTCACGTTTATTATGCTTGTTACAATAAACTAAGAATACGGGATTTGACACTCAGAAGAGGTAAACCCGGATTTGGACTAGGATTAAACACAACGCGACAATCTAATAACCCAAGAGGGAGTTGGAGAGTGTGCAATCCATGAGATTGGGTCAAGACTCACGTGGCTATGTGTTCGGAAAGGCATTCGAATGGGACTTCGGCGTCAACGCCCAGTCATGCATTCGCTCGCTTTTCACTCGGAAGAGGGAGCAAGTGAGTTATAGATACCAAGATTGTTGGATGTGATAATAACCGTTATTGATAACTAAACTAAACCAAATACGTACTAAGTGAATGAAATCGATCCCTAGTTAATTAGTGTAATTATAATTAATCCTTAGAAGTAGTTTTAATTAGTTTAATTTAAATATTAAATTGAATCGTCAGGATAATATGAGACTACGTAAATTGCGGTATTCAATTATTCACACTTTCCCTGTGGACACGATACCCGATCTTAACCGATCCACTATTCTAAAACTTTGAACTCGTATACTTGCGAGTGTAAGTAGCGGCATATTTCACGTCCTACCAATTTCCAAAAGCTATGCCCAAAAATAAATTCAAAAAAAGTGAAAATGGGCTGAGAATTTTTGGGATGGGAATGGTTACCAAACGAGACAAATTACCTACTGTATTTAAACACCTTCCTCATCTCACCAAAACAAAATCACATAGAAAAAGAATATCAAAGTGAGAAATAGAACATGGCAAGCTCAAGGCAAAAAAACGTTTGTGATGCAAACGATGATAATGGTTAGCAACAGAGCATTAGGGGATTGTTTCTCAAGGTACATGTATGATTGCAGTGGCTCAGCATTTTGCATTCCCATTTACATATCAAAGTGTCATAGGAACAGCAGCGTTTCACAACAATACTATTTATCACCTTGGTTGTTCAATAAACCAATATATATATATATATATATATATATATATATATATCAGCTCATTTATAAAGAGGATCGTGGGATCGGAGACAAATTTCTAGACATTTTTGAACCATCGGATCACTTTTAACCCATATATAAAAGCAAAATAAAAAATTAGGGAATGTCTCTCATGGCCGATCCTTCTCCCTTTCTCTCCCTCTCTCACTTTCACACAGCATTTCCATAGTTGCTCAGCTGCTCCATCCCCGCTCAGCCACTCCATCTGGTTCTCTCTTGCTTCTCTATCTCTCTCTCTCTGTGCTTCTATCTCCCTATCTTTCTATCTCAGCTTCTCGTCTCTTTTCTCGAAGGCCGCAACCACCACCAGCGCCGACCTCTTTGTCTCTAGGTACGTTTCATCACCGTCGTCCTTACACCATTGCTGGGCATCGCCGTGAACCGCTATTTTTACCGATCCTCCAGGGCCTCTTCACTGATCCTCTTGTATAGTCTACTCCATCTAATCCCTCTCAGCCGCCACGCTCCTCTCACACTTCTCTTTCCTCTTCTTGCCACCAGGTACATCATCTCCTATACCTTCTCCTGCACTTTCTATTCCTCTTCAACTCTCGCTCAAATTGATTTTCGTTTTCATTTCGGATTTGTGTTTTGGGAACAGACCATCAAGATCTAATTTCGCGTTTTTATATCTACAATTTTGCTATTTGGGAGAAACAAATGTTAGTCATAACATTACCACCATAACACAACGACCTGTTCTCTCATAACTGTGTTCATCTAAAATTGAGGTAAGTCATACGCAGTCACATTTTGATCTAGGTACCTTAAATTTTCTATCTTTTGACATTTCTAATGAATTTTTTATGTTGGGTTTGTGCCATTTGATGTTTGTTGCCTTATTCAATAAAACAGTGTTCGATGCTCATGCATGTTAATGTGTTATCTCTGCCAGGGATCGTTTTGATTGAGAATGGGGTCTTCGGTCTTTCGAAATGGACTTTTTCATGTTTTTGCCAAAACATACCTCCCGGTTTGATTCCTCCTCTCTATTGGAATGTTCCTATCTTTTAAAAATATTTAGATGCACATTTGTGAACAAAGTATTTGATTTGCCAGTGGAAAAGTTTGTGTTAGATTGGTATGTATTTGTGTGCGATTGAGAGGGAAGAAAGCACATGTATGTAAATCTCTCTTTCTCATTATTTTTTTCTCGTGATATTTAAGTGATTTATAGTTTTCTCCATTTTTTTTCAACCAAACAAAGGGTCTTCATCTGATTGCTGCCCTCAAGCTTCATTCTCACTCCACGATTCATCTTTGGCATCTCTGGAGGTAATGCCTACTCACCAATTTACATAACCCGCGTAAGTTTGGGACTTAATCAAGCTTGACTCTTAAATTCATGTTTCATATTGACAAGTACTCAACTTCTTTTCCTGAATTTGATATTGAACTTACAATTTTTTTCTATTTTCATGTTATAATTGAGTTATTTATCTTAGATGTTTGTAGTAAAAAATTGTGTTTAATTCCGATGTAGTGATGAAACTAGATAAGAGCTACATGTTTCGGGGGATAAGGGCTCAAGATATTTTTTATTTTGTCATTAATTTCTTGAACTGAAATGCCTTTATTTAGATGGGCTCAATATCAAGTGGTTTAGTTTGGAATAAATTTAAAGAAATTTGGAATAGGCTGATGTTTATTGTTTCGTGGTTTAGTTTCGCAGAAGGTTTGGTAAAAACTTTGGCAGGAAAGCCCTTTAGATGGAGGTAATGCCTTCTTATCAATTTATATATGTAACGAGTCTAAGCTTGAATCAAGCTAGACTCTTCAATTCAGGTTTCATATTGATAAGTATTCCGATTGTTTTCCTGAATTTGATTTTGAAGTTCTGAATTTTTTCTATTTTTATGGTATAATTAGAGTTGTTTTTTCTGTGATGCTTGTTTTGAAAATTTTATTGATGAATTTTCAGATTTGTTTTGTTTTTGGTTCCGATTTAGTGACGAAGAGAAACTGATGAAGGTAGCATTTTTTGAGTTGTCGTTTCCTTTCTTGGTGGGAGTATTCAATTCTCACATTGCAGTGTCTTTTTGCTAATGATCCTCAAGGTTCTTACTCAATTTTTAATTGCGTCAAATGAAGAACTGGAAAATTTCTCAAGTCATCCAAAACTGATGTTAAATTATACTATAACACGACTGCAGGATATGACAATTTAGAGACATCAAAAGACTGGAAGGATGTAACACGTTCGTTCGACAATTGGGGTATTTCAGTTCAGAGTTTAGAGTTTATAGCAGAATCAGATCCACATCTCTTTTTTTTGTACTACTACCTTTACGCCCCCAGTTGAAACATAGTGACCAGGTCGGTGACTCAGTACAACAAGGTAATAAATGGATTGGTGGTAGCATTGAGGAGATCACTATTAGCAGGAACAAAATCAAGATGATTCACACTGACACCACTAGAACCGCATGAGCTGTAGTCAATATCTGAGAATTGTAAGACCCTAATTGTCGCGCATGCATATTCATTAGTTGCATTTTAGAACGTTTGGCAAATAATGTGGTAGAATGTGCTATTTTTAATTTGAAATAAGAACTTCAGCGGTGAATTTATAATTTTAAGGAATATTAAACTTGGAATTCGGTTAAAATGAAAACTTAAAGGAAATCAGGGGGAGATTAGTGTAATTTGGGAAAAAGATATTATATATATATAAATACCCCTATATATATATATTCATACGACGGAGGGATCTAGAAACCAAAAATCTGGAAGAAGGAATTTGACGTGGCAAGGCAAGTATCAAGGTCACACCACTACATTCATGCATATATATATACATAAACACATTCATTTCAATCCCAACACTAAAAAAGGAGGAGGAAATCAGGAAAAAACCGAGAGAAAGAAGAGAGAGAGAGGTTCGATTCGGCGGACGGCGAGGAGCTGTCGACGGTGTGAGTGATCAGCGAGGAAGTGTGGATGTGTGTGACAGAGTGTTGTATGTGTTTAGGTTGTTCATTCAGCATGGCGATCAGTTGATCGTGTCGTCGGCAGCGGTGTTACGATTCACCGGCGATTGTGTGTGGGTATGTTGTTCTGTATGACAGTGCGCATGGGTGTGGACGTTGAGCGTGTGTGTTTCCGTGCATGTGTGGTGAGCCATCGAGTTCGTCGTGTGGGTATGTATGGGATCGTCACCGTCGTTCGGCCCAGTGTGTGTGTGTTTTTGTGTGTGCGACTATGTGTTTTGTGCAGTCGTCGACTGTAGGTGTGTGCGGCTGTGTGTGTGTGTGTGTGTGTGTGTGTGTGTGTGTCGTTGGTTTTGGTGATCGCCGGTGTATATGTTCGGTCGTCGGCAATGACTGGCGTGTGTGTGTCGTCGTGTGTGTGTGTGTATGTGTATGTTGTCATGTGTGTAGGAGGATAGACGAGCGTGTGTGTGTGTGTGTGCTGCTAATCGGCCGGCAGTTGGGTTAGTAAGAGGGGGTGTGTGTGGTCGTGACGACAAGAACAAAAAACAAGAGAGAGAGAGAGATGGCTGAACCAGAAAACAGAAGAAGAAGAAGAAGAAGAAAAAAAAAAAGGAAAAAATTTACACAAACACCCCAAATAAAAACCAAAAACCCAATTCGAGGCCGGCGGGCGATTCGAAATAGGTTTGCAGGCGCCAGTGTCTCGATAAGTTTTTGGACGGTGACAATTTTTGCAGCGCGGTGAACATGGTGAGTGTACGGTCTTTTATATAAATCTACAAATTTTATTTTCGTATAAATCGTGAAAAATGTGTTTATTTAAAAATGAACGAATTTGCAACTTATATGGATCAAATGGGTTTTGCTTTTAAAGGTTGAAAAATAATTTTTGGATCACGTTGGTTTTAAAGGTGGAAAAAATGATTTTTGGATCAAGTCGGTTTTTAAGGTGGAGAGTGATGTTTGGTGCCATAGTTTATTCTCGTTAGGCAAAGATGACCTATGAGATGTGGATTTTCTTCTCGTTAGGCAGATATGACCTACGAGATATGGATTTTTTTCCTGTTAGGCGAATATGACCTATGGGATGTGAATTTTCTTCTCGTTAGGTGGATATGACCTACGTGATGTGGATTTTCTTCTCGTTAGGCAGATATGACCTACGAGATATGGATTTTCTTTCCGTTAGGCGGACATGACCTATGAGATGTCGATTTTCTTCTCGTTGGGCGGGTATGACCTACGAGATGTGGATTTTCTTCTCGTTAGGAGGATATGTCCTACGAGATGTAGATTACATGTTAGACAAAGTCCTGCAAGGTGGTTTGACCCATCCGGAGTGCAAAACCTGCGAGTGGTACAGTATCGTTGCAAGTCCCGATTGTGAGGTAAAAACGATCTTGAAACGTAACAAACAATTCATTCCAAAACAAGTATTCAATCCGTGATTTTTGTTACACAGTAAAAATCTCAAGATTGATTGCTACACAGTAACTATTCCATAAATTTGGGTATGGAAACAGAAATAGATAACGGAAACAGTAACCATCTCTATTTGTGATGAAACCAAAGGGAAATACAAAGAACACGGTTTTCATACACGTGATTTTTGCTACACAGTAATTACTCTATAAATCAAACATCAAATTTTGCTACACATTAACTAAACAATAATTTAGAACACAGTAATGAATTGATCAATAACCACACATCAACAGTAAAAAGTAACAAATTGTGAATCCAAAACAAGTCTACAATTCATGAGTTTTGCTACACAGTAATAATCTCTATAAATCGAACGTATGTCTTTTGCTACATATTAACTAAACATCAATTCTGACATCACAGTAACGATTCAATCAAAACCCCACATCAACAGTAAAACGTAACAAATTATGAATCCAAAACAAGACTTCCAATAGTAGATTTTTGCTATACAATAAAAATCTCTAGATTGATTGTTACATGGTAACTATTCCAAAATTTTGTGCGTTAGAACGAAAATAGAGAATAGAAATGGTAACCAAACTATTTGTGCTGAAACCAAAGGAAAATACAAAGAACACGATTTCATATATGTGATTTTTGCTACACATCAAAAATCCTAACAACCCAAATAGTAAATATTTCTAGATATCAAGTATCAACAAACCAGCCATGAAAAGGAATAAACACACACATCAAAATTTGATTTTTTGCACAACAGTGAACAAACCCTAAATTCAAACAATGATTTTACTGCACAGCAATCGCAATTCCTCATTTCCTAAAATGGAGAACAGATGGGGAGAGAAAAAGCATACCGGAGATAATATGTGATAACGACGGTGAGAGCGCAGGACAAAAAAGGCGTGTTGAAGGGCTGACGACGACAATTAGACTTAATAGCGACGGTGTGGCACAGGACGGGGATGGCGTGGAAGATGATGACGGCGATGGAGACTATGTTGAACAGCGACGGTCAGCTGCAGGGAGGCTACGAGCTGCTTCACCACGACGAGAGAGAGGAATGTGAAGAAGAATTGAGGCTGCAATGTTTTTTGTTTAAAAAAATCAACACTTTTCCCCCTCAAGAACAACCTTCCATTTTAGTCCCACTCACGCGCTCTCTCTCTCTTGAAAACTCACGGGTACAACATTGGGGTTTATATTAAATTTGCATTGGCATATGGGGATGAGTCTAATTTATGTTTGGGCCTTGGGGCCCATATTAAAAGACCCAAGAAAAAAAGTGAAAAAGATAAGGAAGAAAAAAGAAAAGAAAAAAATAATAATGAAGGATAATTTTATCATTTTACTTAAGATAAAGGGTAATTTAACAATTTTAAAAATAAATTTTATATTGTAATTGTAAAATTGAAATTTAAATCTTTACATCAATTGATCAATTCTTATTTGGGAGGTTGACTGATCTAATTAAAAAAGATAAGACGTTTTCGTGGTATTTGTCTCAAATACAAGTGGTGTTGGCCCAAAGAGCTACCCAAGAGGGAGTGAATTGTGTGGTTACAAAAATTTAACAATGAATCCCTTTAAATAGAAATAATCAATTTTCTAATTTGATTATTATTTTTATACGTAGCGGATATGTGTTTAAGATACGTTGTGTCTTGGTAAGTGTGTCAGGCCCATTTTGAAATCCGTTCGTTTCTGTTTCTCTCGACGCTGCCAGCTCTCAGTGACTCTTGCCGTCAAGATGAAATTGGGTAAATTCGGGTTCCTGTAGGTGTCACTCTCTCCTTTGCCATTCCATATCGTCATATTTGTTCGAGTAGAGAGAGTTCTAGAGTTTGGCTTCGATTGATCCCAAAAACCCGTTGTTTTGTCACTGTGCCAACAATCATTTGTTCGGGAAAAAGAACCAAAAAGGTCCAGTTAAGAGAGAATTTATCTCTTTGGAAGCTTGAATTTGATCCGTCGGAGTGAGGTGTCCACTTCAGGCAAACTTCACCATTGGTAGTAACCTAGCTAGATCTGGCTTCTCATTCGCATCATCATCATCTCATCACCAACCCTCAAAAACTTTTTATCGTCGCATCAAGAGGCGGAGGAAACACCAACTCACATCATGGAAATTCCTCTATTTCCTAACCGTTTGGTACTAGATTCCGGCGAATCTCGCCATGTAGGTAAGAATAGTCGATCTGAGTTCTTGTTGGCGTCATCGTCTCCACCGCCAAACCGCAGGAAGTCTCCATTATGCGTAAACAAGGGTATGTTGTTCAGATTTGAGTTCTCATGGAAATAGGGCTATGTTGTTCAGTTTACATTATCTCTACAGTGGTTTGTGTTGTTTTCTGATTTCACCTTAATCTAGATTTCGAACGAGTTTGATTGGAATTTTGTGGCTTTAGTTATCCTCTTTCTTTTTTAGTGCGTCCATTGGAGAAAAATATGAAAATTTGGGGGAATTGTTTTCTCTATTTTCATTGACAATTTAACAAATGACGCATGAGGAAAGAGATTCAATTGAATGACAACTTTGCCGTCAAATGTCCACAATTACCAAAAACATGAAGTAAAACAAAAAAAGAGAGAGATAAAAAATAAACTTTATTATTACAAAATCACCCTTGTATTAGCTCTTATATATATATATATATATATATATATGATATGGGAAAAATTCCCGCCCATGAGTTAAAGCAAACGATGGTGGAATACTAGGTCAGGGCTTCCAGTGAGACTCGACCCAAGAGTGGTAGCCTAATATTTATTCATGGACCGCCTACTCTAACAACCCAAAAATGAGGTACCTGTCTTGCTAATGAAGATCGGCCACCCATGGGCTTATTCGACACAAGGCAAAGCCTCCTAGGCGAGGCCCAATCATCAAATCCAAGGTTGGTAGGTCAACGGTAGCTGTTACCTCACCTACCACCCTCCTCATGCACAAACATGATTGACGCAATATCCCTTAATGGGAGCTCAAGCAATATTCATGGCAGTTAAGTATGGTATATGGACGAAATCATGGCGAGGATGGTTACTAGGGGTACGGCCTATACATGCGGAAGAAAATGAGGTATAACATACAACTCTCATATAGTATACCGAACATGCTCTCCTAAGATTTTGATTATCTCTTAAGAGAAATCTGATCTTATTCTCACATTGGAGGTTCTTTGGCCGACACCACACCGGTATCCCCTCAAAGAACTGTTGGTTTTACAAGTTGGATTACAGGTTGCGGAGGTTTTCGGCACGTGAGGGGTTGAAATACGTACCGAGGATTTTTTGGCAATATCATTTGATGTTGTTTGTGGTAAGAAGAGCAAAACGAAGTTCACCGATAAGATGAGACAACTACGATCAAGAATGACTGGTCTGAGCCAGGGCAGTAAAGTCCCAACACTAGTAAGCATGAGAGCATATATAGAGGCCACAAGCGGGGTGCATATCGTCCGTCCCCTTGAAGCACCCTCTTTAGATTTAAGAATTGATGCCTTAATAGAGAAGATTACTGTCATTGAAGGGATATTGATATAGATGGCCAGACAGATGGATGGGAATACTCAACAACCCCCTCCCGTTAATAACGGCTTCGAGGAACATGTAGAGTCACCATAATCTCCGGATTCGTCATAGGGAGGACGAACAAACCAAAGGGATATGAGTACCCACCTAGGTAGGGGACGGATGTTGACCCGAAATGAGACAGTAGATTCTCGTTATCAACGTGGAGTACTAGAAGGCAGAGATCTACCGATGAACAAGCTGGACGCGCTGCTAAGGGGAACCAAGATACCTTTCACCTCAAATATCCTGGAAGCACCATTGTCCGACAAATTTGACCCCACCAAATTTGAGAAATATGACTGAAGAACAGATCCAGTAGACCACATTTGATAATTCAGACATCTGATGTCGTTTTATAGAGTGGGTAATTCCGCACAGTGCAGAGCTTTTGCGACGACCTTGAAAAGCTCGATAATAGGTTAAAAATACCTATTTATTTCCAAGACAAATTTGGTAGTTTTCAAGTGTTTTTGTAATATTTTAAAGCATTAATGTTCGTTTTTTTTTTTGTAAATTAGGTGTAGGGACGTAAACGGTTGATAATCAAGCAAAGAGGTAGAAAATCGGTGGAAAAATGATGAAGAAGATCAAAGAGAGAGCCAGAAGCTTCACTGTTGTAGTGGTGAACAAGTAGAAACAATTAAATTGTTATGCTTGTCCACCACTACAGCGATAAAAGGGCAGAACATCCAATGACTTCCCACCGCTGCAGCGGTCAACCAGCCAGCTGGAGAAGATCTTTTAGGATATTTTTTAGATATTTTTTATCTTTGTTTTATATGCCTTCTTCCTACCAAACTTCAGAACGTTTTTACACTTGCCTTAGCCATATTTTCAGAGCTAGAAGATGAGATCTCATTTGTGAAGGAGATGAAGCGATTTCGGAATGGTTTTGGCAGAAGTGGAGCACTCCACTCTTGGATTTACCTTCCTATCTTTGTTTTTCTCTTCATATTTAAATGGTGTATCTTCAATGATGATGTATTTATCTTGTTTTAATGTTTATTTGGTTGTGATCATGGTAGGCTAAGTAGATATTATCTAGGGGTTGATGTAGTTCATGTATATACACGTTTCATTGAATATATGTTTCCTTAACGGTTGTTTGTCTAAATTCAACTGTGTTTACCTTTTTATTACATCTTTGATATGTTTGTTATAGTATTGGGGTTGGTTTTGAGAAATTGGGGTTTGACACTAGGGAGAGGTAACCCCAGATTCGGACTAGGGTTAAACACAATGCGACAGGCTAATGAATCGGGAGATTATTAGAACGTGTGCAATCCGTGAGATTGGTTCAAGACTCATGTACTCGTTTAGACATTACCAACGTCGATACGAAGTATATATTTGCTCACTTTATACTTGGGAGAGGTAGTGAGCGAGTTTTGGATTAGCAAATTGAAAACAATTCTTGAACCGTCTAGATAATACTAAACTATATCAATTGTAGTATTCAATTAATCCAAACACAATTCCCAGAGGACGACACTCGATCGTGAGATCCACTGTGTTAAAACTTGACCTCGTGCACTCGCGAGTAAAATCAAGCGTGAAATTATCGCGAACATGTTTTTGGCGCCATTGCCAGGGATTAGTATAGTGATCTGGTTGATATTACTACTAAGTAGTTGAATATTAATCTTGATAATTCTTTTGTTTCATTTTATTTTAATTTGTTTTTGAAATTATTTTCATTTGTTGTGATCAAGCAGTGTATGCGACGTAGTAGGAGTTTGGAATTCTTAACTCTTGATCTTGAGATCAAGCGTACATTGAGAAGATTAAGGAAAGAGAGAAGAAACTGAACTCAAGCCATGGCCACAAGAGGAGATAATCATATGCCACGACAACTGCTGGTTCTTCAGGCTCTATCGCAATAGCCTCCGGAGCCAGAAGTTCAACAAAGGGTCCTTAGGGACTATTATCGACCCGTGATGTTTAATAATTATTTTGGGATTCAGAGACAGCTGATCAAAGAAAATAACTTCGAGTTGAAACCCGCCTTAATCAATATGGTCCAACAAAATTAATACAGTGGGAATCTCCATGAAGATCTAAATATCCACCTTGCTACGTTTTTGGAAATTTGTAATAGTGTAAAAACTAACAGAGTTGTATAGGATGTGATCCGATTGAGATTGTTTTCGTTTTCACTTTGAGATAGAGCACGGGGTTGGTTCTAGTCAGTCCAACCGGGTAGCATCAACACTTGGGAGGACTTATCTTAAAGGTTCCTCACCAAGTCCTACCCACCTTCGAAGACATTGCAGCTGAGAGGTGAAATTGCATAATTTCGCCAGCAGGATTTTGAGCCACTATTCAAAGCTTGGGAAAGGTTCAAGGATTTATTGCGCAAGCACCCCCAATACGGGTACCCGGATTGGTTTCGAACCCAACTCTTTTACAACGGGTTGGATGGCCAAACAAGAACTATTGTGGATGCCGCCTCAGGAGGATCATTGTTATCAAAGACTCCGGATAAAGACAATGCACTTCTAGAAGAAATAGCGGCTAACAATTACCAATGGCCAAATGAGAGGAATATGGGATGAAAGGTAGCCTCAATTCATGAGGTCGATCCTCTTCCTACCTTATCGGCCCAAGTTTCTAAGCTCATGGAACAATTCGTCTCATTCTCAACCAAAGATGCTTCGTTGAGTCATGAAGTAGAAAATGTTGCTAGTGGTTCGCAACCAGGAGTGGATAGCGAGTTTGAGAAGTGTCATTTTGTCAACAATCGAGCCTACAGCTTTAGGCCCGCCGCCAATATCCCTACTCATTATCATCCCGGACTTCACAATTATGAGAATTTTTCGTATGCGAATAATCAAAACACATTGCGACCTCCTTCCAGATATGGATCACAATCTCAAGGATATCAATCTATGCAACAAAACCGTCCAATGCAACAACCTCCGATGCAAAGCTGAAAGCCATAATTGGAAGACATGCTTGGATCATTCATGAAGGAAACTCAAACTATTATGCGTGAAAAGCATAACCGGCTCAACAAACATGAGACGAGGCTGGAGAATATTGAGACAACGTGCACCAACACAAATACAACTGTGAAATCATTGGAAACTCAAATTGGACAACTTGCTAGTTCTATCCAAGAGCAAACCAAGGGCAAGTTTCCAAGTAATATGAAAACTAACTCGAGGGAGTGCAAAACAATTACCTTGAGGAGCGGAAAAGAAGTCGAAGCAAGTAAGCCAACGGAGGAAGAGCCAAGAGAGAAACTTCATGTTGACCATGATGAGACAAGGAAGAATGTTAAAAAGAAAGTTGAGGAGAAAAAGAAATAGAAGATTGAAAAAAAAAGTAGAAGAAAAAGTTGAAGAGAAGAAGGAAGCACAAAGGGTGATTCCAGGAAGAATTACATTTCTGGATAATCTACCGATTCTCACCATGCCTTTACCATACCCGCAAAAGTTCCAGAAAAAAAAGTTGGATTCCCAATTTGTTATATTTCTTGACATCTTCAAGAAAGTTCACATCAACATACCATTTGCGGATGGTTTGGAACAAATGCCCAATTACGGGAAGTTCTTGAAGAACATTATGACAAAGAAGAAGAAGTTGAAGGAATATGAGACGGTCAAGATGATGGAGGAGTGTAGTGTGATACTTCAATGAAAGTTGCCTCAAAAGTTGAAGGATCCTGGGAGTTTTAGAATTCCATGCACTATTGAGAAATCTCACTTTTATAAAGCGCTATGTGATCTAGGAGCGAGCATCAACCTAATGCCATCATCCGTTTACCGGAAGTTGGGGCTTGGTAATACAAAACCGACTACGATTTCTCTCCAAATGGCGGATTGCTCGTTGACCTACCCAAAGGGTATAATTAATGATGTCTTGGTGAAGGTGGACAAGTTCATATTTCGAGGGGACTTTATCGTATTGGAAATGGAGGAGGATCGGGAAATTCCTATCATTCTTGGAGACCTTTTTCTTCCATGGGAAAGGCATTAATCGACGTTCATAATGGAAACTTGACGTTGAGGGTGAATGAAGATGAAGTGAAATTCAATATTTTCAAGACAATGAAGTTTCTGAATGAATGCCCAACATGCAATCGAGTTAAAGTTGTTGACTCGTGCGTTAGGGAATTCTTTCATGAAAATTTTGTTCGGGATCTATTGGAGCATGCTATCACAAATTCTCTATCTATGAGGGATTTTGGTGAAAAAGGCTCAACCACGAAAGACAGTATTGTAGACTATGTTCTATCTTTGGATGCTATACCTAAAGATGTAGTGGATTCGATTCAAGTGGAAACCATTAAAGATGAAGTTAGTTCTCCCAAACCCACAAATTCGCCTCACGGTGGATTAATTCTCAATGAATTACCAGATAATCTTCGGTATACTTTCTTGGGGGAGAACTTAACTGACCCGGTCATCATCTTTTCATCCTTGACTCAAGAGGAAGAAAACAAGCTGCTAAGTATCCTGAAACGGTATAGATCCGCCTTCGCGTGGTCTATTTCCGACATCAAAAGAATTAGCCCTACAATTTGCCTGCATAAGATCTTGATAGAGGACTTGTTTAAGCCTTCTATTGAGCACCAACGAAGGCCAAATCCGGTGATGAAAAAGGTGGTTCAAGCCGAGGTGTTGAAGCTCTTGAATGCCGGGATTATTTATGCTATATCTAATAGTGAATGGGTGTGTCCAGTGAAAGTGGTGCCAAAGAAAAGAGGCATGACGATGGTAAAGAATGAGATGAATGATCTTATTCATACACAAACCATCACTGGATAGAGAGTGTGTATCGATTATAGAAGATTGAACAAAGACACTCAGAATGATTATTTCTCTCTATCGTTCATTGATCAAATCCTAGATTGTCTTACCGGTTATGACCATTATTGCTTTTTTAACACCTATTCAGGATACAATTAAATAGCCATTGTGCCGGAAGATTAAGATACGACAACCGTCACATGTTCGTACGGAACGCTTGCTTATTGTCGTATGTCGTTTGGTCTTTGCAATGCTCCGGCAACATTCCAACGGTGTATGATGGCTATCTTTTCAGATATGGTGGAGGACATAATGGAAGTATCCATGGAGGAATTCTCAATTTTTGGTTCGTCCTTCGACCATTGCTTATACAATTTATCGCTTGTTATAAACTGTTGTGAAGAGAAACACGTAGTTCTCAATTGGGAAAAGTGTCATTTTATGGTCAAGGATGGAATAGTCTTAGGTCATCGAGTCTCTTCTAAGGCACTTGAGATAGACCAAGCAAAGATTGAGATGGTCGAGAAACTTCTACCTCCAACTAATGTGATGGGCATCCGAAGCTTCTTGGGCCATACCGGCAATTCATAAAGGACTTTTCTAAAATGGTGAATCCATTATTTCATTTACTTGAAAAAGATGCCCCGTTTGATTTTGATGAAGCTTGTGTTGAAGCATTCAATTCTATGAAGGAGAAGTTGATCTCGGATCCTATAATAGTCGCTCCAGATTGGAATGAACCATTTGAAATCATGTGTGATGCGAGCGACTATGCGGTTGGAGAGGTTTTAGGCCAATGCAAGGAGAAGATCTTCCGATCCATTTACTATACAAGCAAGACGTTGAATGATGCTTAAGAGAATTATACCACTACTGAGAAATAGATGTTGGCGGTGGTCTTTCCGTGTGATAAGTTTCGGTCCTACATTTTAGGATCCAAAGTGATCCTCTATATGGATCATGCAGCTATTCGGTACTTATTTACCAAGAAGGACGCCAAACCGTGTCTAATCTGGCGAATTCGCTTGCTCCAAGAATTTGATGCGGAGATTAGAGATAAAAAAGAGAAGTAAGAATATAGTTGTTGATCATCTATCCCGGCTTGTGGAAGAGGACGTTGGTAATAAGTCTTGTATCATAGAAGTGTTCCCAAATGAGCAATTATTCAAAGTTGACACCAAACTTTCGTGGTTCGCTGATATCATTAACTATCTAGCATGTAAGATATTGCCGTTGGACCTTTCCAGTGCCCAAAGGAAGAAATTCCTATTCGATTTGAGGCATTATATGTGGGACGAACTGATATTGTTCAATAAGTGTGCTGACCAAGTGATCCGGAGATGTGTTCCGGAAGAGAAAATGGACGTATTCTATACCATTTCCATTCATCACCATGTGGTTGGTATTTTGGAGCGACCTGGATGGCCACTAAGGTGCTTCAGTCAAGTTTTTACTGGCCGACATTATTTCGTGATTCTTATACGTTTGTGAAAACCTGCGATTGGTGCCAAAGGTTTGGCAACATCTCAAGAAGGCATGAATTGCCGCTGACATCCATTCTTGAATTGGAATTGTTTGATGTGTGGGGGATTGACTTCATGGGTCCTTTTCCGCTGTCCTTCGGTCAAGAGTACATTTTTCTAGCGGTGGATTACGTGTCCAAATGGGTTGAAGCTGTGGCAACACCAACTAACGATGCCAAGGTGGTTCTGAAGTTCTTTCAGAAGAACATCATGACACGGTTCGGGACACCTCGGGCTATTATCAGTAATGAAGGGACTCACTTTTACAATAAAATATTCAATATTTTGCTTACTAAGTATGGGGTTAGGCATAAGGTGGCGCTTCCATACCATCCATAGACCAACAACCAAGCTGAAGTGTCAAATCATGAGATCAAGCAAATTCAGGAAACGATGCCTCATTCTAATTGTAGAGATTGGGTGCTAAAGTTGGATGTTGCACTATAGGCATACTGTACGGCCTTCAAAACACCGATCGAAATGTCACCGTATTGGTTGGTGTTTGGAAAGACGTGTCATTTGCTAGTGAAGTTAGAACACCGTGCCTATTGGGCGATCAAGAAGTTGAACTTTGATCTTAATGCTTCAGGTGAACAACGTCTTCTCCAACTCAATGAGATAGAGGAATTTCGAAATGAAGCTTATGAGAACACCAAGCTCTACAAAGATAAAACAAAAAAATGGCATGATAAAGAAATAGTCAGGAGGGAGTTCAGCCCGGGCCAACAAGTCCTGTTATTCTATTCTCGGCTAAGGGTCTTTCCCAGAAAATTGAAGTTTAGATGTTCTAGACCATTCTGGATCAAGCATGTATTTCTATTCGGCTTTATCGAATTGGAAGGTGATGACGGATGCATTTTCCGAGTCAATGGGGAAAGGATCAAACACTTTTTCAAAAACGAAGAATGAGTTATGGAGATTATCTCCCTCGTTAACGACTAAGCTAGAAATTTGCTAAGTCCAGCTGGGGACTGTAAATCAAGCGCACTTTGTGATATAAAACCAATGGTACTGGTTTTCGACAAATTTTGGTATTTAATACATTTTAGAGGCTGAAATGGGCTCTAAGTGTGTTTGAGGGTGATTTGAGGAGTTCGGATATATTCGGGGTAGTGTTTCGTTCACGAAAGTGTTAAAATAGCGAAGTGGAAGAGAATAATATAAGGCTTTGTTGAGAAAAAATACATAAAACCAATATTTAGTGCAGGCCTGTCACCGCTACAGCGCCAGAATGTCAGTAGACATTCTGATGTTCCACCACTACAGTGGTGAGTCAACAGATAGCAAACTAGGTTGTTACCATTGCAGTGGTGAAATTGACCGATGCAACTGTGGCGCCCCTGTTCAGATTTAAGGGGTGCCGTTTCACTAAAACGCAATATCTCAAGCCCCAAAACCTAAATATCTCAAAATTTTCATTCCCAAACTGCTATAAATCCTTAAATCCATCCTTTCATTTTCCAAATCTAAGATCCCCACCATATTTCATCCACCAAATTTGAGATTCAATCCAAAAATTTGAGATTCTAGGGTTAGAATATCGAAGGGGCGATTTTCACCATTCTCATCCGTTGGGTACTCAATTTTTTGACAAGTAAGTTGATTTGAACCTACATTACATGTATATGTTGAAATCTTGAGTTGATTTGTATGTTCATATGAAGAATTGTTGAATTTTGGATTGTTCATAAAACTCTATAATCTTATTTTTTGCGATTTTTCATGACATTGTGGTTTTGGGTCAATTTTTGGTGATGAAAACGTTGATTAAGAGTGGTTTGTTATGTGATTCAAGAATTGATGCCAATTTTTTGAAAATTTTGTTGAAATTCTTATGATTGGTGTGTGCGCATGGCGGATGGTTTGTGTTCTTAACGATTTGAATCATTTGGTTGATTTTTATTATTCTATTGTGATTTGGTTGATTATTGTTTTGTGTTGAATTAATAGGGACAATGCCCAAGAGAGCCGCCGCCAAACGTCCAAGAGGTGAGGGATCCGGTTCACGATCTGGCGATCCCACCTCAGACTTTGACTCAAGCCGTTTTGTTTGGAAAAGGACAGTTGGATGAGATTCCAGCCGAGATTTCTAATGTGATAAGGGCACGAGGTTAGCAACAGTTGTGCAGACAACCGGCCCCAGGCGATATTGCGTTTGTCCGGGAATTTTATGTAATTGTGTTGAAGCTGAGAACAACCGGACTAGGGTCTAGACTCATCCAATAAAGTTTGATCCAGACACAATAAATGCACTTCTTGGATTGGTTTCTCCAGTACGACCACAAGACTCAAATGAAGAGGAGTACGATGGCCTACAAACGGTCATCCGAACACTGACCACTGGCAATATTCAATGGATGCATACGGGGCCGGGTCTAGCCAATTTTTTGTCTAAGTTCTTGAACTAATTTCCGAAGATTTAGTTCCACTCCATATGCTCCAGCCTCATCCCGATATCTCATTTGTCCAACATTTCCAAAGACGGAGCATTGACACTTTATTCTATTGAGACAGGCAAGCCGTTGAATATTGGATACCTTATCTATTTGTCCATTCCGCATAGAATCCAGACCACAAAGGCCGGCCTGCCCTTCCCATCTCTTCTCGCTGAATTATTCAGGAGTACAGGTATGGTGATCTCAGACGATAGCCCATGCATCCCCAAAAGGCCTATGGATCTCGCATCAATGAATCGAATATGGAGCGTTGAGGTTTAGGGGCCAGGTGAACAAGAAGCAGTGCTAGAAGAAGAAGAAGCACGATCACGTAGACTCATTGTATAGCTATTCAAACGATTTGACGCCGATTATTTAGTAGCAAGTTTATGACACTCTTAAGGAATCTAGAACTTGATTAGGGGAAACTTGAGGGGAAATCCTAGGCGAGGTAGTTCAGGAGACATGATTTAGGCATTCGTTTTTATCCCTTGAGCCTTTGTAGCTTACCTTATAAAATGTTTACTCCTCGTTACCCTATCGAAGACTATAGCCGTTTCAATTCTGAACCTGTAACAAATGCCTTGGCCAATAAAACATTTTCCAAACTTAAGTCACTAAACCAAACGCACAATGTGAGTCAAAATCAAGTTAGCATTTGTTTATGCTACTTGAAGTAAGTGGTTGGGTTTTGGGCGAACGTTTGATTGGTTCGGTATTAGAGTACTCACTTGTCATATTTCTATCGTATTCCCATACCCCTTTAATTGTTCAAATCAAATAAGTTTGGGAGTGTGGTTTGATAAAAAAATAAATAAAAAAATAAAAACCAACAACAACAACAACTTATGTAAATATAGTTCTATTTTCGTTTCTTTTGACAAGTGAATACAATATTCTTAAATATTTGTTCAGGGTTGTGTTTCTTAAATGTTTGGGGTTACAAGTGAGATTGAACGCCAAGCGTTGTGCCTCGGGTATCGTTGAATTTTAACAGTTACTTGTTTTCTATTCCTGACATACCCTTAGCCATTTTCCAAAAACCGAACCAAGCCCTATTGATCTTTTTGAGCTTCCAAACTTACATTAGTGGAGAGTCAAACCCAATCAAGCATATGGATTTCCTAATCTTTTACGGTTAAATTTATGAGCTTGGTTAGTGAATAATCCAATCCAGTGTTTGGATAGTTATATATTTGAGTTTTCACACACACACATACTTTGAATGGATCTAGAATGACTTTTGCTAATATTGAGTGTTGAAATTCTAGAACACCACGTGGTGTGTTTTATTCCTAAATTTGATTTGATTAGAGGCCATTGAGGGAAAAATATTTTGGTCGATTGGGTGAACTCAGAACTCGCATGCCGTTGCTTCATTTTTATTTTTTTTTTTGTTTTTCATTTTTAGTATTAAGGTTAATTATTTAGTAGTGATAGTTTATTTTAGTGTTAGGGTGTTTTTCTCGAGGACTAGCAAAATTTTAAGTTTTGGGGTATTTGATAGGTCGAAAATACCTATCCATTTCTCAGACGAATTGGTAGTTTTCGAGTTTTTTGTAATATTTTAAAGCATTATGTTCGTTTTTATGTAAATAAGGTGTAGGGACCTAAACGGTTGATAATCAAGCAAATCGGTGGAAAAACGATGATGATGATCAAAGAGAGAGCCAGCAGCTCCACCGCTGTAGATGTGGCTTTCACCATTGCAGTGGTAAAAGGGCAGAACACCCACTGACTTCCCACCGCTGCAGCGGTGACGCCCACCGTTACAGCCGTCAACCAGCCAGCTGGAGAAGATCTTTTACGATATTTTTTAGATATTTTTTATATTTGTTTTTTATGCCTTTTTCCTACCAAACTTCATAACATTTTTACACTTGCCTTAGCCATATTTTGAGAGCTAGAAGAAGAGATCTCATTTGTGAAGGAGAGGAAGCGATTTCGGAATGGTTTTGGCGAAAGTGAAACACTCCACTCTCAGATTTGCCTTTCTATCTTTGTTTCCCTCTTTGCATTTAAACGTTGTATCTTTAATGATTATGTATTTCTCTTGATTTAATGTTTATTTGGTTGTGATCATGGTAGGCTAAGTAGATATTATCTAGGGGTTGATATAGTTCATGTATATACACGTTTGATTGAATATACATTTCTTTAACGGTTGTTTGTCTACATCCGATTGTGTTTACCATTTTATTACATCTTTGATATGCTTCTTATGGTATTAGGGTTGGTTTTGAGATTATGGGGTTTGACATTCTGGAGAGGTTACCCCGGATTCGGACTAGGGTTAAACACAATGCGACAGGCTAATGAATCGGGAGATTAATATAACGTGTGCAATCCGTGAGATTGGGTCAAGACTCATGTACTCATTTAGACATTAGGTAGGGATATCAACGTCCATACGAGGTACATATTCACTCACTTTACACTCGGGAGAGGTAGTAACCGAGTTTACAATACCTAGATTGTTCGATAGGATAAACACCGTTATTGTTAACTAAACGAAATCAAACATGTATTAGTGAACGAAATTAATCCCTAGGTAATCCATTTTAATAGATTTAATCCAAAGTTATTTAGTTTTAATTTAGTTTTTCAATTAGCAAACTCAAAACAATTCTTGAACTGTCTAGATAATACTAAACTATGTCAATTGTAGTATTCAATTAATCTAAACACAATTCCCAGAGGACGACACTCGATCGTAAGATCCACTATATTAAAACTTGACCTTGTGCACTTGCGAGCAAAATCAAACGTGAAATTATCCCAAACAGTCAGCCCTGGAGTGGTTACACTCGTTACCACTCAACTCGATCTCATCCTTTACAGATTTTAGAAAGAAATTCATCGACCGATTTATCACGTACCAAAGGATGATGAATGGTGCTGACTACCTGTTAATGTTGCGATAAGACAAAGGGCGAATCTTTATGTTAATACATGAATCGCTTTAACAGAGAGCTTACGTGCATCAAGGAATGTGATTCCAACATTATTATAAATGCGTTCACCTCGGGACCGAGATCAGGTCGGTTCTATGATTCACTAACGAAGCGTACCCCGAAGATTATGACTGAGCTGATGGAGAAGGAAAAACCCTATATGAAATTGGAAAACGTCAAATATGCATATGAAGGTAGATTAGCAAAGAAAGACAACTCCAAGACTGGAAAAACAAGTGGTCAGAGAACTAAGAACAACACCTCAGATCGATAGAGAGAGCATACTAGGAGCTCAACGACAAGGGCAAAGGTACATCAGGAGCTAGACCTTCTAGGTTTACGTATGCTGATTTCCCGAATACTTCATGAGATCAGATCATCCGAGGTCATGTAGTGGCCTCCTAAACTCTTGACGAAATCCCCCAAGAATAAGGATAAGTATTGTGAATTCCACAAAGATCATGGACATGATATCGACAACTGCCGGGAGCTTCAAAAGGAGATCAAGCAATTAATTGACATGGGATGACTACACAAATATCTACAGGAGACGACGAGAGAAAGAAAGAGACCAAGAAGTGAAGCATATTCAGGGAACCTCGACAATAAAAGGAAGAATAATGACTCGAACAATACTCGTGGGGTTATCTATATGAAAAACACGGTAAATCCCTATACTGGAAAGTCGAATCACGAGCAAAAAATGAATGTCCACGAGGTAGAAGAAGAGTAATGCTACAGGGAAGTGATGGCTCTAATTAGCAGTACTAGGCAAGTGATCACTTTCAATGATGAAGATTATAGGGGGGTAGCTTACCCTCATGATGATGCCTTAGTAATAACACTTTGGATTTCTAGCTTCAAAGTGAGGAGAGTCCTAATCGACAATGGCAGCACAACCATTATTATTTTTGTCAATACATTTAATCAGATGGGTGTTCCCAGCTTGGACATTGGGTTAACCCAAACAGTAATGGTAGGCTTCAACGGGGACCTAAGCTCCCCGAAGGAGAAAATCACCTTATCCGTAATTGCAATCAAAGATGAAGGTGGAGTGACCAAAGCTACCGAGTTCATGGTAATGGACTCTACATCTCTATACAATGCTATCCTAGGATGACCTTAGCTTTATGCAATGGGAGCTGTGGTGTTGACTCTCCATCAATGCATTAAGTGTGTGAAAGATAGTAGGGTGACCATAATCAGAGAAGACCAAGTCGCGTCCAGGCAGTGTTTCGTGATAGCCATGAAAGGAAACATAGCTATACAGTGACGACAAACATAGAGGCAAGAAGAAGTACAGTCCAGCAGACTAGATCAAGGACATAAGCTCTACAGATCTGGAATCCACAACTTAACTTATTTAGTTTACTTTAAAAACCCTTTTTGTGAGTTTTTGTTTTCTAATTCTTGTTTTGTGATTTTTCGTTTCAAGATTAGAAAAAGAATTATCCCTTTCTATTTTTTGAAATATAATAAAAACTACTTACCTTCACAAAGAAGCATCAGTTTTATGTTTAGAAACAATAAACAAGACTCAACCAAATTGCCTAGATTAGTTCGTCCATAAACTTAACTGCCTAGCTCAGTTCACAGCCAGAGTTGCCTAGCTCAACTCAACCAAACTCAACCAAACTGCCTAGATTAGTTCGATCATAAAACCAAACGGCCAAGCCTAGTTCACGATTTGAGCTTCCAAGCTTAGCCTAACTAAAACTACTTAGATCAGTTCAATCATAAAATAAATTGCCAAGCCTAATTCACAACCTGAGCTTCCCAACTCAGCCCAGCTAAAGTTTCCTAGCTCAATTGAACCGAACTGCCTAAATCAGTTCAATCATAAACTGAACTGCCAAGCCCAGTTCACAACCAGAGCTTCCCAGCTCAACCTAACTAAAACTGCCTAGCTCGCCTCAACCGAACAGCCTAGATCAGTTTGATCATAAATCTAACTGCCAAGCTCAATTCACAATTTGAGTTTCCCAACTCAGCCCAACTAAAGCTTGCTAGCTCAGCTCAACCAAACTACCAAGATCAGTTCGTTCATAAACCGAACTACCCAGCCTAGTTCGTAACTATAACTGCCTAACTCAACTCAACTAAAATTGACCTAGCTCAACTTAACTGAACTGCCTAGATTAGTTTGTTTGTAAACTAAGCTACCCAGGGTAATTCGTCAATCAAAATGCTAAGATTTATTCGACCATAAATCTCGAAAACTCAGGTAATCCACAACATGTTAACTACTTAAGCTTGTTATGGAGGAGGGAAAGAGGAGTATTATGGGGTACTAATGGAGTACTATGGAGTACTAATACACCTAATACGCCTGGTCATTGCTCAAACATCTATTTTTGGTACGTTTACGAAGTTAAATACACCATTTGTGAAGTTAAATGCACAATTTAATACTCAATATATGATGGCCCAGGCCCTGTATCCATCTCATTTTGGTGAAAGTATTAGTTTGAAAGATCATTTAACACAAAGTATGATGCCCCAATGATTTTCCATATGCAACAAACGCATCAGTACAATGCAGAAAAAAGGAAAAGTTTTGAACTTGTCACTTCCTATCACGAAATCAAAAGGAACATTACATCTTTCTTCCAACATAAATCAGAATTTAACATCACAAAAATCCTACCAATATTTGAAAAATCCATTACAAGAGTATTGTAGGAGATTATTGGGTGACTAATAAGCCCATACTTTTCAAAAAAAATACTTTTGAGGCTTTTTCACAAAAACGAAAACAAAAAAAGAAAAAGAAAAAAAAAAAAGGCTTGAGGATAATTTGATCTGGGAGAAGACACAAGACCTAAGCCCTCAGAATCTGAGTTTGAATAGTAGAAATCATGTTCTTCATACTGATTCAACGGTCGGATCAAACAGTGTATCTTTTTTTTTTCTCATAATTTGTCTCCCAAAGTTTGTCCATTTTCGTCTTCAGCACGCCATTGTAGAATTTGTGAAGGTCGACTTGGGCCCGCAAATCATCGATTTCTTTTTCTACCAACTTTAGGCAGTCATGAAGTTCGTGGATTGAGACATCATACAAAAATAGGCAGCATCAATGGAGGCGAAGGCAACACAGGCCCCTTTAAGGGCACGAAGCCGCGAATGCTCTTCATCGAGAACCTTAGCCATCATCATAAGCTCCGAAAACCGCTGCCCTAATTCGACCTCCTTCTTCTTGTCGGCTTGAACGACATCAAAGATGTCTGATGCAGAGGATAATGAGGCCATGGCTAATATGAGATAGAAGAAAATAAAAGAAAGAAAAAGAAAATACACTTGAAGAAAACGTAAAGAAACCTCAAGAAGGTTTGTCTTTAAATAACCAAAACAACGTCCACTAAATGACAAAAAAGGTGAAACCAAATCATCGAAGCATTTAAGACGTCAGCTACGAAACGGTGGCAACCAATACTGAAGGAAAAATATGACGATTCCCAAGACTAAATACATAGAACGTTTAAATCTAGTCATAATTACAAAGTACCATTATTACAAAACTAATAAAAATAGAACAATGCCTAGTTGATCTACATCATCGACAGCCGGTCAGTCGAACAGTACCCAGTTGATCCACATCATCTGGCAAAGGTACAACATAGACATTAGTAGCGACCAGAGTTGATTCGCTGAGTAAAGATAGCACTTGGTCAAAAATAACTAGAGTCAGGCTAGAGCTTAGTTGAACTAGTTCAGGGATAGGCTAAGCTTGGACACCAACAAGATGAGCTAAGTCGGGAACAGAACAAGCTTGATTAGAGCTGAGCTGAACTGGATCAATGACAGGCTAAGCTTGGGCAGAAGAGGGCTGAGCTAGTTCGGGAGCAGAGCAGCCTTGATCAGAGGTAGGTTGAACTTGTTCACAGCCGAGCATGACTTGGTCAAGGTCTGGCTGAGCTTGATCAGTAGAAGACGAGCCTTGAGGAAGGGACAAGCCTATTGCACCAACGACTGGGAGTTCTGCACTTGGCAGTTGTGCCAAAATAAAACTAGGACCTTTCTTGTCTTCAGGGACAAATTGGTCCAAAAAGATATGATCCAGCTCGGGATACACCTGTTGTACCTGTGCTTGACAGAACTGGAAACCAACCAGATGAATGCTCTTTTTGAGCAATTCAAAGTGTTCCAAGAGCTCCTTAACCTCCTTCTCAAGATCAATTTTTTTTGCTCTATCGCTACGGTTAGGTTTGCTAAAGCCTTAGCTTGCTCCACGGACTTTACCTATAGGGATACTAATTTAGCCTTGAGCGTTGAGCTCTTAACATTCTTAGAGCTTAGTTCATTATAGACTAGCTTTTTCCCTTTCTCTGATTGCTGGAGGGCATCTGTTTTTTCATCCGGCTCTGTCTTTTTCATATCGAGTTAGGATTGTTGCTTGTTAAGCTTATCTCCCAATGAGGCGTTATTAGCCTACAGTCTTTTAACTTCAAATAAGAGTCTGGAGTTCTCACTGATTAGAGACTGAATGCTGCTTTGAGAAAACTCACACTGAACACGAGAAAATTAAAAATTAGTCGCAGATTATTCTTTTGAAGACATTTCCCATACCAGTTTGGTTTCAAGGGAAGTCTTCCTCTCTTGCAGAGTTCGAAGATCATCTTCCAACCAATTAGACTCAATCAATTGATGCAAGAGTCGGGTGTTCAATTCATATGTATCATTTAAACTCCCTGCCAGGGTAGAGGATAAGTGAATGCTCTACAATATACCCAAACTTATGTAGAATCTCATTTAGCACATTAAACGAATTACAAAGACATTCAAAATTACCTAAAGAAGCGCGTAGACATGAGACAGAAAAAGCTCTACTCGGCTACGCTTCTCAATTCTTGGATGAATTTTATCCCAGGACTGCTCATAAAGAAATCAAATGGCATTCTTAAAGATCTATTGACGATTTGAAATTGATGGGCCTACCTATTTGAGTAATTGAAACATCTACTCCTTAGACGCTTTTAGCAGGCTTGGGGCTGTAGATGTACAAGCTCTAGACGTAGGAACAGGTGGAATGCGCTGTGCACAAACTGTTGTGGTCTCAAAAGTTCGAACTATAAGTATCCTAATTGCTTGGGTAACCGATCCCAGCCTACAAATTTCAGTAGCGATTGGGATACGAGTACTAGCAACAAGGATGGACACCACTCCACACCGTTTTATACACAAAGGCTAGGAGTCCTCATCAGAACCTGACAATATGGGAAGGACAAATTGAGGTTCTTGAGGCTGAGCGGACCGAGGATGAATCACAACGATCTAGACAGCTTAGTAGATGCGAAAAATTGTGTGGTTTTCTTGGGCACTATCTTCCTCTTTCCCAAAGCTAAATCGTGCAATTGGGAGACATGAGCTTTCTTCATTTTTGGGGGTACAAATGGAATATAAGCCATTTTTTGGCAAAGTCGATCTTTTGGTATCAAGAGCTTCCCTAATTGATTGATAACTTTCTGCGTGAAATGAGGCCTTTGACAGGTACACCTACCTACGCAAAACAATTTATGAAATGGTAAGGATGCCACAAAGGCAATAAAGCTAAGAAATTACAAAGATGGAGAAAGGGAAATTACTTGGGTAATTGAAATGTTGTAGTAAAACCAGGGGCTACCATATCTCCTTAGAGGAAAATTCCCAATTGCCTTGAAGAACAGCTAGCAATTCTTCCAATCCTTTACAGATTGAGGAAGCTAAGTAAGAAAAGTATATTGTTTCATAGCCGAATAATAGAATCTTCTAGAATCATTATGGAATTTGAGATAACACACGCTTCTTATTATCTCTACGGTTAAGGGTGCCTTGTTTAAACGGGATAGTGCAAGAGCACCCATAATTTAGCGAAACCATTCAAGAACTAACTAGGCTGGGGTGATTTCCAGTTAGCAGAATAAGTTGCGAAGAAATGGAGTGAAGGGAAGCTTGAGACCATATTCAAACATCCAAATGAAGAAACATATTTCATCTTCCTTACAGGAATAGGGGCGTTCGTTTTCGGATGGAACCCTAATGTCAACAAAGAAAAGAATTTCAAACGTATTCCTAAACGATCTGAGCCATTCCTTCCTAAAAAGGCTCGCCCCATGGTCACCCCAGTTCATAAGAGAATCGGTAGATGCACGGGCCTCAATCATCAACTCCCTCTCAGAAAGAGACGAGGACGAAAAATCAGCCTTTGCCAGACTAGGCGACATGATAGAAGCCATTACTGGAATCTAAAGCTTAGGGGAGTGTGAGTGAATACAATGTGGTAAAAGAGTCAAACAATAGAGTAGGAGAAAAGGAGAACTTACAGGTAAGAGATGACCTTTCATCTCACTTTAATGAAGTACCACGAAGGTCAGAAGGGAAAATGATGTGGGAAAAATTCTCGCACATGAGTTGAAGAAGATGATATGGAATACCGGGTCAAGGCTTCCGGTGAGACATAACCCGGGAGTAGTATCCCAGTAGTTATTCATGGGCCGGCTGCTCTAACAGCCTAAAACCGAGGTACTTGGCGTGCTAATAAAGATCGGCCACACATGGCTTATCCGCACAAGGCAAAGCCTCTTAGGTAAGGCCCGATCATCAGATCCAAGGATAATAGGTCAACGGTAGCCGTTACCTCACCTACCACCCTCCCCATGCACGAAAGTGATTAACACGACATCCCATAATGAGAGCTCGAGCAACATTCACGGCAGTTAAGTATGGTATGTGGAGAAGGTCATGGCGGGGACGGTTACCAGGGGTACAACCTATATATGCAAAAGGAAAGGAGGTATAACACACAACTCTCATATACTATACCGAATATGCTCTCCTAAGCTTTCAATTATATCTTAAGAGCAATCTGATCTTATTCTCACACCGGAGGTTTTTTGGCCGACACCACATCGTTGTCCCTTCCACAGAACTAATTAGTTTTACTGGTTGGATTGCAGGTTGCGGAGGTTTCCGGCACATGAGGGGCTGAAATACGTACCGGGGATTTTTTTTCAACATCAATATATATTACTTTTTAATATTTTTTTAAATAAATATATATAAAAATATTAATGACGTAATTATGACATCATTGGTTCAACCGTGGTTCACCTACTGGTTGAACTAGTGACCCATGACCTGGTAATTTTTTCAATTCAATGTCTAGTCCGATTCTTAAAACATTGCTCTAAGGTACTTAAACAAGAATTGAACAAGAATTTAAACAATATCTAAATTTGTGAAACCAACCTAATAAGGCATATGCATTTAATTTGGTTGAAAACTTGCTAACTACAAATTGTATACCTACTATATTTAAACACTATCCTTATCTCAACAAAACAATACCACGTAGAAAAAAAATATCAAAGTAAGAAATTGAAGATGGCAAGCTTAAGGCAAAAAACGTTTATGACGCAAGTGATGATAATGGTGATGATGATATCAATGCTTAGCAATAGAGCATTAGGGGATTGTTTCTCAAGGTGCATGCATGATTGCAGTGGTTCAGCATTTTGCATTCCGATCTACATATCAACACTACAACAAAAACAGCCCTTGGGCGTAGCAAAAAGTGTCACGATAGGTACTTTATTGCGACACTTGACCTGTTGGGTGTTCATTATTGTGCCCTATAAAATGTCACTACAATAGGTTATTAAGACACTACAAAGTGTCCTTTTAATTTGAACTTGTTAAGGCAATAATATATATCTCATAAGATAGTTATTAGAACACTATATATTGTCTCTATATCATTTAAGATTTTTTGAATTAAATATATTAGGGCACTAAATTATGTCATAATTACTATCTCATATGACACTTTTTAGTGTCTCAAAAAGTATCCAAATTATTTTTTTTATAATTTCAAATTATTTTAAAATAACAAATACTCTAAATCAGAACAAAATACAAAGTACATAAATAACTCAAATTACCAAAATACACAAGTTAAATAATAACCAAAATAACATTAACCAATACATTAAGTAAAAAATAATACCAACTTGTTTTTGTTCTCCAATACAAGATTAATAAACTAAAAATTTCTTGAAACCAAAACAATATTCATACAATAAAAAGTTTTGTAATCAAAACAAGCACAAAACAATATTTCTAAGGTTTAAAGCTCCATCTACAAAATAACAACATACCACACTTTCCCCAATTTTCATCTAATTTAATTCAATCTTCATCCAACTTAATTCAATGTTCATCCAAAGAAACCTATATTATCAAAACATATACATAAAAAACCAATAAGTCTAACTATTAATAATATTAAACAAATGCCTTTCTTTACATTAATATTAAACAAAAAAATTTATATTTGAAACTTAAATCAAGCATACCCTAGAGAAGATTTAATAAATAAAATAAATGAGTTTGTTCATAAACGTCACAACTTACCTTGGTGGAGACAAGTATATCAACCTTTTGTCTTCTTGGTGTCAAAAACAGAAACAGAAACAAGGAACATAAACTATTGATATATCAAAGGTAAATTCCTGGTTAATTTAAGGAGTCATACATGTTTATTTTCCAACAATAGTTCCAAGAGAAAAAGCTCGACTAATTAGTGGTAGACAATCCAGTTTAGCTCTTATTAGTTTCTTCTTTACCTTTTGGTTACACACAGTGAGAGAAAAATGTAAGGGTAAAAACAGAAGCATGGTAAAGGCACTATAGAATTCAGTGGTACTCGTAAAAAACAAGTAATTTGTAAAAGTTGGTAAAAAGATCATATAGTTATTTTCATTTCTACGGTTTGTCGTACATCAGCTAATATATAATGATCCTTTGAAATTAGGGTTTGTCCTATTCATAAATTTTTGTTGGAAGATTATAGAGTCCACCCAATTTAGACTCTTTTGAGTGTGAAGTAGAATTTAAAAAAGACCCTATCTTTTTATTCCAAAAATTCACTTCCAGTTTTTATATGCTTAGCACCATGAATAAGAACAGCTCTTTTTTGTTTCGGTTGTAGAAGTGTCAACACCATCGGCAAACACATCAACCTAAAACAAATAAATTAATCAAATTTAACCTTCTTTGCCATTTCTGGACACAAATACATACCTTCTTCTTCTCTCTCTTTTGCACGCAAATACAAACCATATTTTTATATATGGACATGCAAATAAAGATCCAAGATATTCATTACAATTAACTACGTGATTTACCATTAATAAGGAAGCAAAAAAATTATGTAAAGGAAGTGTGTTTACTTGCTGCTGGAAGAGTAATTGGGTTTGCTTTGTTTAACAACTTCAAAAATAGGAGGATACAACAATATATTCACATAAAAGTTAAAATTAATGACTATGAACACACTAAAAGCTTTCCAATTTTGGAAAACAGAAAAGAAAAAATAGTTATTCAATCCAATTTAGTTGTAATCAACATAATCCAGTTCCAATCCAAGTAAACATCTATAATAAAGATGTATAAGAAAAAAAATCAACATAATCAAGAAATCAAAACTATTAAAACTGGGCACGTACCGTACCGTAGTAGATTGAAGAATCCAACTGTTATTTCGCCGCCTTCTTGTCAAGAATGCAATGTTCTTATTGGCCTTCAAACAAAACTTGAAATGCACTGAAAGTAAAACTAGAAATAGATTATTAAAAAAAAAAAAAAAAACATATCATAATGGGAACACATTAACAAAATTATATTTTTTTAAAAAAAAAATACAAGTAGTGTCACTCGTAATTTTTAAAGCAAATAATTCTTTTTATTTTTTTTATTAATTTTTTTTAGGAAATTAGGATTTGGATTTGTGTAATAAAAATAAGGGTTAGTAGCACTTTATCATCATGTAGTTTGACCTATTTACACTTACCCCCGATAGTTTGAATTTCGCCACTTAAACTCCTGTAATTTTTGGACCTAAGCGCAATGCTAACTCTGTTAATGAAAAGGTTAAAATGTCAATTTTACCTTCACGTAATTATTAACACTTTTTGGAGTGTAAAGTGCAATTAACCCACATGCCGGAGCGAACTTATATCCTAAATATGCTAACACCCCGTAGTAGCCGGAGAGAGACACGCTCTCTCTTGGAGATTTTCCAGGGCTTGAATTGCCGTCGTTCCACCGGCGATCTTCTCTGTTGAGACTCTCGTTGACGTCGCCGTCTTCGCCATCATACCTAGGGAGTTCGTTGAGGTTCACGTTGGGGTTGAGGTGCTGTTATATTGAGAAGAAATTCGTTCTCGTCGATCTCCAGCTAGCCCCAATTAGATAGCCCAATCGGTGTTGTAGATCTTCTCTATCACGGAGCCCATACGCCGTCGCAGACCGTTCATTAGAGAAACACAGAACTCCTTCGCTCTGTCTCTCCCTCCCAGATCATTCGTCGCTGTCGGAATCCGTTGATTCTCGTAGCTTTCTTCTTCAATTTTAGCTGTTTTAATCTTCGCGAAAATTGACTCACTCTCCGGTTCAAATTGAAGCTTTTGATAACTACCTACGTTCTGTCTCCGGCAAAAAATCTCTCTCTCTCAGTTTCTGTCTTGAATCTATTGATATAAATCTGTCTTGAATCTCTGGATTGTGAGATGAGTTTGCTTGATTCCGTTTGTAGTTTCTTGATTTCACTCTCATCCAAATGATCAACTCTGTTAAATTTATCAATTTCATTAGCAACGTTGAACAATTTTTTACCGTTAATTTTTTTCACAATGCATCACAGGTGTTTGTGAAAATGCCTCAATCACTAATCACTATGCACTTTTACTATTATTTGTTCTTAGGCTGAGGATGGTGAAGATTGACAATGTTCGGATCTAGATCAAGAACAAACACGAGGGAAAAAATATTATTTCGTGGCTGGTCGTCTCTATTTCAAAACCCTCTCTATTTGAAAACCCTCTATGAAGATTTTTCTTGAAATTTTTCCCTCATGTTTGTTCTTGAAATTTTTCCTTCAGTCACAAAAAATGTTCATGAAATTTTTCCTTCATGTTTGTTCTGAGATTGTTCGATTTGTTCTGAGATTGTTCGATTCGTCTTCGATTTGTTCTCAGATTGTTCGATTTGTCTTCGATTTGTTCTCAGATTTTTTGATTTGTTCTCACCTCTAACCACTCGATTTCTCCTCCACAAACAACCAGCCAATATCGATGGTTGTTCAACCCATCGGCGATGGTAAGACCTTTCTCACTTCCACTATGAAGTTCAACCCCTTCAACTCTTTATTCAAGTTGATGGAGTTTAAGACTATTCTAAAATATTTTCCTTGTTGTTCTTAGTTCATTTAAAACAAATTGTTATTAAGCTAATTAGCTTGGTGTAGGATAAATTAGTGGTGTTTTCTTGTCTTTAATATCAGTTTGTCTACTCTGCTCTATATTTATCATGTGTCTATCTAGGAGATGGATAATCTGTTATTAAGCTGATTAGCTTGGTGTAGGGTAAATTAGTGGTGTTTCTTCGTCTTTGATGTCAGTGGTGTTCCCTTGTTTAGATATCAGTTATTCTCCCTTATTTCTCTTTTATGGACATGGAATCATCCATTCTTTAGATATCAGTTATTCTCCCTTATTTCTCTTTTTATTTCTTAAATCTTGTTGGTTATTTGATCATGTATATATCATTTTTTAGTTGAATATTTGGTCATGGCCATGAGCTAAATGTTTATTGTCTAGGGATTGATGTAATTCACTAATATACATGTTTGAGTAAATCGTTTTTTCGTTAACGGTTGTTCATTTATATTCGTTTGTGTTTACCGTTCTTTTACTTCTATTATATGCTCGTTATGATATTTTGGTTGATTTGAGAATACGAGGTTTGACAATCGGTAGAGGTAACCCCGGATTCGTACTAGTGTTGAAACAGATCGGACGTTCTAATGTTTCGGGAGATTATTAGAAAATGTGCGATCTGTGAGGTTGGGACAAGACTCATGTAATGGTTTAGATGCTAGATAGGGATATCGGTGTTGACATGAATTTCATATTCATTCACTTTACACTCGAGATAGATAGTGAGTGGGTTTTAGACACTTAGATTGTCAGATAGATTATTAACTATTAATGTAAACTAGACTAAATCAAATACGTTTAATTGAATGAAGTTAATCCCTAGATAATTTACTCCCATAAACGTTATTCTTAGTATTTTAGTTTAATTAGTTTAGTTTAGATTTATATTTTTATTACAAAAAGACAAAATTAGATCACCTAGATAAAGTTAGGTTAAGACAACCGTGGTACTTAACGATGATTTAAACCAATCCATGTGGATATAACAACCCTACTCACTTGTTATACTATTAAATCTTGACCCGTACACTTGCGGTAACATAGCGACCAATAATTCTGTTACCAAAGTTTTGGCGTCGTTGCCGGGGATTAGCTTTTAAATTGTTGTTGATACTGTGAAAAAGTAACTTGATTTTAATTTAGGCATTTATTTATTTAGTTTTATTTTTCTTGCGAGGTACTTGAAGATGTCTCATCAACAAGTGCTATTGTGATTTTCTCAACGGCATTCCGATCCATTCTATTGTGTTTGGAAATGATACAAGAAGTTGCTCGTTTAGTTCCCCAGTCATGGTTTCCTGAAAGAGTGTCAACTACTGAACTTCCTCGATGGGTTACAAGCCGCAACAAGAACTTGGGTTGAAGGAGGAAACAATACCACCTCTTTCTACCAACTAACCGTGGACGAAGCCTTTTGGTTGTTGGAGGATATGACAGAGTTTGATTTTTAGAGTTAGAATTATTCAACAAGCTACCAAAGCTTGGGGGATAGTTCCAACGTTTCAGCGCCATGGATTGACACCCCAAACCAACATGTGGAGTCTTCTCCCACCCTAGAAGAGATATTCGCTGAATTTATGGGGGAGACTTAAACTTTCTGGAGGGAAACGAATGACCGTCTCAATGAGCATGAGGACCGTCTTGACAATATTGAGACGACCTGCATTGAAATTGATACGACTGTAAAGTCTCTTGAGATGCAAATCGGTTAACTTATTTGCTTTATTGAGGTCGAGTCAGAAGTGGTGGTATTGAGAGATACACAAGTCACATCCATCCGTGAAAGCCACTATGAGAAATCGAATGCAAGTGGAAGGAGTTTGGAAGTGCATTATAAAGATGATTCGAAAGAGGATGAGGTTCAAGAATTGTTCGTTGATGACAAATCAGAAGATGATTTTGAGTCCTCACCTCTTGAAATCTAATTGGTGTTGCCACTACCGATCCAAAACAATCATATCTACAAGGATCTGATGTGGCTCACTTGTTCTCCACCGCTTCTAGCACCGTTCATTTAAGCCCACCAAGCACATGAGCTGGAGGCGAGTCATATTGAGAGTACGTGCCAAACAATGCCACATTTTGCCAAGCTTGAGGGCATTCTGAACCAAGACCCGTATGTGGTGTTTTATGACACATACTATGGGCGGAAGACACTCTTTGACAAACCCTTCTCTGTGTCAAGTCGAGGACATTAAGCCAAGCGCTTTTTGGGAGGCAACCCAAGTTTTCAAATAAATCAATCCATCATCGTTGACTACACTCGAAGACGAGATTATCTCGCCTCCCAGGTACGTGTTAAAAAAAAACCCTTCATCACTATAATGCATGCCAGTTGTTGAGTTTGATGTTGGGTCACTGTGGACACTGCCTATTATGAGTTTGGGGGTATTGATGTTTTGTATGCTTTTTAGCTTGATGTCTTTTTGTTAGTTATGTAGTTAAGTTTAAATCGTTGTTAAATGTTATGTAGTTTAAATTAAATTGTTTTCATGCATGTTTGTTTAGTATTAATGTAAGTGTGTTTGTGTTTGTAGTAGTTATTTTTGTGTGTTGAGTTTTGTGGTTCTTCTTGACCATTACCCGATGATGATTTTATCCCCTAGTTGTTTATCTAGGTCAAGGGTAATGCCCATTCATGTGTGTTATGTGTGCTTGACATCTCGTTTTGGTAAAAGTCATTGTGGATTCTAATTTGCACGAGCACGTAGACTCAATGTACTAGCTATGCACTTGATTTGATGTCGATTATCCAGTAACCAAGTTCATGATAATTTAAGGGATTCTAAAACCTGATTGGGAGAAACTCGAGGCGAAAACCTAGGCGAGATAGTTAAAGAGATATGATTTAGGCATTCTTTTTTATCGCTTGAGCCGTTGAAGCCTTCCATACAAAATGTTTTACCCTTCGTTATCCTGTCGAAGTCTGCTAGCCGTTTCAATTCTAAACACGTAACAAATGCCCTAGCCAATTAAATTTTTTCCAAACCACAGTCGCTAAACCTAAGGCACGATTTGAGTTGAAATCAAGTTAGCATTTGTTATGCTACTTGAAGTGAGCGGTTGGTTTTTGGGCGAACTTTTGATTGGTTCGGTGTTCGAGTAATCACTTATTATTTTTCTATCATAGTTCCACACTCGTGAAATTGTACAAATCAAATAAGTTTAGGGGTATGGTTAATTTCTAAGTGATAAAAAAATAAAAAATAAATAAAAAAATAAAATAAAATAAAAATAAAACATATGTAAATATAGTTTTACTTGTTGTTTGTTTTTACAGGTGAGTACTACGTTTTAAAAAGTAAGTTCGAGGTTGTGTCGGATTTGTCTTTGTGGGTATAAGTGTAATTTTGTGCCAAGCATAGTGTCGTGGGTATTGTTGAGTTAATGACGTTTACCTATTTTATATTCCCGTTTTACCCTTGGCCAGTTGGGAAAAACTAAACCAAGTCCTTTTAGTCTTTCTAAATTGCTAAGCCTACATTAGTAGAGCGTGGAACCCAGTCTGGTTTATGGAAATCCTATACCTCTTTGGTTTAAGTCATGAATTTTGTTGGCGGATAATCCAATCCGGTCTTTGAATGGTTGTATAATTAGAGTTTTCGCGCATACACTTGGAAATGATCTGGAATGGCGTTTACCGTTACTGAATGTTAAAATTTTAGAACACCATATGGTGCTGTTTTATTCTTAAACTCGATATGATTGAGGCCGTTAAGGGAAAACTTTTTGGTCGATTAGTTTGAATTCAAAACTCACACATCGTTGTTTTTCATTCGTTTGTGTTTTTTTCGTTTTTAGTATTTAAGTTCGTTAATTAGTTATGGTAGTTTATTTTAGTGTGTGAGTGTTTTTTCTTGAGGACAAGCAAACGTTTGAGTTTGGGGGTATTTGATGAGTGGTTTATTTACCAACAAATTAAGTATTTTTAGGTTCAAATATTTGTGTGTTTTCAAGCATTTTTGCTAGTTTAATATGTTTTTGGGTTATTTTGTAGGTTCATAAATAAATGGGAAACAAGGTGGAAAATATGTGAAAGTGCTATAACTTCAACGTCAATTTTGACCATGATACAATCCGATTTTGGAAAATTACAAAACATGGAAGTTGTAGATCTATGTCTTATCTTTCCATAGATTTTTTAATCACCTCAAATGAAGTTTGGAAGAGAACGTGAGTTTTTGCCTTAAACATCGCTGCAGCAGTGATCTTGGTGTCAGCATTGCCTTAAACATCGCTGCAGCAGTGATCCGGTAGTGAGTTTTTGCCTTCTCATCGCTGCAGCGATGATTCCCATCACTACAGCGACTCGGCACTAGTTGGCATTGATATTTTGAGATATGTTTTAGATATTTTGCATATCTCTTGATTCTCACTCATTCCCACAAGACCACGAACGTTTTTAGGACATTTTGGAGAGCTCAAGATCATACCAAGCAAGAGGAAAAAATATTTTGGAGAAAAAGAAGTAAGATCGGAGTGGATTTTATGGACGTAGAATCATCCATTCTTCAGATATCAACTATTCTCTCTTGTTTATCTCTTTATTTCTTAAATCTTGTTGGTTATTTGGTCATGTATATATCGTTTTTTAGTTGAATATATGGTTATGGCCATGAGCTAAACGTTTATTGTCTAAGGATTGATGTAGTTCACTAATATACATGTTTGAGTAAATTGTAATTTCGTTAACAATTGTTCATTTATATTCGATTGTGTTTACCATTCTTTTACTTCCATTATATACTTGTTATGATATTTTGGTTGATTTGAGAATACGGGGTTTAACACTCGGAAGAGGTAACTTCGAATTCGGATTAGGGTTTAAACATATCGCGACATTCTAATATTTCGGGAGATTATTAGAAAGTGTGCAATTCATGAGGTTAGGGCGAGACTCATGTAATTGTTTAGATGCTAGATATGGATATCGGTGTTGACACAAATTGCATATTCATTCACTTTACACTCGGGAGAGGTAGTGAGTGAGTTTTAGACACATAGATTGTCGGATAAATTAATGACCATTAATGTAAACTAGACTAAATCCAACACATTTACGTGAACGAAGTTAATCCCTAGATAATTTATTCTCATAAATGTTATTCTTAGTATTTTAGTTTAATTAGTTTAGTTTAGTTTTATATTTTTATTACAAAAAATCAAAATTGGATTGCCTACATAAAGTTAGATTACGACAATCGCGGTACTTAACGACGATTTAAACCAATTCTTGTAGATACGACAACCCTACTCACTTTCTATACTATTAAAACTTGAACCGTACACTTGCCCTTAGGGGTGTGCAGCGGGGCGGGTCAACCCGCGAAACCAACCCAACCCGGCCCAAAACCGCCCGAAATAAGACCAGGTCGAACAAACCCGCCAAGCCAACAGTGTGAACAGTGCCAACCCGCCCAAACTCGGTGCGACTCGCGGGTTTAGGTAATGAGTTGGTGGGTTGACCCGCCCGACCGAAATACATGCCTAAACGACGTCATTTAGGCTTCCCTTCACTTCAGACTTTAATTCATCTTCAATCGTCGACGGCTAGGGTTAAACGAGCGCATGTTGCAGACATCAACGACGAAGAAGAATGGCCTTGGACGCAAGTAGTGGTAATGAATTCGCAGTGGGTTGAATACTCTTCATCAAGACTGCATTGGGAGGCGAATTCCAAGGCCAAGTCGTTACTTTCGATCGACTCTCCAACATCCTCGTCCTTCATATCCTTTTTTCAAAACCCCAGAATCTTAATTCTTCACGGCGTGTTTTATTTATATATGTGAATATATGGAGTTGAGTTTGAATTTCTTTAACTGTGTGTTCGATTGGCACAAGAGGGTACGAAATCTGAATTTCTTTAACTGTTGCATACTCTCCGTCAAGACTGTAATCCGAAATATAAGGCCTTTGAAAGCAAATTACATCAAGGAATTTTCGTTTCCGGGTCAAGGCGAAGACCCTCTTGATCTGAATAAACGTTTCCTCGATCTCAATGCTCTTCAAGCCAGGGAAGAGTCAGCTATTAGGTAAGCTGCTACGTCCCAATGGTTGATTTTAGCTGCAATTTTGAGATTTTTTTTTTTAAGGAAACACATTGGTTTACAGAAATTGCAGGCAAGCAGAGATTGAAGCGGAGAGGTTTGGGATTGGAGTTTCTGCTGAAGCTCAAAGCATTTTTGATGCTTTGTCTAAAACGTAATACTAGTCAGTTTTAGAAGAGACACATACCCGAACTGTTAGATCATGTGCCTGTTTCGTGTTTCTGTTTCTGTTTCGTGTTTCTGTTTCTGAATATATAGAATATGTTTCATGTATTTCATTTTTTTAATTCTTGTGTTCGGTTTCTATATTTAGTTGTTTAGTTAATTATTAATTAGATTGTAATAGTGAGCTTGCATCTTTTGATTTTATTTTTTACGTTTGTAATTTTTTTCTATTTTTTTGTTATTGTAATTTTATGATAAATTTTTTTTTACACGTTTTAGTAATGTGATGATTTGTTTGTCTTTTCGCAATATTTATTAGTTCAAACCGTAACTAATCTTAAACCGCATACTATTGGGCGGTTTACGGTTTGAAGTAGTCAACCCGCACACTTCAACCCGCCCCAACCCGCACACTAGTGGGCGGCCAACGGTTTAAAGTAGTGCAAACCGCACAGTAACGGTTTGGTCTGCGGTTTTAGCCTAAACCGCCCCAACCCGACCGCCGCACACCCCTACTTGCCATAACGTAGCGACTAATAATTTCGATACGATAAGGATTTTAAATTTAAAAAATAGGAGTTTTTCCTCCACAACTTTTATTTTAAAATTAAACAACTTTTTCACATCCACACAAATAAAACATTGTTCATAACTTATTTAAAAAATAAAAAAATAAAAAATTGCACAGACTCCAACTAATAATTATTTCTGTTTTTTGTTCACTTATTTCCCAAAAATACAAGGAAAACAAAAATGTCTATTTGATTCCAAAAAAATATCGGGTTTTATCCCACAATGGATCAGATGTGAAAGGGACTATGGTCAAGTTATAAGTATGACGAAAAGCCTCAACTCATGAACTGACTTTGGGGTTGAGCCTAAGACCACCTTACATATCATGAGGATGAGGCTTCCCCTCACATTTATAATTTGACCATTTGCCTTTTCCATATCTATTATGAGATAAATCCAACAATCTCTCTTGTACACATTTGGGATTTGATCGACTAACTCTCGACCAATCTCTCCTGTAGACATTGGGCATTTAACCAGTTCGACCATCGAACAAGAACGATCCTTTGCAGACAGACTGGTTTTTCTCTATTTCCCATTTGTATAAATAGTTCCCCCCCCCTCCCCCCCCCCCCCCCCAAAACACCCTAAATTCTTACCCAAATCATTGCCTTTGATCTCCTTGTCTATGTTTCTCTTTCTCAAACCTATCTTAGATTTCATCCATTGCCCAATTCCCTTGTTTTTTATCTGATCTCAGCCACGACGACGAGTGACGATGAACGGACGAAGACGTCCTTGCTTGTGCAACATGTAGACATGCCATTTTGACCGCTCCACAAAAAAATTATATTTTATTTTTTATATATATTTTAAAAAAATACAAAAATAGAATTTTTTTTTTTTTTAAATCGAAAATAAAAAAAATGGAAATAAGAAAATAAACAAAATGAAATAAAATAAAAAAAGGAAGAAGAAATAAAGAAAAGGGGGAGAAAGATTGAAAGAGAGAGAGAGAGAAAAAAAGAGAGAAAAAGGCGGTGGGCCTACCCTTTGTGTCAACCGAGATATAGAGTAAATGGAGGAGAGAGACAGAGAGATAATAAAGAGATAGAATGAGCGAGAGGGAGGGAGGTGGGCCCATCCGTTGTATTAACCCAAACAAAAAAGGAAAAGGATGGTCCCTACCATGTTGACCGAATGTGAGTAAGAGAGAAAAAAAAAAAAAAAAAAGGATTGGACCTAAGGGTGCCACGTCTCAAGCCGAGAGCGGTGGAAGAGGGCGCGTGATTTCACGCGCCCGCAACCCTAAAGCTCTTTGTTTTATCCTTTTCTTCAATTTTATCCTTTCCCATTCTAACTTGGATTAGGGTTAGGTGGCCAGACCTAATTTTTACCGTTTCTAAAGTGATTTTCATGCCTCTCTTTCTCTATAAATATGACTCTCCTCATCCTAATTTATTCATTCATAAATTGAGAGGAAAAACCCTCAGAGAGTAATTCTCATCGAAAGCCCTTTCGAGAAGCCATCTGCAAGAGAGAAAAAAATCCAAGCATCGAGATTCTTGACCTAGAACATGTATATTTTTCTTTTATTTTTCAGTTTATTTAAATATCTCTATAGTTTAAATTACTATAAGCTTTTTATTTATTGTAATTGTTCGATGAATCGATGAAAAACGCTGGTATAAGGTTTCCCCATTCTCAATCTGAACATTTGAGCGTTTAGAGGAGAATATCTGTATCTTGCTGTTTCATTTTATTTTATTTTATTTCTTCATTTTGTTTTTATTTTGTTTATAGTTTATAAAGAGAAAAACTAAAAGGATAAGTCATCCGATGATCCGATGAAAACGCCGGGGTAGGTTTCCTGTATTTAAACTTAACCCTCGAGTATTAGATGAAAGATATTTTCATTATTTATTTCTATTTTTTTTTAATTTTATTTTTATTCTTGTTATCAAAACATTAAAAAAATATATATAAAAATCCAAAAAAATAATAAAATCTTAGTTTGTAGGAATCAATCCTTACGAACCTTAAGGCGAATCTGACGATTCAATAAATCGTAGGAAAGTTTTTCGTGGCTTCGTTTCCATTCCCCGACTTGAGTGGAATTTAGAAACGATTGGTTTTAGGAAATATCTTCCCTCGGTAAATCATTTCATAAGATTCCGCTTAAGTTTAGGAAAGATTAATTCCAACAAAATTATTTTCGCAAACCTCCCTCGATTCTCCTATCCATAGAATTTAAGGGAATTTCAAATCGGGATTTTTTTAAATTAATCGAGCAAACTAAAAATAGACATTTTTGCATCTATCTAGCATATTTATTTCTTGTATCATTTATATTTATATGACATGTTTAAGACACCTTTACCACTTACACCTTTTTTTACATATAGTGTTTTATTTTATTTCTTATTTCATGATTCCATGCTCAATTTTGACATCTAATCACAACACGTACACTATTTATATTTTTTATATTAAATAATTAAATCATTGCCATACATAAATCACGTTAATTCACGTAGTATTCCCTATTCAATTCCCTTATTCATATCAATTTGCATTGATATATTTAAATTAAACCCTTTAGTTTTTTTTTAGGTTGCTTTTGCATAAAAATAAAAATTCATATAAATGTTAGTTTTGCATTCATATTTTACTCTTATTCACCTATTTTAGTTTGCGTATTTAAATTAAAGAAATCTCTTAGAAATATACATAACACCCACCCACTACCCACCCCCGGGGACCATTTTTATCGAATGCTCAATATTCGATAAGAGGTTATATCGGGGGAACATTCCAAAAAATACAAAAACTTATCCAACTTTATTTGTGAAAATACCAAAAGCATTTATAAGAAGGAAATGACTTCAAAATAAAATAAAACATTCATACTAAACTAATTGGACTTAATTGAACATAAGGTACTGTCTTCAGATAACCGTCTTGGGGTGCCTAACACCTTTCCCGAGCGTAATCGACCTCCGAGCCTTTAAATGAATTTTTCATTTGACCGTATTTTTTGGAGTCAATTTTTACTTAGGTCTTTTAAATTATTTTCTAAAAATCCGATGCCCTAGCACACCATTTAAACCAATGTTAGGTGGTGACTCCTTATCCTTTAAAACGGATTGAGTATTTTTTTTTTTAGAAAATCAGCGCTTTAAAAATCCCTCTCTCCTTAAGCTAATTATTATTTAATATTCTTTTTTCTTTTGAAAAATTGGGGAGCGTCCCAATATCTAATGACAACGGACTCCGACACCATCGCAATCTATATTGTGGTCATCATCTGGCTGTATCTTCCATGTTTCTCTCTCTCTCTCTCTCTCTCTCTCTCTCTCTCTATCTATCTATCTATCTATCTATCTATCTATCTATATTGTATCGCTGATGACCGATAAAGTGGGCATGAGTAACCACCGACGGCGTCATGGGATGGACCACCACAGAATCGCCATCTCTCCATCTCCTCCAAGTAGTAGGTCAGAGGTTAGCGCCAGCGGCGACGATGATGGCCATCGATTCTTCATTCTTCCTTTCGACCTCCGATAGGATTTGGGAATTGGGAAATAGGTGCCGGTAGGTGGAATGGAGGAGAATTTGGGTGAAATGGATCTCAAACATTAGGGTATAGCCAAGGTTGGCAAGTAAAATTACACATAAGGACATGAACTTGTTCTATTAAATGACGCACAAGGAAAGAGATTCAATTGAATTACTACTACTTGCCATCAAATGTCCGAAATTACCAAAAATCCTAAAATCTATAAAAAAAAAAAATAACAAAAACACGAAATAAAAAAAAGAAGAAAAAATCAACTTTATTATTACAAAATCACCCTTGCATTGGGTCTTATATATATATATATATTAATGACGTAATTATAATTTCACCGGTTCAACCGCGGTTCATGTACTGTTTGAATCAATGACTCGTGACCCGATAATTTTTCCGGTTCAATGTCCGGTCCGATTCTTCAAGCATTCCACTAAAGTACTTACTTAAACAAAAATTGAAACAATATGGTATTTACCGTCATCAGTTCTCTCAATTTGGCAAACTATGCATCATTTATATCCCCTCAACCTAATAAAGCATGCCATTGATTTTGGTTGAAAACTAGGTCAAACCATCATTTATATCATCTCAACCTAATAAAGCATATACATTGAATTTGGTTGAAATCTTGATAACTACAAATTGCATACCTACTATATTTAAACACCATCCTCATCTCACCAAAACAAAATCACATAGAAAAAGAATATCAAAGTAAGAAATTGAACATGGCAAGCTCAAGGCAAAAAATGTTTGCGATGCAAGCGATGATAATGATGATGATGATATCAATGCTTAGCAACAGAGCATTAGGGGATTGTTTCTCAAGGTGTATGCATGACTGCAGTGGCTCAGCATTTTGCATTCCGATCTGCATATCAAAGTGCCATAAGAGCAGCAGCGTTTCGCAACAACAATACTATTGTCACCTTGGTTGTTCAATGAACCAATGTTCCAAGTTCAACACAGGTCCATTATTTTTTTTCTATTTCTTTTTATTTTCATTTTCATTTTTCACATACAAAAGCACACCTATATATATATAAATCAGAACATATTTTGTATTTGAGACATTTCAAAACCTTGGAATTGATATCTAACAGCCAAGGCCAAGATTAAATAATTCTAGGAGATATTTTTAGCCCTTGGATTAAATATCTAATGGGCAAGATTAACCTATGCTCATAAACATTTCAGTCCTGTTGGATTAGATCGGAAAGTTGAGACCATCGAACTCTTAACAATAAATAACAATTGATTTAGATCTAATGGTTGAAATCAAACAGCATTTTAAATTGTTATAATTTGTCATCATATAATATCTTTACTAAACTAACAATTTATCCCAAAATATCTCACACAAATCTATATAATAAATTAGGATATAAAAAGATTTTGGAGTGCCAAAAAAATTCACACCCCACTTCTGAGGTATTTAAATTAAGTTTTTTTTTTTTACCTTTAAATATTCCATTTATAATTAATTGGTCATTTTTTATACACATACAAATTAAACGATTAATATAGTGTCTTTAGGCACAGAAAATCCCTAGTGTGTGTGTTAAGACGATGCGGACTCGACATAATAATTATAGAATAATTATTATCAATATGATGTTTGAGATCCTATTGGTTGAGAAGTTGGCTAAATCTCTATATTCAACTAGGAAAAAAAAATTCATCACTTGGATTATATATTTGAATAGATCATTTTTTTTTTAACATAAATCATTTCTAGATTCCACATATTTCAATTTATAATATAAAATTAATTAATTAAGGTAGTTACCTAGTTAAAAATTAAATTACATAGCATTAATTATATATGTGCACGCTTAAAGGATGGGAGTTTCAAAAGCATTTGGCCTTCTATTATTGTTTTTATTTTTGTGTTGCTTTTAGAAAATTTGAAAGTGCAACCAGATTATACACGTGCGTGCACGCGAGTGTGCATAAAAGGTTAGAACTAAATAAATTTTTTTTTTTTGTTTAATTATTTGTTTATGCAATGTTCTATTTTTGGAACATAAATATATATATATATATATATATATATATATATATATATATATATAAAGAACAAAATCAACTATCAAAACATAACCATAGAACGAAACATTATTTGATGGTCAAAGTGCATATATCCCTCTATTCACGTGTTGCATTACAATCAATATGTGGTAGACTCGTCGTGATATTAGTGTACTTTATTATTGGAAAAATAAAAATATTGAGACCTAGATTTAGTTAAAAAAATAATGGTGTATTATATTAAGAAAAATTAAAAAGTGGACCTATCATTAAAATTTCAAAAAATGATACTGTTGAGAAAAAAAAAATAGATAAAAATTATGGAAGTGAAAACTACAATTAACTTACAATTACACTGAAATTTAACCGTAATTATTAGTATTCCTCGTATTTTTAAAATTTTAATTAATCAATTTCAAAATTATTTCATTTTGGTCATTAAAATATACTTTAATTTTATTTCTTTTTCCTAAAATTAGGATTTAAAATCCACTTTTCTTATTTTTTTCTTCTAGAATTTTAGATTTTTTTAACCATTTTACCCCACTAAAAAAATTGGGCTAAATCGCAATTTGTAATCTTAACATATAAGTGGGATTGCACTTTATTTTGAATTATTTAAAAAATTTCACATTGTTCATTGATGTTTTAATTTAGTGTTAAATAATTCCAAATTACACAGGTCTAACCATTTTTATCGTTGGAGTAGGACGACGTGTGATAAAATGGTGCAAAGTTAATATGTTTTTATCCGCACATGCGTTGCTTCACCGATGACAAAAATGGTCCATTTTTTTTAATCATCTGGGCTAGTTAGAAATAAATCTTAAATTTTGAAAAACAATATAAAAATAAATAATTGCACGCAAATTTTAAGGACAAAAATATATGATCAAGCAAATATTTGGAACTCCTGCTAGATTATTGCGCATGAAAACTCATGACATATATTAACAATTTTTTTTTTCTTTCTTTTTTATTTATTTTTTTGACAGATTTACCAAAATTGGGAACTTGCATGGATAATTGCTCCGACAATTATTGTAAACCCAAAGGAATGTAATTTCATTATAAGGTTGACATCAAGCATGTAATACTAATTGGTGTCTGATTAAAAAAAATAATGTCAATCAATAAAATATTAATGAGATTAGAGAATGCCCCTTTCAAGCATTTTGGTGAATTCATATATATTTTTCTTTATATGTCAAAAAATAAGTGGTCACACTAAATTTTGGTTTTTTTTTATTTTTTATTTTTTTATTTTCTCTAATTAATTCACAAATATATGATTAATTTTTCTGGTTCACAATTTAAGTTACTTAAAAAAAATAATTGTGATTCAAAAAATATTTCCAATCAAAAAAACGTACATACAATATAAACTAATTAAATCAAAATTTGTTGGAGATAAAATTAGACTAATTTATGTAATATTTAATACTATATTTATATTATGTATTTACATAATGTCATTACTCACTAAAATTATGCTTCTACTTTCGGATATTGTTAAAAAAACAAAAACAAAAACAAAATATCTATATGTTTCGTACTTCAATATTAATAATTTATTATAATTCTTTTTTTACGCCTGCACAATGCACGGGTCTAAAACTAAAAACCTCTTCTTATTTCGCTTTCTTTTTCATTATATAAATTAGGAAATGACCAAAAAAAAAAAAGAAAAGAAAAAAGAAAAGGGGTACACAATCTTCTCTTTTTTATTCATTGTTTGGCTTTTAATTTGACAAATAATTAGATATGAACAAGGGGAAATGTTTATTCCCCTTCCAGATCGTCTCTTTCAGGACCATGGCTGCCGGCCTCCATGGGTGCTGGTCAGACCCATCTTGGGGTCCTCATGAAAAAACACCATAATGGCGGCGCCTATAATAAGTTCCATGTAGCAGGAACTAGGTGATTGTATTCCCTCTCGGGAAAATAGACTTCCCTCCGTACACTCATGTTTAAGGGAACGAGGGGTATTTTGGAAAGTCACACCTATACCTATTTAAAGGAATGAGAGGTATTTTGAAAAGTCCCAAATCACACAATGTAAAAGATATGTCCACTTGGAATATATATGGATATCGAGTATCATACCTTAAAGACTCATTTAAAATTCACGTGAGCCCAAACTCAACATTGGGACCCAAGAATTCTGTCTGGAATCCTAGGGTCAAACACCGAATACAACAGAGACCCTCTCGAGCATTGAGCTCGAGTATTCTCGAGATGTATCATCTTCAAGATAATCAAGGATGACTGATATCAAATACTGATTTGATACCCCGAGGCCAACAAGTGACCCAACTTCCTGAGCAAGCATCTAGTGTGCTCTCCAGGATAGATCTAAGGGTTCAACCTGCTCGGTCCCAAGATAAAAGGCTTGTAGTGCCTGTCCTAATTTACAATACTTATTTATACCGTTAATTTAATTTTAATTTTAATTATTGAAATAAAATAAAAAATTAAAACTTAATTAGTCCACCACAAAACTTAATTAATTGCTTTTAAAAAATGTAACTAATAAAAATATGACAAATAAATTGATTAATAATCATTGTTGGATTATTGTGATTTCAAGTTTAACATTTTCAATTCGATAATGTTGAAATTAAAAAATTTGTTAGATACAATAAGATAACAAATCTGTTGGATTACAATTATTTTTTTGCAATTTAAATTACAACATTTGTAAATATAATTATAATTTGGGGTCAATTACACTTTACCCCCTGTGGTTTGGCCTATTTGCACTTTACCCCCTGTGGTTCAAACGTCGCCATTTACCCCCCCGTGGTTTGTGGACCTAAGTGCAATTCTCACTCCGTTAGCGAAAATCGTGCAATGTCGATTTTACCCTTCTTTATATATTTGCACTTAGACGTTTCTTTCTTATAGAACCCTACCCACTTCTCATCCTAAGCTCTCAACCTTTGCACATTGCACATTGCACATTCGTTCCTCACTTCTCCACAACAGCGTTCCTCACTTCACCACAGCGTCGTTCTACCAGATGATCGCAAAATCCATCTTTAAGAAGTTCATTATTTGCTCTCAATCTTGCTCATCTTTCACGTAGATGACGTTTATCAATCGCTCTCAATCTCGCTTTCACGCAAATTTGAGAACCATCGTTCATGATAACCCTAGATCATTCTCCGAATGTTCGATTTTACTCATATTTCCTGTTCATTTCCCATATTTTGGGTTCATTTTGTTCATTTCGATCTGATATTCTTCGATTTGTTTTTGCAGTTTCCACCAGATCTGAGAATGATAGAGGGTTTTGGAAGAATCATTTAATATATGTTTGATTATTGAAGAGTTTTGGAAGAAAGGGTCGATTTGCAACTAGGGTTTCACTGTTGAAGGTAAAAAAATTGTATTTCCTTCATGTTAATCCGGTTCTGAGTTTTGATGTTTAAAAAATTAGGGTTTTTATGTTTCTCGTTTTCATCTTCTGAACTGGAACGAGTTTTTGAGGTTTCTCGTTTTCATCTTCTGAACTGGAACGAGTTTTTGAGGTTTCTGAACTGAACTTGTTTGACAAAATTAGTATAAACTATGGCTGATGTCTTTGAACTTTTATGATGGAACTGAAGTGTGCATGTGTAATATGGGTTTGGCGAACATGAATTGCATGCAAATGCTTTTTGTTTTTATTCCTAATCATTGATTGTTGTATTTGATATGAAATGGTCCCCATTTTTCAATTGAATTTGTTTAGTAGGTCCCCATGTTCCCCACATCACAAATGTTAAGATTCCTACTATCCCCCAAAACATATTGCTGAAAGTGGTCCTCACTTGTCCCTTGTTTGCCTTCATAATGCTGAAAGTGGTCCTCACTTGTCCCTTTGTGCCTTTATCCTTTTTTAATCATTTATTGACTTAAGTTTTGTCCTCTTGTCCCCCTCTACCTGGTTTTTGAGTTGAACAATTTATTTATTTTTGCTTATAAATTCTGCAGATGTGTTTTTTCAAACTTGAGATACACCATGGGGGGTATTTCAACTTTAGACCAGCTTTACGTTATGTTGGGGAGGAAGTAGAATACCAGTTTAATTGTGATGGTGATTGTTAGTCTTTTATTGAAATGAAATCTTTTTTCAAGGAATTAGGGTATGATGGTTTAGTTCATTTGTACTTCAAAATACCTGAAACCGAGATGTTAAGGAGAATTGAAACTGATAATGAAGTGCTTTACCTAGTTCGATTGCATAATGAAGGTCAACATTTTAAGGTAACCTTATATGGAGAGACTAATGGGCAAGTCGTTAATGAACAAAAGCCTGAAGAAGAACATGAATTAAGTAAGAGTGATGATCCTACTTTTAATGTTGATGATGTTGATGAGAGTAACGAATCTAGTAAAGAAGAGGGTGATGAATCTGATCAATCAAGTAAGCCGGAATGGGCTAGGGAGGATTTAGAGAATGTTGGAGAGGATGACATTTTTGATACAGTGGAGAAACAACATGCAAATGTAATACCCACTATTAATAGTTATGAGCATAATAAAAATGAACAATCTTGGTGGGACAATGACAGTGATGGTGAAGAGCTAGAAAGCTTGGATGGGTTAGATGCCGAAAAAGATGGTCCAAAATTTCCTGTGTATCATGAACAAACATTCAAGGAAGACCCTAAATTAGTTGTTGACATGATGTTCCGTAGTGTCAAACAAGAAGGAATTTAATGTGAGGCAAAGATACAACATTAAATTCATAAAGAATGAATCGGATAGGGTAACTGCGAGATGTAAATTTGAATGTGGTTGGAGAATACACGCTTCTTTGATGTAGGGGGAGAAGACTTTCCAAATCAAGTCACTAGTTGTTCCGTATACATGTGGTAGGAGGTATATGAATAGCCAAGTGAACTCAAGATACCTCTCTGAAAAGTATCTTCATACACTTATGGATGATCCAACGTGGAAGATGAGTCAAATGAAAAATACAGTACAGAGGGATCTGAATGTGGAAATTGTATAGGGCTTAAAAGAAGGTGAGAGAGGCTATCGAAGGTGATCAAATGGTACAATATGCAAAATTGAGAGATTATGCAGAAACGGTTCGGCAATGCAACCCAGGTAGTGTTTTTGTTATCACAACTGAACATAGACCTGTGGTTGGGGTTAGCCCTGGGATTGAGTTACCCCCTCCAATTTTTCAGAGAATATATGTGAGGTTTGGAGATCAAAAAAAGGGATTTCTTGCTGGTTGCAGACCTATTATTGGGTTAGATGGGTGTTTTTTGAAGTTTTTTTTTTTTTTTTTTAATGGGGGACAACTTCTTTCGGCTTTCGGGAATGACAATTTCTATCCCATTGCAATGGTCGTGGTGGAGAACAAAAATTCTGAGTCATGGACGTGGTTTTTGACACAGTTAACTTATGATATTGGGAATGTTGAAGAGAAGGGTTGGGTGTTCATTTCAGATAGGCAGAAAGGGTTGGAGCATGCATTTGAGGAGGTAATGCTCGGGGCTGAACATAGATATTACTTGAAGCATATTTATGAGAATTTAAGGAAAAAATTTAAGGGACTAGAGCTTAAATAACTGTGGTGGAAAGCTGCTTCGACGGCTAATTTGAGAGAGTATGAATTGTGGATGAAAAAAATTGAAAAAGTTTACCAAAATGCCCATAACTGGTTGGTTGCAATTGGTCTTCACTTGTGGACTAGATCTCATTTTAGTTATAGATCTAAATGTGATATTTTGGTCAATAACATTTGTGAATCTTTTAATGCTTATATACTTGAGGCAAGGGAGAAACCAATCATATCAATGATTGAGTCAATCAGGAGGGCCTTAATGAACAGAATTCAAGTCAAGCGAAGTGGGATGGAAAAACATAATGGTGTCATTAGTCCGAAAATTTTGGGAAAGTTGGAAAAAATTAAGAATAGTGCTCGACATTGCTTTGCTAATTGGGCTGGGGATAGAAAGTTTGAGGTTGACAATTTCGAAAAGACTTATGTGGTGGACTTGGGTGCGAGGACTTGTGGTTGTAAAATGTGAGATTTGTCTGGGATTCTATGCAAACATGCCATTGTTGCAATTAATTTGAGTAGGGGAGAACTGACAGATTATGTGCACGAATGTTATAGAAAAAACTTATATTTAGCCACTTACAGCTACATAATAAATTCGGTTCCTAGAAAGCACGATTGGGTTCAAACCAGAATGCCTTTGCTTCCTTCTATCAAACGGAATCAAGCTGGTAGGCCCAATAATATAAAGAGGTGTGGTCCTGATGCGTCGAAAGTTGCATCATAGACAACCAGGATGGGAAAATACGTTAAATGCACAAATTGTTTGTAGCAGGGACATAATAGTAGAAGTTGCAAAAATAGCAAACATCTTAACCCCAAATTGGTTGAAAAGGTACTGTGTTATGTATAAACATTTAGTATTTAATTTCTGTAACTTTTCAAAATATTAATTTTTTATTTATTTTTGGTATTTCAAGGAAAAATCTCAGGCAGTAGCTGCTGGTTCATCAGCTCAGGCAGTGGTTGCTGGTTCATCATTTCAAGTAATAGCAGCAGTAGGTTCATCCTCTCAACCAATCAATTCAGCTCGGGCAGTTGACACCTCTCGTCTAACATCTTCGTCACAACCAACGTCTTCATCTCCGCCAATGTATTCCTCTCCGCCACTGACAAGAACAAGTTTGAGAGCTTGAGTTGCCAGCCGAACCAATTTTACTGCAACATTGGGGATTGGAAGCAGAGGAGAAGATAAAGCACAAGGGAGGATGAAAAAGAGGAGGACAACCAATCCATCGGGTAAGTTTCTAGTGCAACAAATTACGTTTTTTGGCTTTCTCATATAACTGCATTTTTTTTTAAATCGTTGGACGGCACAACGTTTTTTGTTCAATTGATAAATATGCTCAATATTTATAATCTGTTCAATATTCAATTGGTGAATATGTTCAATATTTATAATTTGTTCAATATTCAATTGGTGAATCTGTTACAGTTTTGTTTGGGACAGCACAGCGTTTTTTGGCTGTGTTTTGGACATCGTTTGGCAAATATTGAACAAATTGTTTTTTGGACGGCATCGCATTTTTTGGATATCATTTCGTGAATATTGTACAGTTTTTTTAGCACAATTTTGGACAGCGTTTGGTGTATTGTTGTCTGGACAAAATTGGTGTATTGTTGCCATTATTGTGTAGAGTCTTGTTGGTTCTAAGTTTGGACAACTAGTTTTTTGGACAACGTTTTTGGGACGGACTTTTTTGGACAGCATTTTTTGGATATCTGCTTACAGTTTTTTTTTTGGATACAATGTTTGGTGAATATTGGACAGCATTTTTTGGACTGCTTTTTGGACAGCTGCTTACAGTTTTTTTTGGACAGCACAACGTTTTTTGGATAACGTTTGGTGAATATTAGACAACGTTTTTGGGACTACTTTTTGGATAGCTGCTTACAGTTTTTTTTTGGACAGCACATTGTTTTATGGATGGTTTAAATGTACTTATGGATGTAATTTGATAATATTGGTGTAATGTAATGAAATTATGCAATATGATATGTATAAGATAATCATTATTATGAACTTCACGGATGATGAGTTAACAAATAAAAGATGGATCATTCAAATTTCATTACTTCAAAGATTACACATTCATACATTCATTTCATTACCATAAACATAGCTAAAATTGCAACAATAGACACACAAAACACAATTTTTTGAAAAATGACATGATTTGCTTCAATGATTTGAATCTTCACTTCTAATTTTTTCAATCGTTTTTTGAGAAGAAAATAATCTCCATCATCAACTTCGTTAATTTTCTCTTTTCCTTTGAAAGGAACTTCATCTTCATACCAACCCAAAAATGAGCTGCATCCTTTGTTGTTACAAACGTAGTACCATTTTCCCTTTGAATGTCTCTCACTTTGAATGACTTTCAAGTCGGCTATTCGACTACATTTGCATTTTTTTTCCTGAAATCACAACCAAAAACACTTGAAGAAGACATAAAAAATAAAAATATTAATTATGGATGAAAAAAAAAAAGTGAAGTGTTGGTTTTGTGCAAAAAAAAATGAGTGAGAATAGGTGGACTTATATAGAGGAATGTGGGGGTAAAATAGGAAGAAAGAAAATGCACTTTGGAGGGAAAAAAGCCAAAAAAACAAGCCCATCCTCGCTGTCGGCACGTGAAGCTCAATTCTGTCAACTTTGACAGAAAATGTTGGTTTTGCACTTAGGTCCAAAACTATGGGGGGGTAAATGGCGACGTTTGAACCTTAGGGGGGTAAAGTGTAATTAACATTATAATTTAAGTCACAATATATATATATATTAACGTGTATGATAAATAATTATTTAGTGCATTCAATATGGTCTTATTTGATAAATTTCTACACAAAAATTCCAAATATATTATTTTTTAAATAATATATAAAATAAAAATATATGAAAATTAAAGGGTTAATTACACTTTACCCCCTGTGGTTTATCCTATTTGTACTTTACCCCCTGTGGTTCAAACGTCGCCACTTACCCTCCTTGTGGTTTGTGGACCTAAGTGCAATAGTAACTCCGTTAATGGAAAGGTCAAAATGTTGATTTTACCCTTATGTAATTTATTTATTTTGGGGTGTAAACTGCAATTAACCTTTAGCTCGATCGAATGGCTTTTGGAAAAAATGAGAGCCTCTCTCTCTAAGAATCTCTCTCACAAACCCAAGGGTACAGCGATCGCTACAATCGGAGAACCTCCGCTGCCGCCACCGCCTACCTAACCTAAGTCTACCGTTTGGATCTCACCTAAGTCTCCTTCTCCAACCTCCATCCCTTCTATTTCTACCACTAAACCCACTCACCAAATTCTATTTTCCAATAAATCGTTCGCGAGCTTAGTGCAATCGAAAGCCCCAAATCGATTCCGAAATCGAAACCCAGAGGCGAAGAACACTTCGAAATCAAAATCAAAATAGAGAAGAAGACGAACGTGAATGAACTAGGGTTTCAATTTCAATTTCAAAATAGAAATCGAAACTCACACGCGAAGAACTCTTCGAAATCAAAATCGAAATAGAGAAGAAGACGAAGACGACAGTATAGTGACGGTGAAGACAACGCAAGTGACGGCGAAGAAGACAAAGACGAGAGTGAGGGAGAGCACGCGTCTTCGGCGAAGGCCAACAGGACCATGGACGGTTCTCTTCCATCTCTTTCTCATTCGGCAGAAATGGCTACGACGGTTACTTTGAGGTGGTGGTAGAGTGGTGAAGTTTGGGGGCAGTGGTGCAGAGAGAAGAGAAGACGATCTGGCAAAAAAAGAAATTAAAGGACAAAAATATTTTTACCCCTTAAGTTTAACAAAATATGCAAATAGGTCCCATTAAATTAATAAAAATGAAATGACGCATGTACCCTTAGCTAAATAGTCATGTGCTTGTCACGTGACTGTTTCCATCTAATTTTCCCAAATTTTATTAACGGAACCCAACTCAGGGGTCAATTTGGAACGATTTTGAAATGTTAAGAGTAAATGTGTCGGATTTCTGATTTCAAAATATTTTTAAAAATTCAATTGAAATATTTCTAAATTTTAATTGAATTTAATTTCAATTCAATTCAATTCAACTGAAAATATTTTTACTTGAATTCAATCGAAATTAAATTCAATTGAAATTTAAAAATATTTCAAGGAAGAAGAACTGTAACTCCAAATTAAGTGTTTTGCGTATGGAAATAAATTACATTATCACCTCTCAATTTATGTTTTAATTTTGAATTAATCACTAGAATTTTTATTTAGTTATCCATGTATTCAGATTCAATAAATTGACCCTTGACTTTATTTACAAATGTATTCAGTGCTAAAAATGGATTTTTAATAAATAAGTGATATTAATTAAAAGGCATGAAAATCAATAAATACTTCCATAAAAAATGTGATACTTGAATAATCAAATGAAATTAATAAGATTAATTTTAAATAAAAAATTTGATATAATAATGATTGAAGTCTTGAAAATAAATAATAAATTAAGAATTATTGTGGTGTAATAAATGTGAATTATTGTTGGTTTGGTGTAGAAAATGTGTGAGAAGTGTTAGAGATTATATAGAGATATATGAAGGGTAAAATGGGAATAATAAAAATATATTTTGGAGGAAAAAAACACAAAAAACACGCCCATCCGCATAAATGGCGTGTGGGGCTCACTTCTGTCAAAGTTAATAGAAAGTGTTAATTCTATGTGTGTCATAATAAGAGGTGATAAGTTTAAGATCCTAAATTGAGATATTGTATATGTTCCTTACGTGAAATGATTTTCATAATTGACCTAATTGAAAAATATATTTTAAAGTATAAAAAATTGAGTTTTCAAGCTTGAAAAACAATTGGTCAACTGAATTAAACAATGAGTTATTGGAGTTAAAACGAAGTCCTACTGATCCAGTTAGTCAACAGAGAAAAGCAATCAGTCAACCATGTGAAACAATAATTGAAATAGGTAAAGAAAGTTAGCGCACTGATCCAATCAGTCAGCTGACTAGGTAGGGTCGATCAACCGACTGGTATTGTCCCAATGGCTAATCAAAAGCCTAGCAAAGTCGGTCAACCAAATGGGGTCGGGTCGGTCAACCGACTGTTGCAATTACAGATTCGGCTGATTTGGCCTATTAGTAAAAAACTATCAGTTTTTTATGATTCCAAGAAAGTGTTTTGAAGGATTTGAATATTTACAACCTATTTGGTTATCCCTATTGATATGTTCTACATATTTATAGATTCTCTTAATTTAAATGAGATAATACATCATATTTCTGTGGTTTTAAATAGAGAATAGTTTTATGGACTTAAATAAGAGATTTGAAAGATATTTTTTGTTTTTGTGAAATATACCTAAAATGAAAGATAATGATATATGGGGTCTTAGAATGTTATTTACTGGCAAATTTTTGAGAAACTAGCCATTGGAGGGATTGATATTGGTCTATTAATAGAGACCTGCGGGAATTGGATAAAATACATGATGATCAACAGTTTGAGCTTTTATAATAGTGAGATTTATGGTGAGATTTTTACGAGAGATTTGTTATAATTTCTTGATCGAAAGTGCTTGTGGTTTGGCATCACCGACTTGAGTTCTAATTGCAATATTATCATTGTCTTCGGTGTTTTTCTGGTGCGATCTATCCAAGATTTTTAATTTGGTTTAAAGTTTATTTATATTATTTTCTTAGTATAGGATTGTTAGAAAAGTCGTTTTGAACTTAAAAACTTGAAAATCTTTTTAAACGATTTATGTCTGATTATCTGATTACGTGCTAAAACTGTGCTACCCAATTTATTATTTAGTCAAATTTTATTTATCTCACATTATATCTATAACATAATAATTATTCGGGACATTAAGTGAGTATATTTGTATTGAGGTGGTACAAGATCCTTGTGGGAAGAAACTCTTATTGTTTGTATTTGCGACTTTGAGTGGATTAGACACATTTAGGACGGTGTCTAGTCAGGTTAGTTAGGTTTTAATTTTTTCTTATGAAAAAAATTGGGGTTTGATCTTTGTCGTGGTAAAAAGGTTAGGTTATTCTTTTCCCTTGAAAAGAATTAGGTTTTGATTCTTCCGATAATTGAATTGTTTTTGAGTGATTTGTAAAGATTTATCATTCTCTGTGAAAAGGATAAGTAAGCGAGTGTTAGGTTAGTCTTTAGCCTAGTAAAAAGATAGCATTCATCATTAACCTAGGAAAAGGGTAATTTTGTAATGGTTGATTCTTTCCTATGGAAAGAATCGTCGTAAGGGTTTGGCTTCTACCAAGTAATGGGATCATATGATTTAGTACATTGCGAATTTCCGTGGAGCTCGAGGGATTGGACGTAGGCAAGATTAGCTTGACCGAAGCAGGATAAATTATTGTGTACTACATTGATGTATTATTCAAATTGTGTTTGGGTGTGCACTTAAAATTAAACACTTATCAATTGCATATCATGATAATAATTGATTTAGGAAAATTAATTATTTGTGTTTAAGTGTTTGGTTACTAAATTTTTGTAGCTATCCAATTCGTCCCCTCTTTTGGGTAGCTCTTTGGGCCAACAATTGACATTAGAGTTGGTTTTAGCTCGTTAGACTTAACATCCTAGCTAACATGATCACATGGAATGCATTGATAATGCTACTGCTTTTTGAATCCTCTACTTGTCTTGATACTATTCGTGAATTTACTGCTTACTCTGATAATCAGGGTTCCAAAAGTGAGAATGATAAAAACATTGTGATAATGAGATTGTAGGTAAGGCTATTGAGATGCTGATTACTTTTACTTATGTTTTTGTAAAAGAAAATTTGAAACTTAGGCAAAAGATTTCGATTCTTGAAAATATAAAGTTTAGTACTACTAAATCATTTGAAAAGAAGAATTTGGACAAGTATTTTGAAACTGCTGAATTTTTCAATGCTTTATCTGAAATTGGTAATTTGCCTGAAAAAATCGATTCTCTTGAAGAAGAGAACAAAGTTTTAAAAAATAATGTTTATGATTTTCAGCAAAGTTATTTTAAAAAAGAAAAATCTTGAGACTTTAAATGAAACCTTGAGCATTGAGTTGGATAATGCAAGCTTTGAGCTTGATAGAGTTTGTTTGAAAAGTTATTCAGTTGAAAATAATTATCGAATTTTTAAGAATGATCTTGAATTTATGCATAAGAATAAATTTGGTCTACAAGTTAACGTTAGTTCGTTGAAATGGTCACCTGAAAACACTCAAAAAGAGCTTAAAGAAGCACTGGATAAATTCAAGGATATTGAGTGAACTAAATTTATTGAAAAACTAATAGTTGTTAAAGAAACTTCTCAATATCACTATCAATCGTGCTCCCTTACAAAATATTGATTATCTTAAATGTGCTAATTATACTAGATGTTTTTATTGTGGAAAGCATGGTCATTATGAGAAAATGTGTTATTAATTGCATGGTTACCCTATTGGATCCATAAATAACTGGATACCAAGGAATTTTTTTTTTTTTTTTTTTTTTTGTAGGTACAAATGATAAATTCCCTCAATCTAAAATGTACAATGAAAATTACATGCCAATACGGGACTCTAGATTTAATGCACCAACAATGATGAATCAAAATATGCAAAGGTTCAACAGAAAGTTCCGGAAGCAACGGGTTCAGTATAGGAGATCAATTGATACTTATCCTAAAATAATGGCAATGAATCAATATTAGAAAAAGACGACGTATAAGGTGGTAACAAATTCCAATCAGACAAAACATCCTAAAGCACCTTATAAAAGAAAAGAGATAATTATTGAACCAAATTAGAAGAAAGTCGTTATGCGCAAGGAAGAAATCATAAAGGCAAATCAAGCAAAAGAAAAGTTTGTGGATCTAAAGAGTGATAAGAATTATATTCTACCAAACGTACACACACAAACTACTCCCAAGGATGAACCAGGTATGTCAAATTTTCTGAAGTTTAAATATGTTAATATTGTTAAAAAAACCAATGCCTCACACTTTTTAAATTAGTTTATTTGTGATATGTGTGTGTGTGTGTGTGAAAATATTTTATAGGATAAAATAATTTTGAGCTAATTATTTGTGTGAATCAAAATAAGAAAGTGGAGCAAATAGATCAAAGAGGACAAATTGGCAAAGTGGAGCAAATAGATCAACCGACAGTGATAGAGCTTGCAAAATGTAGACACTTCTTTTTTAACCTATAAATAGTTGGTTAGTTGACTGTTACAAGATTAATATCCCTTTAAGTCTTCATTTCTATCCCATTTCAATTTCTAGAAACTCTTCAATACCTAATAGATTTCTATCGAAAACCATAGGGGATCTTTAAAGATTGGCTTGAATTAGAAGATTGTGGGCTTGGATTTATCATCTAATAGCAAGATTTTTATCAAAAAGGTTGGTTTTGTTGTTATCCTTTAGGGTTTCGGTAGATCTACGATTTAGGCTTCATCTTCTTGTTGAAAATCTTTGTTAAAAGAAAATGCCTATAGGAAGAGTAAAACATGGAAAAAACTAAGTATGATACTATACACTTCTTGAGTAAAGAAGATGAAGAAAAATACAAAAATAAAACCGAGAATTGAAAGGTTGTATGCTCTAAACCTATTGATTTTGTTAACCTCAAATTAAAAAGTATGTCAAGAAGATAGAGTGGACCAATTTTCTTAACCAAAGTAATTATTGGATGCCACATTGGGTAAAAATATTTTATAACAATCTTACAATCAGTGAAGGAAGGTTGGAGTCTTTCATTAAAAGTGTCCAAATTAGTTTAGATATAGATGATCTTAGAAAAATTTTGATGTTTAAGAAGGGAGATGTTCGTCCTTATAACAGCACCATATGGCTTATTGGACATCTTAAAAGAAGTGAGGTTTCTAGCAAACTTAATTTGGTTGGAGGAAAAGCTAGGCCATTAAGTCTAGAACATCGTCTTTTTCTTGCCATAATTACCCACTCAATCGTACGTAGAGGAAGGAGTCATGTGACCGTAAATGAATTTGATTTGTATTTGTTGAATGAGATTGTTAAGGGTATAGATCTTGTTTTGGCTCATATCGTGGTTGAGCACATGGAATATCAAATGAAAAAGCCATCAAAAGTATTACTATATAGTGATGCGCTTCATAGACTTTCAAACACTTCAAAATTGATAGAGATCTTGAAGAAGATGCTTTTCTCATGATAACTCCAGGATAATTAAATGTGAACAATGTATACTTGATGGGATTTGAGTATAAGATAAGAAGATGGGTGAGGCAAAGAGGAGAATAAAATGAGAGAATAATTAAGGATGAAGAGGAAGATGAGAAAGAGTTGAGCACATATCGGAAAATCGATATGATTCGGAGTCAATTTGATGACTTCCAACAATATATTGAGGTGCTAGATTCCAAAGTGTCCATAATATCGGACGACATAATAGAAATAAGAGTATCCATGGAAGGAGGATATAGAAGGCTAACAAACACAATGGAAATTGGGTTTAGGAGAGTTACTAGCCACATAGAATAAATGTTCCTATTCGTACAAAACTAGCAGTACGGTAGTCAACACAAGAATACAGTGCTCAGCAGTAGTACATTGGGTATACATATTTTGGGGGACAACAATCCTTTGGAGGACCTTTACAGGTACGACCATCCACGACGTACTATCAACAAATTCCTTTCAGGCATACAACCCGGAGGTCAATACCCACAACCACCAACTACTAGTCTACTGGGCCCGTATTATCCATTTATAGGACATGGTCCCCATTAGAATTTATGCAATATCATATTTTGGCTATGTATTTGAACATGTCTCATCGCAGTACTATAATCTATAATAATTAATTTAGGATTTATGGTACTTGATCTAGACTTATAAGGCTTCAATGGTATACGACTAATATAATGGATTATTATGCTAATCTAGTAATGATCTTTTATGCTTTAATGATTATTTATTATTGTGATCCACATAAATCTTAAAATTGAAAATGTTTTTTTATTCTTATTGTTGAAAATCAATCTTCTTGATGATATTTTAAAGAAGAGTTCTTGTAAGAAATTTTATCAAATGGGAGTAACGAATAACTTCATTCCACCCCAATTTTTTGAGATAACAAAGGGAGAGAAGTTGAGGTTTAACAAGTAGTTGATGTTTAAGATTTGTTCACCTAAGCATTGCATTAATAAAAGGGAGAAATTTGTTTTTTTTTTCTAATGGTTTTTGAGCTAATATTGAATTTATTTATTATTTTTTAATTATGTTTTTATGATTATGCTTAAATGAGTTTTAATACATGTTCTCGGATTTATGGGGAGCATGGTTACATTATATTTTGAAGAAAACATCAAAATTAATTAATTGTCATCATAAAAATAGGGAGATATTGTTAAACCCTAGGTTTTGATAAACAACTAAGTATTGATATTTTTTGTGGAACTAAATGTTTTATCGAGTGTTTCAGATTTAGTGTTCTATGCTTTTGATTAAGAACACAATTTGATGAAGAAAACATAAAGGGTGCAATATGGACATAATGAAGATACGAAGTGTTTTGAAGACGCTGAAGAAAAATAGGTGAAAACAACTCTTTACTTATATACTCTTAATACAATCCAAATTAGGATCACACACGACACTTAAAATGAGTTAATTCTATGTGTGTCATATTAATAAGTGATAAGTTTAAGATCCTAAATTGAGATATTGTATGTGCTTCTTATGTGAAATGATTTTGATAATTGACCTAATTGAAAAATATGTTTTAAAGTATAAAAAGTTGAGTTTTCAGGTTATTTTGGTCAACTGAGAAAAATAATTAATTAACTGAATTAAACCGTGAGTTGTTAGAGTTAAAACGAAGTCTTACTGATCCAGTCGGTCAACCAAGAAAAACAGTCGATCGGTCATTCGAAATAGTAGCTGAAATAGGTAAAAGAACTGGGCCCATTGATCCAATTAGTCAACCGAATTAAGTGAGTTAGTCAACCTTTTGAGTCAGAAGATGAAATGGTAGAAATTAGAAAGTCACTGATCCAATCGAATAACCGACTAGGTAGGGTCGGTCAACCGACTGCTTCAGTTACAGATTTGGTTGATTTGGTCTCTTGGTAAAAAAATATTTATGATTTCAAGAGAGGGATTTGGGGGATTTGAATAAATTTCGAATATTAACAACCTATTTGGTTATGCCTATTGATATGGTCCACATATTTATAGATTCTCTTAATTTAAATGATTTAATACTTCATATTTCTGTGGTTTTAAATAAAGAATGATTTTATGCACTTAAATGAGAGATTTGAAAGATATTTGTTTAGTGAAAAATACCTGAAATGAAAAGTAATGATATATGGGGTCTTAAAGTGTCATTAATTGACATATCTTTAAGAAACTAGCCGTTGAGGGCTTGATATTAGTCTATTAATAGGGACCTGCAAGAATTGGATAAAATACATCAAGAACATCAGTTTGAGCATTTATAAAAGTGAGATTTACACTGAGATTTTTATGAGATATTTGTTATAAGTTTTTGATCTAAAGCGCTTATGGTTTGGTGCCATTACTTGAGTTCTAATTATGATATTATCATTGTCTTTGATATTTTTCTAGAGAAATCTATCCAACCTTTTTAATTTGTTTTAAAGTTTATTTATATTGTCTGGTTGGTATAGGATTGTTAGAAAAATAATTTTTGAATTTAAAAGCCTGAAAATCTTTTTGAAGGATTTCTACCTGATTATCTGATTACGTACTAAAATTGTACTACCCACTTTATTATTTAATAAGATTTTATTGGTCTCACATTGTATCTATCATGTAGTAATTATTTAATACATTAATTGAGTATGTTCGTATTGAGGTGGTAGAAGCTCCTTGTGGGAATAAACTCATATTTTGTGTATTTGTGAGTTGAGTGGATTAAACACGTTTGGGATGGTGTCTAGTCAGGGTAGTTCAGTTTTGATATTTTTCCTGCAAAAAATATTAGCATTTGATCTTTGTCCTGATAAAATGGTTAGGTTATTATTTTTCCTTGAAAAGAATTAGGTTTTGATTCTTCTGGTAATATAATTATTTTTTAGTGATTTGTAAAGGTTCATCCTTCCCTGTGAAAAAAATAAGTAAGAGAGTATTAAGTTAGTCTTTAGCCTGGTAAAAAGATAGGATTCATCCTTGACTTGGGAAGGGGTGATTTTGTAAAGGTTGATTCTTTCAAATGAAAAGAATCGTTGTAAATGTTTGGTTCCTACTTGGTAAAATAATTATAAAAATTAATTATTTGCGTTTAAGTTTTGGTTATTAAATTTTTGTAATAATTGATTTATAAAAATTAATTATTTGTGTTTAAGTTTTGGTTATTAAATTTTTGTAATTATCCAATTCACCTTCTCTTGAGTAGTTCTTTGGGCCAATATAATGTATATTTTATAATATAAAACTGAGTTTTCTTCATTTTTTTCAAAATCATTGTCGTACACCTAGAGCCCAAAATCATTCAAAATTCCCTAATATACGAGCCCTGAGAAGCATGTATAGTGCATCCAATTCCAACTGCACTCCATTGACGAAAATTTTGAGGAGAGAACAAAATCGAAAAGGCAAGGAATTATGTGGAAGGCATGTGCGGCTTAGGTGAAGATACTGAGTCATGACTCGGTGGGTGGTTTTTTTACTTATGCAGTTGGAGTTCCATAATAGAGGGGCTGATGTTTGATGGATCAAGGGTTGAATGCTAAGATTCTGGCGGCGAAAGAGAAAGGTGTGGAGGTTGATGAAGACGAAGAAAGCGGTGCATTTGAGGTTGGTGACGAGGGAAAACAAGAGGGGAAGGGGGTTTAGAGAAAAATCCAAAGAAACGGGTGTTGTTTTCAGTGACAAGGATTTGCATGATCCGTAACTTGGAAAACATGGTGGACTATTTTGAAAACAATCGACGTTTGTGCAAGGAAAGTTGATGTTTGATTTTTTTACGACTGTGGTCTTCCATGATTGTAGTTTATTATAACATTTGAAGCTTGTAGCCTAATTGATATTTTGTTTATTTCTTTGCAAAAAATCTAGAGTTGAAACCACATCTTTAATGTTTAAAAAAATATAATAATAATTACAATAATAATTAAGAATTTTATTTCAATTTAGAACGAAATGGAATAATAATAGAATTAAAATTAGTATGGTAATTGTTGGCCTAGTGAGCTACCCAAGAAGAGGAGTGAATTGGGTAAATAAAAATTAATTCAAATAAAATACTTCAAAAATCAAATAATTAATTTTTACCCTAAATAAATTATTATCTTTATAGCAGCGGAAATTAAGTATCAACTAGGTGCACACCAAACAACACAAATATAAATAAATAAAATAATGCAGCACACCAAAAATTTATACTGGTTCACCAAACTATTATTGGCTAATCCAGTCCCCCGAGCTCTGCGGAGAGTCGCACCCACTAATTACTATGATTCCTTTAACTAGGTAGTAACCAAACCTTTATAAAACGATTTTTTTTCGCTGGCTTAGAATCAACCTTTACAATTCCTTTTCACAGGCTCACGAAGAACCCTATCTTTTTCACAAGCTACAGATTAACCTAATTCTTTTATACTTAGGCTAAGAATCAAACCTCACAAAAACGCTCCAAATATCCTTTTACCCGGTAATGATTGAACCGTTACAAAATCATTCAAAGTAATTCTATCAAGGAAAAATTAACACCTAATCTTTTTATACTGTAGGTAAAGATCAAAACCTCAATCTCTTTACCATAAAAGAGATTAAAACTAGCTACCCTTGATTAGACACTCCCAATAGTATTTAATCTAACACTAAACTCACCAATTACACGATTGATAAGTGATTTTCCCACTCGAATCTTCTACCACCCCAGATAAATTTAAACTTGATTAATGTCCTGATACCAGTGTTAGAAATACAGTGAGAAAATCAAAATCTAATTTTAAACAAAAATGGGTATCAAGCAATTTAGCACATAATTAGATTTTCTCAAGAAATTGTTTCAAAAATAATTTTCAATTTAAAAACAGGAAAACAATTTTTAAAGATCAAATTCCATGTAGAATATGATAATAGCAAACAATTAATTAATAGTAATCAACTTGGAATAATCTCACCAGGAATCCACCGAAAAATATAATAAGCAATGAAATCTCAAGTCGGCATTCATCAATAATTCACTTCAAAGTCTTCTTAGGAATGATTCTCAAGAAAATTCACATAATCCTTTCACTATGATAACTCTTAGAAAACACAAAAACTAAATAGCTCTTTAGAACAGAATGATTGGGATTTTTGAAACCTAAAAAAAACACAGGTTTATTTATTAGGGATTAAAACAAGCAATCGAACAACTAGTTCTTATATTTCATGACAAATAATTACTCCATAAGCCCCCTTATATCATTAAGAGTCAATCCTAGTATAATTCACTTAATTATATCTTTTAAAACATTCAATTTAGTCTCTCAAACGTTTACTCAATCTCAAGTAGATAAGATAGAATTTCATGCACCAAATTGAGTGATATCCAAAATACTTGAACCATATCTATAGAGATATTAAAATATTAACTAAATAGCTCAAAATCTATCAGATCCCAAAGATATCTCGCATATCTTAACCATAAAACGGCTACTTTTTGAATCAAAACCATAAAAATCTCAAATCCTGAAACTGACCATCGCTTAACCGACCAATACCCATCGATCGACCGCCCAATTCAGAACGTAGCCCAAGCCAAAATTCCTACACCATAAGTCAACCGCCCATTAATTACCTGTCGACCGGAAGATTTAGAAAGTTTCACGAGTCGACTTACCTGTCGACCTGGCGATTCAGAGAGTTCATCTTTAAACCATAAGTCGACTTACTTGTCGACCGGAAGATTCAGAGAGTTTGTCTCATTTTCATAAGTCGACCTATCTGTCGACTGATCAATTCAGGGACTAAATTTTCTTCCCAGCTCTATTACATCGGTTGATCGATCAATTTGTGTAAGTCGATCGATTGAGCTGGAACACCTCTCCTCAATTAATTTTCTATTAATTTCTTCGACGTTTTTGCCCTTTAAATGATTTCTTTTCTCGGTTAACTCCGCTAAATGCTTAAATTCGATTTTAATCAATTAACTTTCTTAAATAAATGTTTCTTCTTCAATTACACATAGAAGCAAATATGTTAGCTAATTAAGTTCCTATAAAAACCACACATAATTGTAAAAACATTTTGTGTCGTGTGTAATCCTAATCGGGATACATTAAGAGTAGAAATTTAACCTGACTTGTTTTCTCCTAGGTTATTTAAATTCGTCGATCTCTTAACGTCCATTATCTTTGTCAATGTCTTTAGCATCCATTTAGTATTTTTCTCAATATCTTCATGATAATCTCTTCACTGGAACTAATAAACTAAAACGCTCAATAAAACCATTAGTTCTACAAAAAACATCAACATTTAATTGTTTATTAAAATCTTAGAATCAATAATATCTCACTTTTTGATGATGACAATTAACTTTGATGTTGTTTAACTATACTCCCCCTAAATCTGAGGACGAGTTTTATAACTTATTAAAGCATAGTAATAAAGATAATCATAAGATATTGAACAAAGAAAAAATTTCAAAATATGATAAACTCCCCCTTAAGATATTCAAATAAATAATTCAAGCTCTCCCTTAAGATATTCAATAAAATATCAATAAATTATCCCCCTTTGTCATCTCAAAAAGTGGGGAAGGGGAATCATAAATCAACTCATCCACTTCAGGCAAATTAAACCTAAAATAGTTAAATCAAGATATATAATTATTTCAAAATAATAAATCAACTCATAAACCCATTTTAACAAATCAATTTTAAGCACAAAACAAACACCATGTCGATCATCATTACAGATAAAAATCTAACTAAGTAGATCTAGCTAATCCATCAAAATCTATACGCTAAAAGTTAATTTTCACCAAAAACCTAGATTAGCTATTACACACCAAAATACTAATTGTGGGACTTGTCCAATTAACACATTCAAAGAGAAAATATAAGATAAAATCAAATGAGGACCCTGTCCAATAAACTGATAGTATAGTCCCATCAGACTGGTGGCCGGTTGTAGAGGATACTGAACCACTGGCTGAACACTTGATCCTGGAGTCATCTGTTCATGATATGGCATTGATGGTCCTACTCCCGGTGGTCTTGCCCCAGATGGTCATGCTCCAGATGGCCCTGTAGCAAATGGTCCTCCAAATGACTATTGTGCTCCAAACATAGGCTGACCTGTAAAGTGTGGCTGAACACTATACTACTGCTAGTATCTATAATATGATGACTGCATAAAATAGAACATTTGTTCTAGATTTCCCGTGATTTTTCCAAATCCAGCTTCCATATTTATATTCATTCGAGCCATACTATTTTCTAGCCCAACCATCCTATCGTCCATCATATCCGCATAAATCCTTGGATCATTGACCTATTTTAGTAGAAAATCCTTCGTCTGATCAACACTCATTTCTTCCTCAACTTCCATTCTTTGTCTTCTCTCACTCTTCTTCACCCATCTATTTCCTTTATGCACATACCCCATTAGCATAACACTACTCACATTAATCTATCCTGGTATGATTGTCATGAATTTTTCTTTATCAGGATCAATCTCTACTCCAAAATGATCAAACAGTCTTTGAAGCGCATCAGCATAAGACAACACTCCAGAGGGTTTCTGAAGGTGATATTTCATGTGGTCCATCATAATATGTGCCAAATCTAGCTTCCTATCTTCAACAATCTCATTCATCAAGTAAAGATCAAAGTCATTCACATTTGAATGACAACCCTCTCTAGGCACAATTGTATAGGTTAACACCAAATGAAGAAATCGATGCTCAAGGGATAATGATCTTGCTTTGTCACCCTCCAAGTCAACATTTTGAGCAATTTTCCTTCTATTAAAATTTATTGAAATCCAATGGGGGGGTATTGAAAGGAAATACATATCCTCTTTCCAATCCCAAAATAATACTCAAAACATTGCTATCAAAATTGATTTCTTTTCCTTTAACAAAGGATGCCATATAAACATTGTTATAAGTGAGATTAATATAAAACATCCTTACCATACCGGCATCCATTCATTTCTTTGGGTAACAAAATCGGTCCATCCCAAATTTTTAAAATACCCCTCAACATCAATATTTTTCTCTTTCAAACTAACAAAATCTATAGGTTTGCAACCTAGAACCTTTCGATTGACAAACTTCTCATTATACCTAATATCTTCCTCCTCCTTTTGAAAACAATTCATTGTCATATTTAGCTCGTTGAGCATGCTTCTTGATTTTAGGATTTTTTTTCTCACAAACTCGAAACAAATCAACCACAAAAACCCAATAGACTTAGCCTAGACAAAGAAGCAGCTGAAACCCTAGAGATAGAGAGAGAACCAACCTTTTCGCGAAGCAAAGAATCAGCAATTCTCTTATCCAAGCCCTAGACCTTTATATCCCACCCAATGATCTTCAAATCCAAGCCAAATCGAACTAATTTCGTGAAGTTTAGGAGTGAATGGACTTTGGAGATGAAGAGTTTTGGAGAGAAAGGGTTTTAGATTCGAATGAAATGAAATGAATAAGCAAAGGGTATTTAAATCCCGTAATGACTGGTCAACCGCCCACTTAGAGTTGATTAACAGATGAATGCAACATATTTTTCTTTTTTCCATCCTGCTACTATTGGTTGACCGATGACACATTGCCGGTAGACTGACCACTCTGATCTCTTTGACTTTTAGTTCATTTCAACCCTAATTTGATTAACTTAGCTCAATTTTTACCTCTTATTTTGATCCACATTTAATTTAAAAATATTTTTAATTACTCACACATTTAAACACACACACCCGTATATCACAAACATCCAAATTTCAAATTGAATAGGCTTAGTCTCCCTAACAAAATTAATAAACTTAAACTTTAAAAAGTTTCACATACCTGGATCATCCTTAAGAGCAATTGGTCTGTGTACCTTTGGTGGATTACTAATTTCGGACTTGGTATCCTTTAATTCCACCAATGCTTTATTGTTACCTTAATTTATTCCTTCTTAGCAGTGGCAATTTTCTGGATTGATTCGGTAAGAATTTCTTTGCCTTTGTTTGGTGCTTAGGTTGCTTCTTCTCATTCTTCTTTGGCACGACTTTATAAATAAACTTTTTCTTGTACTGATATTTTGCCGCTTGTGGTGGATAAGGTTTGTCAGCTCTCACATATTGAGCTTGTTACTTCTGTACTCTTCTACTTAGCACGTGCTGATTCTTCTTCTTAGGTACATTGAACCTAGGTTCCCACGTCGACAAGGCACATTCTTTATAACTTCGTGTCTATTCAAATCTCCTGGTAGGCACATAATATTCATTGTACCTTGAAATTTTCTGAATCTTTGATTGGTACCCGCATCAAAAAAATTTCTTTTTGGTATCCAGTTATTTCTGGATCCGACAGGGTAACCGTGCAATAAATAACAAGATTTTTCATAATGACCAAACTTGCCACAATAAAAACACTTAATACTATTAGTATGCCTCTTTAGATAGTTATTGTTTCGTATGGGAACATGATATTGTTGGCAACTTTGAATAACAGTTTTAGCGACTATTGGTTTTTCAACAGGTTTAGTACTTTCAACATCCTTGAATTTATTTATTGCCTTTTCAAGCTCATTTTATGTCTTCTCAAGTAATCGCTCATTGGTACTAACGTTTACCTGTAGACCAAAAAAAAAATTATGCATAAATTCATGATCATTCTTAAGAATTTGACACTCATTTTCAACAGAATGAATTTTCACATGAGCTCTATCAAGCTCCCACCTTGCATTATCTAACTCAATGCTCAAGACCTCATTTAAAGTTTTAAGATTTTTCCTTTTAAAATCATTCTATTGAAGATCATAAAATCATTTTTCAAAATCTCAGTCTCATCTTCAAGAGACTCAATTTTCTCATACAACTTACTAATTTCAAAATCTCAGTCTCCCCTGGTCAGTTGGCTGATCTATTCAGAGACTCATCATTTTTATAGCCTACAACCGATTAATGCTGGAACACCAACTTTTCAAATTATTTCAACTCCAAATATCGACGTTTTAATCCCTTTAACCTATTTCGTTTCTCGGTTAACTCAATTGACACTTATATTCAATTTTAACCGCCAATTTTGCTAAGGTCAATTTTCATTTTACAGTTTCACATTGGAGTAAATAATTGAACACTAATTAGGACCTTAATCTCATCAAATTAAACACACATAAATATAAATCATTTAATTTGTATTTTGTGTGATCTGAATAGAGATACATTAAGAGTAAAAGAGATTTGAGTTGTTTTCACCTAATATTTTCAGAATCTTCAATACTCTTCATCTTTTTAATGTCCGTCTCTACATCCTTCATAATTACTTCATGATTTGATCTTGAATAGAACTCTTAAGTTGAAACACTCAATAAACACATTAGTTCCACCAAAAGCATCAACCCTTAATTATCCATCAAAACCTTGGAATCAACAATCTCCCATTTTTTATGATGACAATTAACTTTGATGTTTTCTTCAAAACATGAATGTAACCATGCTCCCCCTAAATCTGAGGATGGATTTTTTAACTCGTTAAAGCATAATCATAAAAATAATTCAATAAAGTTATCAGACATTCAATAAAGCATAACATAATCATGTCAATAATGTTCTCCCCATTTATTAGTGCAATGTTTAGGCGAACAAATCCTAAACATTAACTAACTCTTTTAAGACACAATAATGATTTCCCCTTTGTCAATGCAATTCAATTCAATAAACATCAAATATATTCTCCCCCTTTATTATCTCAAAAAGTAGGGAAGGGGAACAAAAATCATCTTTAATTTCAAATGAAACATTTTTCTTTAATTTATCATACTTTTTGATTAAAAAGTAATTTTTTTTAAGCGTAAAAAATCAATTTTAAGCATCAAAACCATTTTCAATTTTTCAAAAAGATAAGTGGATCATCATTAAAGATAAATATTAAACGCTCGAGGTCGAGGGAATCTACTGATAGTATTGCAGTGGCAGCCCTGCTCCAGATGGCCCTGCTCCTGATGGCCCTACTCTAGAAGGTCTTCTAAAGGATTTTTGTACTCCAAATGTAGTCCATCCACTGTAGTGCTGCTGAGCGCTGAACCGCTGCTAGGCTACAAACTGCAAGGTCAGCATAAACTGAAATATTTGTTCCATGTTGCTTGAGATTCTGCCAAATCCAGCCTCAATGGTGTCCGCTATCCGCTCGTATCCACTGTTCATGTTTACATTCATCTTAGCCATACCATTCTCTAGCCCAGTCATTGAGTGATCAATAATATTTGTAGCTTCCCGGAGATCATCAACCTGATCTCAAATGAAATCCATCTTCTAATTTGAGCTCAATTCTTCATCATCATCTTTATATTCTTCTTCTTCTAACATCACTCTCGGTCTCTCTTCACCCTTATTTTTCACCCATCTATCCTTCTTAAATTCATACGCCATTAAAACAATATTACCTACATTTATCCATCCCAGGGTTATTGAGAAGAATTTTCTTTCTTCTTGATCAGCTCCCACTCCAAAATAGCCAAACACTCTTTGAAGTGCATCAATATAAGATAATATTCTAGAGGGTTTATGTAGATGGTATTTCATGTGATCGATCATGATATGGGCTAAGTCCAGTTTCCTGGCCTCAACAATCTCGTTCAATAGATACAAGTCATATTTATTCACATTAGCACGACTTCCTTCTCTAGGCACAATCATATATGAGAGCATTATATCAAGAAGATGGTGCTCAAGTGAAAGTGATCTCGCTTTATCACTATCCAGCCCAAACTTATCTGCAATTTCTTTTTTATTAAAGTTTCTCGAAAACCCATGAGGGGTATTGTAGGAAAACACATTTCCTCTCTCCAACTTCAAAATGTCACTTAGAAAGGCACTATTAAACCTGATTTCCTTCCCATTAACAAATGACGTCATATATTCTTCATTATATGTAAGATTGCTATAGAACATCGTTACCCAAATTGACATCCACTTGTTACGACTAGAGACAAAATCGGTACAACCCAAAACACTAACAAACGGTTCAATTTCAATATTTTTCTTCTTTAGACCATCAAAATCTATGGGTTCGCAACATACAACCCTTTGATTAGCAAACTTCGCTTTATATTTTAGTTCCTCCTCCTTGATCCGAAAATGAACTTTATCAAACTTAGCTATTGGGGTAGGCATCTTGATTCTAGGCATTTTCTCACAATTTAAAGAACAACCAACTAAGAAAACACAATAGATCTAATCTAAGATGAAGCACAAACCAAAACCCTGGAGGAAAGATAGAATAACCAACCTTATATCGGAAGAAGTGGGAGACTCTACAATAGTAAATATAATATCAAAATCAATACACTCCATGTGATCGTATTTAGCTAGGTTGTGAGCCATATCGAGCTAAAACCAGCTTTGATGCCAATTGTTAGCCTAGTGAGATACCCAAGAGGAGGGGTGAATTGGATAGTTATAAAAATTCAAACAAATTTCTTATCTTTCAACACTTAAATAATTAAATAATCAATTTATCCTAAATCAATTATTATCATTATAACGCAGCGGATAAGTGTTTAAACTACGTGCACAACCAAACAAAATGTAAACAATGAAGAACACAAGGATATATCTTTGTTCACCAAGTTACTTTTGGCTAATCCAATCTCCCGAACTCCACGGAGATTCACACCCATTAAAACCAAGATTCCTTTAAAGATAGGAACCAAACTCTCACAAAGATTCTTTTCACAGGCTCAGAATCAACCTTTACAATTTCTTTTTCATGGGCTAAGGAAGAACCCTATCTTTTTTTAGGCTTGAGACTTACCAAATCCTATTACAGGAAGAATCACAACCTAATTCTTTTACCATGCTAAGAATTAAACCTAAAAAATACTCCAAGTATCCTTTTCACCAATAAGGATGGAACTGTTACAATTCACTCAAAAAACACAAACTCTATTCAGGAAGAATTCATATCTAATTCTTTTCAAAGGAAAAAAAAAAAAACCTAATCCTTTTATCTTCTAGGTAAAGATCAAACCCCAATCTTTTTCCTAAAAAATATTGAAACCCAGCTACTCTGATTAGATACAACTCAACTGTATCCAATTCGTACAAACTTACCAATTACAAAAATAATTACTGAGTTTCTTCCCACTCGAAACTTGTACCACCTGAAACTAATTTAACTCATTTAATGTCCCGTTAATTACTAGTGATAGAAATTAAGTGAGGAATTCAATATCTGATTATAATATGCGTGGGTAGCACAGAATTTAAGCACGTAATCAGATAATCACAAAAATCGTTTTAAAAATAATTTTTATGCTCTTTAAAGTTCTAAAACAATTTTACTAAGATATTATCTATCAAGCAAATATAGTAATATGAATTCATAATAAATAACAATAGCTTGGAAAGATCTCACTAGGAAAACACTGAAAATTGAAATCAGAATAGCAAGACAGCACAAATTTGGTAACGCCAACTCAATCAGTGTTTTAACTCAAGAACTTTGCATACAATTAATCTCACAAATGATCTTTAGAATATATCTCAGAATAAAAACTCTTAGAAAGCTCAGGAACTGAAAGTTCTTAATTAATGTGATATCATGATATGTAAAAATCTCAAGTCTATTTAAGCTGATTTGAAATAGGCCCTCTAACGGCTAGTTTCCTCAAGATATGACATTTAAATGCACCAATAGACCCCCTATATCATTACCATTCATTCTTGATTTAATTTACTCAGATATAGCTTTTAAAACATTAAATTCAGTGTCCAAATTGATTCTCAATCTCAAATCGTATAGATAGGAAGTATGAAAAGAACCAAATTGAGAAGTACTTTAATTTTATGAATCATATATATAGAGATATTAAAATAAAAGTATCATACCTTCAATATATCTAAATCTCCAAAATATCTCACTCAGATATCCCAAAAACGGCTAGTTAACTACTAGTTTTTGAATAGATCCTTGAAATTCTCAAAACTGTAACTACATAGTCGGTTGACTGACCTTCATACCATCAGTCAATCAATTAATTTAGGTTACATGCCAATCTATTTCTCATACAATGGCCGATTAACTGATCTCCCATGGGTCGGTTAACCGATCGATTCAGGATGTTGTTCTAGGCCTAATTTCAGCCTTGGTCAGTTGACTGATCACTTATGGTTGGTTGACTGATTGATATAGAGAGTTTTACTTTGGTCCATCGGTTGACCGATCTTCCCTGGTCGGTTGACCGATCGATTCAGAGACTCATCATTTTTCCAGCCAACGCCCATCGGTTGACCGATCCTCTTGTGGTTGATTGCCGATCAATGCTGAAACACCAACTTGTCAAATTATTTCAACTCTAAACTTTGACATTTTAATCCCTTTAACCGATTTCTTTTCCTCAGTTAGCTCAATTGACACTTATATTCAATTTTAACCACAAATCTTGCTTAGGTTCATTTTCATTTTTTAATTTCACATTGGAGCAAATAATTGAATACTAATTAGGACATTAATCTCATCAAATTAAACACACATAAATATAAATCATTTAACTTGTGTCATGTGTGATACTAATCGGGATACATTAAGAGCAAAAGAGATTTGAGTTGTTTTCACCTAATTTCTTCAGAATCGTCAATACTCTTCACCTCTTTAATGTCTGTCTCTGCATCCTTCATAATTACTTCATGATTTGATCTTGAATGGAACGCTTAAGCTGAAACAATCAATAAACACGTTAGTTCCACAAAAAATATCAACCCTTAATTGTTCATCAAAACCTTGGGATCAACATATTACAAAAGTTACAAGTTCATGGAATAAATTTGAATGTTCATTTGAATTTAATTACAAGAAAAAAAATATTGGTGGCACCTGAATTTTAATCAGCAGTGCTAATATTGTCTTTTGAACTTGGGTTCGATTTCTTGAATGTTGGTGGCATCGATGTTTTATCTAGTGGCACAAGTATGATTTGTTGAACTTAGATTCTATTCCTCATTTTTTAATATATTTATAAAAGTATTTTCAATCTCTAAGATTCATTTTTATCTACTAAAAAGAACAGTCTACACAGAGAAAGAGTAAAGTAAGGAGAATTTGTTGTGAAAATTGGGCATCAAAACTAGAAAGTGAGAATTCATTACGGATGTTCAATGCAATTGTAGAATAAAGACTGTCATGATAACTTCATGGACAGAATTAAATCTCATTCCATAGTGCTTTTCACTTATACGAACTACAATGTATGATTATCTTATAAGATTTTACCTCAAAAATCTTAAAACCAATTACCTTTAGGATCAATCACCTTTTTTTTTTGGTTGTTTGAGCATGCATCTATGAATGGAAAGAAGAATCATTATCATTTTTCTTTGAGCTTCTGCTTCATTCTTTGTTTTCCTCCAAAAATTCACCTTGAGAAAATGTATGCGACAATAGCTTCTTATCAGGTAAACCTGTAACCAAACACAAATTAACGTTATTTTCTTAATGTTCTGTTCTTATTAAAAAATGCCCAAAACCAAAAATAATATCATCTCTTATACCTGAAGTGGACATGATTGAGAAGGCATAACCACCACTTCATTTGAATCCTTTTTCTCTATGTATCAATTATCAATTTCATCGAATAAATTAGGTAAAAGCCAGCTAAAAAAAGGGTAATAAATACTATTTAAGTTAGATAGCATCTAAATGAACACTAAACAAATACCATCAAAGAGAACAAAAACACTAAACAAACACCAACTACATAAACACTAAACAAACGCCATCACAGATAACAGAAACACTAAACAAAAACACTAAGGTGGAGTTTGGTTAGTATTCCCACTTTTCCCATCTCACTTAGGATGGGATGGGATGGGTTGAATTGATAATTATGCTTCCTTCTGTGAACAAAATTGCGTTTGGTAGTGAAATTTTTTTATTTTGTTATGGAAACAGTATCACATTTGGTAACAATATTATGCTAGAATTTTTATTTATTTATTAATTTATTTAAGCTTACAACGAAAAAAAAAATCACTAATTCAGAGAAATCATCAAGAAATCATCGAGAAATCAAGAACAAATTATAAACCACAATCAAGAAATCATCAAGAATTCGAACCCTAATTGAAATCGAAATTGAAATAGAAAATGAAAATTGAAATTGAAAATCAAAATCGAAAATCGCAATGAAATCGAAATTGAAATTGAAATCGAAAATTGAAATCAATTTCGTGATCGATTTCTGTAACGAATCGAAATCAAAATCATAAACCCTAATCGAAATCGTTGTTGCTTGCTGATGAAATCTCCTACCTCCTGTTCGATTTCATGATTGATTTGGGTAACGAAATCAAAATCAAAACCCTAATCAAAATCGTTGTTGCTCGCCGATGATATCTCACATCTTTTGTTTGATTAAAGCCTTGATGATAAGATGATGACGACCAGACAACGAGAAGATGATTACATAGACGATGATTTCGGAGGCATGAGATTTTCGTTGACAATGGCAGCGTAGAAGATGAAAGACGAGGGCTTCAAAGAACAAACGGCTGGGCTTTGGTGGAAAAGGGGAAAAAATACGTGATTGAGCTTGATGAGAGTTGAAGAAAGGCTCATCAACAATTCATAAAATTCCAAGCGTATCCTTTTTAGGGATAGGAATAAATGGGCACCCAAAAAATCAAGAATTTTTTGTTTCTCATTTCTTTAGGATTTGAAGAATAAATTCTATCAATTTGGGTTGAGTTGGGAATAGAATTGAGTTTGCCAAACGCATTTCAAAACATCAATTCCAAAATTTTTGGGATTGGTTGGGTTAGGTTAAGTTGGGTTGAGAACATTAACCAAACAGGCCCTAAACAAACAATTCCAATTCCAATTCCAAGTCTTATAAGAATAGAAATTAGGGTTGTGATTATCAAAATTAAAATTGAGGTTCAACATACCTCAAATTTCTGAAATTTGGGAGAAATAGAGAGAGAAATTCCTGAAATCGAAGCTACTTGTTCAAGTATTAACAAAAATATTAGATTAACAATAATCAAAACCTACAATAAAAGAATAATAAAAAGATGATAAGAAAAGTTAGGTTTCCCAATGAAATGGATTAAAATGATCTAGAAGCAAAACCCAAAAAATTGAATGCTTAGAACAAAAAATTGAAGGCAAAATTGAAGGTAGATGGCCTCTAGATAAACACTAAACAAACGCCATGAAAGAGAACAAAAACACAAAAAAGAAACACTAAACAAACAAATTCCTCTTCCAAGTTTTATGAAAACAGAAACACTAAACAAAAATTACAGCTGAGATTATCAAAATTAGGCATGAGGTTCAACATATCTAAAATTTCTTAAATTTGGGGGAAATAGAGAGAAATTTATGAATTTGAAGCTACATGTTTAAGCATTAACAAAAATATTAGATCAAATCGGAGAAAGAGAGATGGTGCGGTGATGATGGTGGTGTGAGATTCAGAAATTAATTTAATTCAGAAACATTAAACAAATGCATTCTTGTTCCAAGTTTTCAGAGAATAAAAACACTTAATAAACGCATTCTTGTTCCAAGTTTTATGAGAATAAAAACACTAAAAACAAACTAGAGTTGAGGTTATCAAAATTAGGGTTGAGGTTTAACATAGTTCATGAGAATTCAGAGAGAGGGGGGGAGGGGAAGAAAGAGAGTGGGAAAAGAATACCTAAAAACAATCTATGACCTGATTTTGATCGATGAATCTAGTGGTGACGGAAGATAGCCTTGGGAAATTGGATAACCATTGGAATAAAGACATGGTGAGAGTGAGAGGTGGATAGAATAGAAGCTGAGAGTGGGAGAAAGAGAGACGCGAGATGAAGAGGGAGAGAGATCGAACCCGATGAAGAAGCAGAGACACAACGACAGTGATGGTGGGAGGCCGAATCTGAGAGATGATGGTGACTAGGTAGTACTGAGTGCATCATTTGTCCATGGTGACATAACGCACAACGACGGAGATGGCATGCCGAGGCAATGATAATGGAGGAACGGTTGAATTGGGTTTTCACGTTGCAGATGAATGATGATAAACAATGGAGGAATTTGATAGAGGAACGATGAGAAACTAAGTCTATATTATGTTAGTTTAGGGGTTTAAGGTTTGACGACTATTAAGAATAAGGGAATAAATTAGGACATAATAGTTTAGGAGAATAGGGGCGGCTTGGGAGTAAATTAGGAAATAAAAATGTAAAATTAAAAAAGAATTTATTGAGAAAGAAATCTTTAAATTATTTTTGAAAAATAAAATACAAAAAATATTTTATATATGTTAATTTTGTGATTTGATCTGGACCATTGTTTATAGGGGTATAGAGACATTTTAGACCCTTGGACTAGATATCTAACAAGCAAGCCAAGATTAAATTATTCTAGGAGACATTTTCATCCCTTGGATTAGATATCTAACAGGCAAGATCAAGCAATTCCCAGAAACATTTCCTGTTGGATTAGATCAGAAAGTTGAGACCATTGAACTCCCAACAATGAATAACAATTGATTTAGATCTAACAGCTGAAATCAAACAATATTTGAAATTGTTATAATTTCGTATCATATAGTATATCTACTAAACTAACAATTTATCCCAAAATATCTCTAGCAAATCTATATAATAAATTAGGACATAAAAAGGTTTTGGAGCGCCAAAAAAACTCACCCCTATTTCTAAGATATTTAAATTAAAATATTTTTTTGACCTTTTGAATCTTACATTTATAATTAATTGGTCATTTTTTATACACATATAAATTAGACAATTAATATAGTGCCTTTAGGCACGGGAAATCTCTAGTGTCTGTGTGTATATATGTGTGTGTGTGTGTGTGTGTGTGTGTGTGTGTGAGCGTGTGTGTGCGTGTAAGATGATGTGGACTCCAAATAATAATTATACAATAATTATTATCAATAGCACAGTGGAGATCTTATTATTAGTTGAGATGTCGGCTAAATCTCTACTATTGAACTAGAAAACAATATCATCACTTCTGAAGTTGCCAAAAATTCTCAGTATGTGTAATCAGCTTCCCACGTGCCAAAAACCTTCTCAACTTCTTCTTTACACCTATAAAACCGATTAGTTATTAGGGGGGACACAAGTGTGGTGTTGGCCAAAAAACCTCCAGCGTGAGAATAAGTCAATCTATTTATGAAGAAAGCTTAATCACTTTTATCAATCGTAAAAATAAAATGATAATACTTTCCTTTTATATAGACTTAGTAGATCAATGTTGTTTCATTGATGAGGTCGCCCATTTCATGATTTTCCTCCTAACGACATGGGATACGGCCACGATCTTCTCCATTAAACTAGGAGAAGATCTATGTAACGTCCCTCCTATCAAATATGGGCCATTACAGTTAGTCGGTTGTAACGCTCTTTATGCATGGAAGACGTGGAGGTCATAGGCTGACCTGTTCTTGACCTTGTTACCGTGGGTTCTAATTAACCCATTGTTGAGCCAATTTGTAAGGCTTGCTTTGTTTGTGCATTGGACCACTACAGTCTTTTTTCCGAGATGGGCTTGATGCGCTCAGCCCAGATCATATGTCGGGTTATATCTTTCGAGTCAGATCAATAAACCGATTCGACCCACTAAGGCTCTCAAGCATTTGATAGCTATGAGATGGAGTTTTTCCATATCAACTTGGGTTATATATTTGAAGAGATCATATTTTTTTAACATAAATCCTTTCTAGATTCCACATATTTTAATTTATAATATAAAATTAATTGATTAAGGTGGTTACCTAGTTAAAATTTAAATTACATGACATTAATTTTCTTGAGGTATGGGCAATTATTAGTGTGTGTGTGGGTGTATATATATATATGCGCATGTGTAAAGGGTTGGAGCTTCAAAAGCATTTCGAACTCCTGCTAGATTAGTGCACATGAAAACTCAGGACATATATTAACAATTTTTTTTTTTCGTTGATAGATTTATTGAAAGTGGGAACTTGCGTGGATAATTGCTCCGACAATTAATCCCAAAGGAATGTAATTTCATTATAAGGTCTGGAGCTATCTGGGCACTTAGGTCCAACCTAGTCGATCTTCCCAATGGGTTTGGGAAGAGAACGAAATCGAAAAGGCAAGGGATGGTGTAGAAGGCATGGGTGCCTCTGGTAAAGATACTGAGTCATAACTACGGTTGGAGTTCCATAATAGAGGGGCTGATGTTAGGGAAATCGCTTATGATGCTACCATTTTTGGTGGATTAAGGGCTGAATGCTAGGCTTCTGGCGGCGAAAGAGGCGAGTGTGGAGATTGAGGAAGACAAAGAAAACGGTGCGTTTGCGATGGAAATGGTGGCTGAGGCTTTGAGGTTGATGATGATGGAAAACGAGAAGGGAAGGGGTTTTAGAGAAAAAGCCGAAGAAATGGGTGTCGTTTTTGGTGACAAGGATTTGCATGATTTTTTTAATACCATCGATGTTTGTGCAAGGAAAGTTGATGTTTGATTTATTTATTTTTTTAACGACTATGTTATAATAAATATAATAATGAGATAATGGAATTTACCAACAAGGTGTATTTCGAATAGTAAGGTACACTTGAGCTAAATGAGTTAGGGGGCATGTACAAAGTCAAGGGTTCGAACTTATGAAAAAACATTTGTTGAGAAAGGTAGACATGCACTCCAAACGAGTTAGTCTTTTATCCTGTGTGGGTAGGTGGACAATCGTAGTAAAAAAAAAAAAAAAAAAAAATCAAATTTTAATAAGAATTGAATTCGAAATAGATGTATGCTTAAATGTTAATTCTATTACATCACGATTCATTTTCTTCCGAAGTAATATGTCGGTAGTGGTTATGTACATAAACTAAGATATTTTATATAATCTTGATCATTAATGTCCAATTTCAACTATCAATGTCCTATTCAAACATCTTTGTGAAGTTAAAATTGGAAAGCTTTAGCAAATCACCAGTTAAAAAAAATTAAAATAAATAAATAAATGAAAACTTCTGGTTAAAAAATTACAAGTTTTGGTAAAAAAAAATTGAAAATCATAAGTTACTTTCATAAGATTTATTACAAAAGTTACAAGTTTATTGAACAAATCTGAAGTTCATCTGAAATTAGTTACAAGAAAACAAATGTTGGTGGCACTAGTGTTTTATCGGTGCCACCGGTGTGATCTATCGAACTTGCTTTATATTTTTCATTTATTTCAATCTATATATAAAAATCTTTTCAATTTCTAAGATTCATTTCAATCTATTAGAAGAGAACACTCTATAGAGAGAGCGAAAAGTAAGGAGAATTTGGTTTGACAATTGGACATCAAAACTAGAAAGTGAATTAATTATGGATGTTTAATGACATTGTGAAAGAAAGGGTGTCATGATCTTCATGGCTTGAATTGAATCCCGGTCCATGGTTTTTTTACTTGTAAGAGCTATAAGTAGGGGTGGGCAGATGGAGGGTTGGGGCAGTTTGGGCCAAAAATATGATCAAACCAATACTATGCGGGTTGGGCCAGTTTGAACTATAGACCGCCCAATAACGTGCGGATTGGGGCGGGTTGGAGTCTATGGATTGACTAGTTTAAACCGTGGGTTGCCCAATAGTGTGTGGGTTGAGCCTATTTTCGGGTTGGACTAATGAGAATCATGAGCTATTCAAGTATTTTTGGGTTAGACCTTCAAATACAATAAATATTACTAAAAAGAAAAAAAATTGCATTACTAAAACTTGCAGAAAAATTGGCACAAAATTACAGAAACACAAAAATAAGAAAAAAAAAAAAAAAAAAACTACAATGTAATTTATAAACTGTATAATTAAAAAAAAAAAAAAAAAAAAAAAAACAATTACAAACGTAAATAATAAAGTCTACCTGCAAATTTAGAAAACACTATGGGTGGACCACAGGCTGGGGCAATTTGGGCCAAAATTGAAGACCAAACCATTATTATGTGTATTGATTCTAAGATTTTGATGAACAATTAAGTATTGATATTTTTGTGGAACTAATGTTTAATTGAAGTATTTCAGTGATTTATAGTTCCAATAATGAAGACGTCAAATTAAATGGATGTTAAATGAAGATGTCAAGATGATGAAGAAGAATTAAGAATTTGAAGAAGTTAGAGAAAACAACCCAGGTGGATCTTAACTCTTAATATCCCATTTAGGAACACATACATGACACAAAATGTATTTTATCTTTTATGCGTATTTTGATTAAGTTAAATTATTTGCTCCTATGAGAAATAAGAAAAACTAATTTTGAATGACCAAAATGGAATATAAGAATATTAGTGGAGCTAATTAAGAGAAGAAAATGGTTAAAGGGGGGAAATCGTAAAAGAAAATGAGTTAAAAACGTATTCAGATAAGAGATCCAGTGATAGCAGTCGACTGGTGAGTCAACCGGTGAAAGAAGGCTAAACTCTCTAAATCAAGGAGTCGACTGATAGGTCGACCGGTGAAAGAAAGCTGAACTCTCTGAATCAAGAGGTCGATTGATAGGTCGACCGGTGAAAGAATGAAGAACTCTCTGAATTGACAAGTCGGCCACACAGTCGACTGATGAACTACATTGTCTATATCCTAAATCTCCCAGTCGACTAGGCAGTGGACTGAACGCACTGTTTCAGGATACTGTTTGATCCAATATTATATCTAAAAGTAGCTGTTTTTTGTTAGGATTTTAGAGAGATTTCGGGGATATTCTTTTTTTTTTAAGATATGGTTCATATACTAATTAAATCTTATTAATATGGTTTATTAAATGTTAATGTTTCTCAATTTGGTACTTGAAATAGATTTTATACTTATTTATTAAGATTGAAAAATACTTTGGGGGTTTAATTGAGAGATTTGAAAGATGTTTTTAAGTGGAATTAAACCTAAATGAATTCCTTATGATATAAGGGGTCTATAAGAGCTTTTAATTGTCATAACACCTGTAAACTACCCGTTATAAGGCTGATTTCATATTCCTATATATAGACCTGTGAATTTTTATTTATGTCTAATCATTCTAAAAGAGAGAATTCATATACTATCAAGAGAAATCAGAATATATCAATTGAGTGAGATTTTCTAAAAGATATCTTATTGAGAATTGAGTGAGTTTTTCTAAGAGAATCATTTGCTGATCATTGCTGCTACCGATTTGAAGTTATATTGCAATACTATTTTCTTTCGGTGGATTCCGGGTAAGATCTTTCCAAATTACTTATTATTTGTTTATTGATTTTATATTTGAAAATTGATCTTAGAAATTATTTCTGATTTTTAAAGAAAATAGTTTTGCACACAATTTCTTGAATCTGATTACGTGCACCAATTTGCTACCCATATCTTGAGTCTTAGTGTTAAAAAGGATTAGGTTATTCTTTAGCTTGAAAAAGTAGAGGTTTTTCCTTAGCCTGAGAAAAAGATATGGTAAAGGTTGATTCTGAGCCTGTAAAAGAATCGGTGTGTGGGTTTGGTTTTTACCTTTACAAGGGATCTTGGTTTTAATGGGTGCGACCTCTGTGTAAATCGGGGGACTGGATTAGCCAAGAGTAGTTTGATGAACCAGTATAAATCTTTTGTGTGTTGCATTACTACTTTGTTATTTTTCCTATTTGGGTAAACACATGGATTGATAATATTATTCTACTGTGTTATAAAGATAATAATTAATTTAGACTTAAAATTAATTATTTGATTTATTCAAGTTTTATTCTGATTATTTTTTAAATATCCAATTCACCCCCACCTCTTGGGTATTCTACTGGGCTAACAATTGGCGTTAGGGCTGGTTTAGCTCGAATTCTTTTGCTAACAAAGATCACATGGCACACATAGTAGGCACACTAGCTGAGGGGCAGTCTATGCACCGACCACCCATGTTTGTAGGTCAAAGTTACTCATTTTGGAAAGACAGGTTGATAGCCTTTCTTCAGGCTACAAATTATAACGTGTGGCTAACAATCGAGGATAGTCCATTTAGTTCAATGAAAAATGGGATTGAGAAGAAGAAGTAACAACTCACTGCTTCTGATAAGCAAAAACTCTCTAGTAATTCTCAAGCTATCAATATTCTCTTTTATTCTTTAGATACTAATGAGTATTCTAGAGTTTTAGGTTGTAAATCCACAAATGAGATGTGGGATAAGCTACAAGTCACCCACGAAGGGACAAGTCAAGTGAAGCAGTTAAAAATCAATGCACTTATGAGAAAATTTGAGTTGTTCAGGATGGAAGAGAATGAATCTATTCATAAGATGTATACTCGCTTCAACAACATATGCAACAATATGAATCAACTCATAAATCCATATTCCATAGAGGATAGAGTGCGAAAGGTCCTAAGGTCCTTGACAAAAATAGGGGAGTCAAAAGTGACGACAATCAAGGAAACCAAGAATCTTGGCAAATATGACATTGATGATCTCATTGGCAATTTGATGACTCATGAATCTGCAATTCAAGGTTACGAGGATGATACCGGAAATGGAAAGAGGAAATCTTTGGCGCTAAAAGTTCAAAAAATTGAAGAAGAGAAGAATGTATCACTTCTCACAAACAATTTTAGAAGAATGACTAGCGCACATTCAGTGGAAAAATAAATCTCAACATGTCTAAAGTCGAATGCTATAACTGTCGTAAAATCGATTATTTTCAAAATGATTGTCCCAAACCGAAGAAGGATAAAGAAAAGAAAAAATCTAAGAAGAGCAAGAAGAAATCAATGAAGGCTACTTGGGATGATACCGATTCAAGTAGCTCGGAAGAATCAGATAGTGAGAATACGTCCATCCTTGCATTCATGGCCACTAGTGTGAGGTAACCGTTTGTTTAAGTTCTTGTCCTTTAAATTTTGATGAATTGTTTGATGTTTATCAAGAACTGTCACATTATTATAAAAACTAGTGTTCTAAAATAAATGCCCTTCAAAAATACAATTAACATATTAAATTAGCAAGTGGTGGATTACGAATCTGAAAACAATGGGTTGAAATTTAAATTAATGGATTTGCAATCAATTGTTCTCAAATTCACCAGCGGTGAAAATAATTTGAAAATGATTTTGGAAAGTTCACGTGAAGATTTTGATAAAGCCGGTGTTGGATTTCAGAAAAACCTTAAACAAAAACGCTTTCATAAATTCTTTTCTGAAACCAAGGATCTTGTGAAATGTTTTAAATATAACATTGTGGGGCATACTATCCGTAGATGTTTTACTAAAATATCTAACTATAGACAAGTTTGGGTTCCAAAAGGAACTAAAATTGTCCCGACTAACAAGATCGAACCCACGTAGGCTGGGTACTACTTAAGAACTATTTGAGGTGCTTCTTGCAAGTTATTCTGAAAGCATCAATAAGCAAGGATAAATGGTTCCTAGATGGTGGTTATTCTCGACACATGACGGGAGATAAAAGAAAATTTACATCTTTGACACCTAAAGATGGAGGTCATATGACTTTCGGAGACAATGCAAAGAGTAAACTTATTAGTATAGATAATATCGGTAATGGTACTACTATGATTAAAGATGTGTTACTAGTTGATAGACTTAAACATAATTTGCTTAATATTAGTGAACTATGTGACAAGGGTTATAATGTTATATATGATCATGATAGATGCATCATTAAGAATAGTTATGATAGTAGTATCTTACTAATTGCATTACGTTTTGAGAATGCGTATACTTGCTCTTTTGATGATTTTAATTCTCAAAATTTATCTTGTTTAAATGCTTTATCTAAAAATAGTTGGTTATGGCATAAAAGACTTGGATATGCTAGTATGGATTTAATTTCTAACTTATCTAAGAAGAGTCTTGTACGTGGCCTACCTGATTTGAAATATATGAAGGATAAAGTATGTGATGCATGTTAATTAGGCAAGCAAGTTAGATAATTATTTAAGAAAAAGATACACACATCCACGTCTAGATGTCTTGAATTATTTCATCTTGATTTATTTGGGCCTAACTCTGTTGCTAGTTTTGGTGGTAAATTTTATGCATTTGTCATAGTTGATGATTATTTTAGACTTACCTGGATATATTTTCTTGCTAAGAAAAGTGAGGTGGCTTTTGTTCTTGCGAAATTTTGTAAACGTGTTCAAAATGAGAAATAATGTTCTATTATTAACATTCGTAGTGACAGAGGAAGAGAATTCAAAAATGATGAAGTGATAAGTTATTGTGATGAGTATGGTTATGCTTACAACTTTTCTGCACCAAGATCACTGCAACAAAATAGTATAATGGAAAGGAAGAATAGAACGCTTCAAGAGATGGCCAAAACAATGTTAAATGAGAATCGCTTACCAACCTACTTTTGAGCCGAAGTAGTATGTACCGCTTGTCACGTAGTAAACCAAGTATCAATTCGTAGAGGGTTTAACAAAATCCGATATGAAATATGGAATGGTGAGACTCATAATATTTCCTATTTTAAAGTCTTTGGATGCAAATGTTTCAATTTGAATGACAAGGATAATCTTGGTAAATTTGATGTTAAATCTAATTATGGGATTTTCCTTGGATATGCGACTAACAGTAGGGCTTATAGAATTTATAATAAACGTACTTTAGTAGTAGAAGAAACAATCCATGTTATTTTTTAAGAAGCTGATTCATTCTTGTCGAAAAAGATTTTGGATGATGATGATGCAAGTATCTTAAATAACCAAAACCAAGGTAATGATGTACCAAATGAGTCTCAATAAGAGGAGGAACCTAAGGAGAAGGATTTGACTTCACCAAGAGTTATAAAGAAAGTACCAGGACATTCAATTGAAGAAATCATTGGTAATTTCGAAAAAGGTGTAAGTACTCGATCTTCTCTTAGGGATATAATTAATCTTACTTTCTTATCTCAAATTGAGCCTAAAAATATAAATGAGGTGTTAATTGATGAATCTTGAATTTCCGCAACGCAAGATGAATTAGTTCATTTTGAGCGGAACAAAGTGTAGTGTCTTGTTCCCAGACCGGATTTTCATCCAGTTATTGGTACTGAATGGGTATTTAGTAACAAAAAGGATGAATCTAGTATGGTAATTTGAAACAAAGAAAGAATAGTGGTACAGGGCTATAATCAAGAGGAATGAATTGATTATGATGAAACGTATACTCCTATTGCAAGACTAGAAGCAATTAGAATACTACTCGCCTTTGCATATTCACGTAATTTTAAGCTATATCAAATGGATGTAAAGAGTGCATTTCTAAATGGTTTTCTAGTTGAAGATGTTTATGTGGAACAACCCTGAGATTTGAAAGTGAAAAATTTCTCGATCACGTATTTAAACTTCACAAGGCTTTGTATGGGCTCAAATAAGCTCTGAGAGCATGGTATAAGACACTTAGCCGATATTTTATCAAAAATGGTTTTCGAAGGGGTATTTGTGATATTACACTATTTGTAAAGCAAACTGAGTCTGATATCCTATTAGTACAAGTATATATTGATGATATCATTTTTGGATCTACTAATGAGGATCTTTGCTAAGAGTTTGCTAAGATAATGTAGGTTGAATTTGAAATGAGCATGATGGGAGAGTTGAATTTCTTCCTTGGATTGCAATTAAGCAAACCAAAGAAGGGATATTCATAAACCAAGCTAAATACACTAAGCAGTTGTTAAAGAAATATGGCTTAGAATGAGCTAAAGAGTACAAAACGCCCATAGCAACGGCTACAAAGATTGAAAAAGATGATACAGGAAAAAGCGTTAATGAAAAAATGTATTGAGGTATGAATGGTAGCCTATTGTATTTAACTGCTCGTAGACCTAACATTATGTATAGTGTTTGTCTTTATGCTAGGTTTCAGTCTTATCCTAAACAATCGCACTTGACTGTGGTTAAGCGAATTTTTCGTTATTTAAAGGGGACGACTAACCTAGGATTATGGTATCCTAGGGGGAGTGATTTTAAATTGGTAAGTTACTTCGACGCTGATTTTTTTGGTTCCAAAGTTGAGCAAAAAAGCACAAATTGATCATGTCATTTGTTAGGACATGCTTTGGTTTCTTAGTCAAGCAAGAAACAGAATTTGATAGCCTTATCCACTACTGAGGCTGAATACATGGCAGTTGGTAACTGTTGTACTCAAATTTTATATATTAAGCAACAGTTAAATGATTTTGAAGTTTGTATGGAGAAGGTCTCAATCTTTTGTGATAATAAAAGTGTTATATCTAAGTAAGAATCCTATACAGCACTCTCGAACTAAACACATAGATATTAGACATCATTTTATTTGTGATCACATTCAGAAAATAGATATTATTATTGAGTATATTGATACCTCCGACTAGCTTACTGATGTTTTTACCAAACCACTAGCGGAAGATCAGTTTGTTGAATCATTCGCGGTTTGGGTATGGCTAGGCATAATGATATTTGCCTAGAATGAGTTATATGTGTGGGTTCCCCACTCCCTAAATTTGTTTTTGAAGATAATAAAGGGGGATAAATTAGTGATCTTTGTTTTATTAAGGGGGAGTATTCTAAAACTGTGTTTTAATCAAGTATTTTGTATTTATGTAAAAAGGGAGAAATTAGTGATAAGGAGAATTGTTTTAAAAAAATGTGCTTTATTGAGTGTTTTTAAATTGTGCATTATTGAAATCTTCATTATAATACTTTAATGAGTTAAAGAACCCGTCCTCGCATTCAGGGGAGTATGGTTATATTTTATTTTGAGGAAAATATCAAAGTTAATTGTCATCATCAAAAATAGCGATATTGTTGATCCTAAGATTTTGATGAATAATTAAGTATTGATATTTTGGTGGAACTAATGTTTAATTGAAGTGTTTCAATGATTTAAAGTTCCAATAATGAAGACATCAAAGTAAATGGATGTTAAATGAAGATGTCAAGATGATGATGAAGAATTAAGAGTTTGAAGAAATTAGGAAAAACAACACAAATAAATCTTAACTCTTAATATCTCATTTAGGAACACACGCATGACACAAAATGTATTTTATCTTTTATGTGTGTTTTGATTAAGTTAAATTATTTGCTCCTATAAGAAATAAGAAGAAATAATTTTGAATGACCAAAATGGAATATAATAATATTAGTGGAGCTAATTAAGAGAAAACAAAATGGTTAAAGGGGTGAAATCGTAAAAGGAAATGAGTTAAAAACGTATTCAGAGAAGAGATCCAATAACAGCAGTCGACTGGTGAGTTGGCCGGTGAAAAAAGGTTAAACTCTCTAGATCAAGGAGTCGACTGATAGGTCGACCGGTGAAAGAAAGCTGAACTCTCTGAATCAAGAGATCGACCGGTGAAAGAAGGAAGAACTCTCTGAATTGACAAGTCGACCACACGGTCGACCGATGAACTACATTATCTACATCCTGAATCTCTCAGTCAACTGGGCAGTCGACTGAACGCGTTGTTTTAGGATACTGTTTGATCCGAGATTATATCTAAAAATATCCGTTTTTTGTTAGGATTTGAGAGAGATTTCGGAAATATTCTCTATATTTAAGATATGGTTCATATACTAATTAAATCCTATTAATTTGGTTCATTAAATATTAATGTTTCTCAATTTGGTACTTGAAATAGATTTTATACTTATTTATTAAGATTGAAAAATACTTTGGGGGTTTAATTGAGAGATTTAAAAGATGTTTTTAAGTGGAATTGAATCTAAATGAAGTTCTTATGAGATAAGTGGCCTATAAGAGCTTTTAATTTTCATGACACGTGTAAACTACCCATTATAAGGCTGATTTCATATTCCTATATATAGACTTGGGAATTTTTATTTGTGTCTAATCATTCTAAGAGAGAGAATTCATATATTATCAAGAGAAATCAGAATATATCAATTGAGTGAGCTTTTCTAAGAGATATTTTATTGAGAATTGAGTGAGTTTTTCTAAAAGAATCATTTGCTAATCATTGTTGCTATCGATTTGAAGTTACATTGCTATACTATTTTTTTTCGGTGGATTCCGGGTAAGATCTTTCCAAATGGCTTATTATTTGTCTATTGATTTTATATTTGGAAATTGATCTTAGAAATTGTTTCTGATTTTTGAGAAAAATAGTTTTACAAACAATTTCTTGAATCTGATTACGTGCTCCAATTTGCTACCTATATCTTATTAAAATCATATTTTTGTATCTCACGTATTTCTATCACTAGTTGGGATATTAATTAAGTTATTGTTTATCTGGGTGGTAGAAGCTCCGAATGAGATTTACTTCTTATCAATTTTTGTATTGGTGAGTTGTGACGGGTTAAATACCATTAGGAGTATTTAATTAAAGGTAGTAGGGTTTCAGTATCTTCTTGTAAAGAGATTGAGGTAGTGATTCTTCCTAAATAAGAATTGTGTTTTGAGTGATTTGTAAAGATTTCATCCTTACCTATGAAAATTATCGTTGGAGTGTTTGTGAGAGGTTTTGATTCTTGAGTCTTAGTGTTAAAAAAGATTAGGTTTTTCTTTAACTTGTAAAAAGTAGAGGTTCTTCCTTAGCCTGAGAAAATGATATTGTAAAGGTTGATTATGACCCTGGAAAAGAATCGGTGTGTGGGTTTGGTTCCTACCTTTAAAGAGATCTTGGTTTTAGTGGGTGCGACCTCCATGAAGCTCGGGGGACTAGATTAGCGAAAAACAGCTTGGTGAACCAATATAAATCTTTTGTGTGTTGCATTACTACTTTGTTATTTTTGCTGTTTGGGTGTGCACATAGATTGATAATATTATTCCGCTGTGTTATAAAGATAATAATTAATTTAGACTTAAAATTAATTATTTGATTTATTCAAGTTTTATTCTGATTATTTTTTAAATACCCAATTCACCCCCCCTCCCCCCCCCCCCCCCTCTTGGGTATTCTATTGGGCCAACAATGAGAGTTGGGTTAGTTTGAACTGTAGACCGCCCAATAATGCACTGATTACTATGGGCGGTTCGTATTTCAGTGCTAGTGTTGCGGTTTGGCTGGTTGACCTACCCACTGCACACCCTTAACTACAAGGTATGATCATCTTATAAGATTTTACTTAATTATTTTTTTTTCTAGCATCATTAAACTTATAAATAAAAGGGTTTTTTTTTTTTTTTTTTCCCAGATATTTTGAGTTGTAACAGAGGATATGGGCTTCATGTGGGTTCTTTCTATAGTATGATGATCCCTTGGATCGTAGATCACAACAGGTGATCCCTGTATTAATAAGGATGAAAAATAAATTTGAAGAGATGATACAAACACGAAGAAACGTCCTTTGAGTGCTCCTTATTGCATGTGTCTTGGGTCATTACTTGGATAGTCTACAAGGACAATAGTGCACAACGTGTTTGAGGAAATGTCCATAAGAAAGTAAAGTAAACCATCAATTGGTTTTTATTGTATTTTGGGTAGGTCTTGTTTATAATCAATTGTTTAAAAATTGGTTGGGTTTTATTGTCAAGTCTTGTGTGCACTAACTGTTTGTATAAATGTCTCAATGAAATTGTATTTTGTATAAACTATATTTGCATATGGGTGGCATCGATATATAGTGGGTAGCATACGATGAATGAAGTTAGTTTGAAAATATGAGTTTGTAATTCATTGTGTGTACATTTTAGTCATTGTAGCACAAATGTGTTCAGTGACAACATTGATTTTGTTAAAATATATATATATATATATATATATATTGGAGGCACTAGTACCTCAAAAAAAGGGTAGTGGTGATGAATTAGGGTTAAAAATGCACCTCGTCGGTGGCACCGGTATATATGCTAGTGGCACCATTACTTGGTCTAGTGGCACTGTTGTACCAAGTGGCTCTAATGGATACAAGTATACATTAAGAGGTAATTTATAATAACTTATTTTACAATGTATTTTGTTTGTAGATTAATTGTAAGATTAAGTGTTAGGGATTATGGTAAACGTTGTAGTGTGTAGGATTAAGGTTTTAGGGTTTAGGGGTCTAGGGCTAAGGATTTATGGTTTTGGTTTTAGGGTTTAAGGTTTTGGGATTATGGTTTAGGGTTTATGGTTTAATGTTCATTGTTTAGGGTCTCGGGTTTAAGAGCTGTTTGAAAGATTGGGGACTATTCTATAAATAATAACTTATTTAATCTAACATTACAAGATGTGTCGTTATAATTTCATAATTCAATTACGTAACGCATTAAGTGACATTAATATAATTTGAATATATCCATAAATTATGACATATTTAGAAACATTAGGGTTCAATTGGTAAAGATCAAGTTCTTCAATTGGGATTAAATTTGGTGCGTATGTGAATAAGAATGGTGTGGAACCTTAAATCCTAAACCCTAAACCCTTATTTCAAGATCAATTTTTCAATTGTTGAACTAAATAGATTATATTAATGGATTAGGGTTTGTCTGGAGTATTGGGCGTTAATTTAAAAATAACAACTTTAATTTAATATTGTTGGATATGTATGTATAATTTCATAATTGAATTATGTAACTTGTTAATTAACAGGACCGGTCATAATTGAATTAGGGTTTGTCTGGAGGATTGGGAGTTAATTATAAAAAATTAACTTTAATTTAACATTGTTGGATGTATGTATAATTTCATAATTGAATTATGTAACTTGTTAATTAACATGACCGGTCATAATATAAATTTCAAAACTTTGTAAATTATGACATATTTAGAAACATAAGGGGTTAATTTGGAAAAACTAACCTATTCAATTGGGATTAAATTTATTAAATTTTTATATCACTAGTCAATCTTAATTTTAAAATTGCATTGCTAAACTAGAGGACTAAATAAGTAAAAAATAAATTTAATAAATATTAGTTCATATATGAACTTATTCATTTGAAAAGTATTTGAAAATTAACAGGGGCTAAATTTGAAAGATTAAGAGCTTCAATTTAATGTTCAAATATATATATATATATATATTCATGATTTGACAAATTTTTTTACATTATTAATCTGTTTACATGGAAAATTGCAAGATCAATTGGAATGAATATATTCAGTAAGATCCATTAATGAAAAATCAAGGGTGGAGGACGCGTTAATAGAAGATCCATTAATGGTTGCGGCTATAGTGATGAAGTGCGGAGAAGTGTCTAGGAATGTGAATGAACCATTTGAAGCTGCGACAATGGCACCCCCACCAATGGTGATGACACTTGATGAAGGGTAATGTGTTGAGGCTAAGGTTGAGAAATCAAAGAAAAGATCCAAACAACCTCACAATATCCTAAAAGAATTGGCAAGTAGAATAAAAAATGATGATTCCAAAAAAAAAGATGGAAATGAACAAAGAAGAGTGAAGAAAAGAGCTGCAAAGAAGAGGATGAAAGAATCATATATTAGAATTACTAGATTTGCACAACAGGAAAAAAAAAACCGCATTTAATAAAATTGGCTTGTTAAAGCTAGATCTTTATGTATCAACATAAAATAAATAAAATAGTAAAATATTAACTTTGATTTAATCACAATACCTCTTCCGGTGCTTCAGCCTTAGAGCTGGTAGTTCTTGAGGCATGATCTGTGAAGCCTCTTCCAATAGCGAATTGATCTGATTTTGAATCTGGTACTAAGAATACTTTTCTTTGAAGTAATATAGTGCCTTGTCTCAAACATGAAACTCTATAGGGATATTGTTCTTGAGATCTCTAAGAGTCTAATTATAATCTCAAGAAACTAAGGTAGATTTTTTTATTTATTTTTAGAGGGTACTAAGAATCAAAATAGTAGTACACACTACAAGAAAAATGAGATTCTACTACAAATTTTTTGGCAACGACACAATAATCGTTGCCAAATGTGTCTATTAGCTACAAAATTAACAGTTATAGTGAAATGTGACCTCATTTTGGTGACAAAATACAAATTTGTAGCCATAGATGGTTAATAGGCGACAAAATTTTAGAATTCATCGCTATTGGTCCAATCAATTCTTGGCGCCAAACAAAAAATGGAAAAATTGTTCCCATTAACGTATTGGGCACGAAACAAATTCGTCACCAATTTGGCACAGGATATTTTTTTATTTGGCAAAGAACCCCTTTCGTCGCAATTTGTCATTCCAAATCTTGGCGCCAAACTGAAAATTAATATAATTATCTGGCTAGTGTATGGGCGACAAAATAGGTTTGCCGCCAATGTGGTCACTTGTATAAAATATTGAGCGATGAATCGGTTTCGTCACGAATTATTTTCCCCCACACTCACACTCTTAAAACGACCTAGTTTTGAACAAAGATTATAGCCAAAATTTAACCTAATTTTTGTCTTACTCTATATAGCTATCACCCACCTTTCTTCTTTCATCCTTCAAACCGATGCTTGCTCACTTCACTCTCTCTTCATTCTGTCTTCACAAAGACGAAGGACAACAATGAACAAGCGATCATTTCTCTCTTCATTCTCTCTTCATGAAACCCTTTGCTCTTCAAACTATCTATCATCTTGGGGGTGGGGGTCTGTCCACCCCCACCGAATCTGCGATTTGGGCTGCCACCGGCCATCCATCCCACCCTCTTTATCTATTTCGCGACTCCAAACCCTGACCCTTCATTTTCTTGATTGTACTTTGGCCCCCAACCTTCAGAACAATTCAAAATTACCACTACAGGAAAAAACAAGATCTACTACAGTTAAGAAAAGTGATAAAAAGGTTTTATCATGTTTTTTGTTCTCAAACCAACCATGACAAATGGATACTTGATAGAAAGTGACAAATGGATATGTGATAGAAAGTATGATACTTATTATCACGTTTACCGATTGTGATAAATGATATGAAAAAGGATAATGGTAATCCAAATGCACGATAGTTTACTTATTTATAATCTCGCTTATGCGTCGAAAACTGAGATCAATAGTCTATTTAATATCTCATTTTTCAATGTGATTAAAGGAGTCATATATATGTAATCAAAGTGAAAAACTTTGATTATTTGGATTATATTTGTCTCAGTTTTGTATCAAATTGAGATATTTACTCTTTTTTCTATCACATTAAAAATTCTTGCTCTTTAATGATAACAAATCACATTTAAAAATTATGATTGTTTCTCATATCAGTCTTAAAAAAATATAATAATACCCCACCATTATTTAAAATGGTCCCAGGAATTAACAAATGAATTTTATATTTCTAAAAAACAACCAAAGTATTAATGACATAAGAATTTTACATTACTAACATTATTTTTTAATACAATAATTATAAGCTTAAATTTGTAAAATGGTCACAGGACAGTACTCGTATCATCAACTTATTCATCCAATGATCAGGTGGCCGACCTTCTTCATCAGGTAACAAGAGGGATGTTTACCCATGTCCTCAACTTCTTTTCTTCTGGTAATTATCAATTGTTTAATCCAATATTAATTGATTAGTTTATCTAATTAAAAAAAAGTAATGTTTATTCCAATTACTTATTTGCATAGAGAAAACTCACCACTACTCTGGTGAATTAAGAGAAAACAAGAAAGAACTGACAACTACGCTCTCCCATTTCCACTGTATAAGAATATTATAAAATACTATAATGAGATAAAAAAAGAAAAAATGTATATATATATATATATATATATATATATATATATATATATATATATGATTAAGGGATTGTTAACTGGCCTAAATAAACCAAAAAAGTTTGACACACACCAGAGAAGAGGGTAGCAGTGAAGATGAGGTCTACAACAGCTTAAAAAGTAGGCAAATCAAGGTCCGTTGCAACTAAAAAGACAGTAGCTAAATAACTAAACCTATTTTGTTAATTTGCAGCTAAAAAATACCGTCTAAAAAAAGAACAGTAGAAATTGGTTTCCTAAGGCAAAAAAACCAGCTCAAAAAATAACTTGAAGGTAAAAAATAAAAAATAAAAAATAAAAAATAAATAAAAAGCTGAAAAAACTGAAACAAGCTAAAAAACAAACCAACAGCTAAAAAATACAGCTTGGGAACAGAACAGAAACAGAGAAAATAACAAAAACCAACAGCTAAAAAAATGCAGCTTGGGAACAGAACAAAAATCGGAAACACAATACATACGAAACATAAACTGAGAGCGGAAACTGAAACTGGGAACCAAACAAGAACTAGGAATAAAACAATTACAATGAATAAATCTAACTGGGAATGGATCAGAAACAAGGAACAGAACATAACGTAATCTAATTTATATAAAGAAACAGGGAACAAAAGTGAACTAAACCTCAACCTCTGAAGAATAAAAAATTTATTCCTAAAAAGTTCATGAAGAATCTAATTTATACTTGTAAAGCATTGAAAAACTCGAAGATTCTCCGGAAGAAAAATGTGCTTCAATATTTGCATGTACTCTATTCATAAAGTTTATCGAATCCATTGAACAACTTGAAGTGGCTAAATATTTTAAACAATTTCAAGTTTAAATGCAATCATGCACTGCAAGTTCACTAAATTCAACAGGCACTACAACTTCGAAAGCAATTAGGCGCTGCAAGTTCACATACACACGACCCGAGAAATTTGGGAGCAAAATCTGGATAGATATGGAAACAAAAACAAGAATAATCTGGGAACATATACAACAAAAAAAGGCCAATGACCTGAAAACTGAATGGAACATGTACCCTCACAACTATAACAGAAATCTGGCAAATGGACAATATGGAAACAGAAATGGTAGATAAATGTTGGGAACAAGAACAGCTGAAACCACCGGATACTAAAACCTTGTGCACATATTGAAAGAACACAAATTAAATCTACCACTAACCTCTGCAAGAAGATTCTCATTAGTAGGAAGCCTGCGATCATCCTTTGTATTTGCCATTGCCAGTCAGTAGATTTGGCATATTATACATAGATTTCACATATTATACATAGATCTATGTAAAATATGAAAAAGGTCATGATCAAAGCAAACAGATGCATTATCTTCAGAATTTAGATGAGTTATAGAAGGAACTTAATTTTGATCCTAAAACAAAGTAATGTGAAAAAAAAAAAAAAAAAAAAAACTTAATTTTGAGGACAAAAATTACCTGAAATAAAATAAAGAAAACAATTGCCTAAAACAACATAAGATGATTAGGTAATTTTGCTACTAATTACTTGAAACAAATTAAAGCTCAGCTGGCTTCTTAGCAAAACAACTTTCGATTTCCTTAAGCAGTTATGAACTTAAATCAAGCTTCTCTGTTCATTATTCTTATGGTGTATGACTCCTATTGTATAGGCTTGTGAGAAAGGACATTTGTGTAACATGCTTAGGATGCAAATGCTAGGGAAATGTGACCCAAGGTATGTTCATCATTAGATTGAACATTCTTGATTTGACAGGGTAGCTCAAAATTTCACGATTGTCCTTGGTTTTGAAGTTGCGATTTTATCGAATTAGGACGCCGTTATCCTTTCTTTATGAATTATTTCTCCTAAGTCTTGATGAAAATCTTTCTTTTATAGTTTATTAATATCAACTCCAAGCGAGGAAAAATATTTTGAACCCACATAGAATGATATCTCTCAGTCCATTAAATTATCGTATAGACAATGTAAGGATTTACATTCAACCCCTATGGCATGTTCATTTGTCATGCATTGCAAAAGATTTTTTTTACTCTAAACAAGCTCATGGAATGTGAGAGAGAATGAAACTCCGATGTTGGTTATTCCATTCTTTGTTGGCCCTAGGGATTTCTTCTTGTGTGATTCCAAGGCATAGCTATATGAATGAAATGTACATAAAATAAAGGAAAGTGACATCCCAAAACAACCATCTAAAGACAGTACTTAAGTTTTAAAAAAATATTTTAATCGGAACAAGTCCAAGTAATTTTCTTTTCTTTTTTTTGTTAACAAAATAATCCCCCTTATTTATTTTATGCAAAACAAAGGAAAAACACTTTAAAATTACAAAATAACAAAAGTCAAATAAAAGAAGAAAAAGAAGAAAAAATGTCTTCCTTTTTAATCACTTATCGATTATAGAAGAATCGACAAGTTTGGCCTTCGAGGGAGGGGGAAATTTTATTGTTGTCGCTTTTTTTTTTTTGATTTTTTTTAGCTTAGGTCGCTTTGTCAAAACTTTATGCATTTCAAAGAGAAAAAAAAAAAGTTATGAAAAAAATATTTTTTAGGAATATGGAAAACCATGTTTTAAATTTAGAAAAAACATAAAGAAAATAAATTTACTTGTTTTCAAAGAACTAAGAAAAAACATTTAGAAAACTTTTATATTTAAAAGAGCTTTGGAAAAATTATTTTTTTTTAAAACATTTGTTTTTGAAAAGAGTTTTAAAACTAAATTTTCAAGAATCTTCTTTAGGAAGAATCTCTAAAAATCATTTTTTAAAAAAAGAAAAAAAAGATTTTGAAGTAAATTTTAGGAAGTTTCAAATAAAAAGCAAAATAAGTTAAGAAAAACATTTATAAAAGTAAGTTAAAGCATTTTGATTTTTTTTTTATAAAGACATTTTTAGGAAAAGCTTCTTGGAAAAATCATTCTTTGGGGAAAAAAATATTTAAAGACATGCAAAATGTAAAGGGTTCTTTTTGAAAAGAAAGACATGTTTAAAATTTTATTTTATTTTTTCTGAATTTTTTTTTGGGAAAAATATTAAAAATTATTTTTTGAGAAACTTAAAAAAAAATTAGAAAGTTTCCTTTGGGAGAGGAAACAGGTTTTTATGAAATATATATATATGTGTGTGTGTGTGTGTGTGTGTGTGTGTGTGTGTGTGTGTGAACCTTTATGTTTCGACAGAAAATCCTTTTCAAAGGGAGCACTTTTTTAAAAATTTATTTATTTATTTATTATTATTTTTTTAGTAAAACAAAAGTTCATTTTCAGAAGAACTTTTTTTTTTTTTTTTTTGTAAAACTCCTTTTCTTTTTCTTTTTTTTCTTTTTTTTATTTTTTGTTAAATAAAAAATAAAGACAATATATTTATGAAAATTGATAACATATATTTTTTTCAGTACAACTTTAACTGAAAAAAGAGAAACGTTTCTAGAGAAAGTCACCCTTAAACAACCATTTAAAGTTCCCTCGCATTTGAGAAACTTAAAATAGGGTATAGAGGGCCCTCCCTTATTTAACATTTTAGCTGAGGAGGGCTCGACTTATATAGTATACAAGTATTTACACACACACACACACACACACACACACACACACACACATATATATATATATATATATATATATATATATATATATACATGTAAAAAGTGCAAGAAATTGAAATAGCAAAAAAGGCACAGAACAAAAAAAATAATTAACAAAAAAGAAAAGCGAGGAAAGGCACAAAACAATAAACTAAATGACAGAAAAATAAAGCGTTGAAAGGTACAATAGTAGTAAAGTAAATGACAGAAAATAGAGCACAGAAAGGCGTAAAACAAAAAAATAAATAATAAAAAAAAAAAAGCAAGAAAAAAAAAATTTGTTTGTGTTTGCTTGGAACATGTTTTAGGTTTTTTGCTGTTTTTTTTTTTTACTTGAATAATGCAAATAAAAATGGGTGAGAGGGTTAGGAAAGACTTACCTTACTTAGGTAGGAAGTCTTTCCCTATTTAGATCAACTTCCTCCTATATTTTTATTTTTTTTTTGGACCATGTTTTTGTGAGAATTTTCTTTTTGAGCTTTTTTCGAGAGTGTTTGAGAGCTTTTAGAGGTATAATGCTTAGAATTCTAGCAAACCCAAGAGAACTTTTGGAGCTTAGAGAGAGATAGAAATATGTAGGGGTGGGGTGTGTGTGTGTGGGGGGGGGGGGGGGGGGGTAAACAACCCCCCTTTTTATATTGTTGGGAGGCATGTGCATTCAAGAGTACGTAGGCCTTCTAAATTCCATTTAATGTTGATTGATGGGAGGCTACCCCCTACTTCATAAACTTTATATAATGGCCCCATATTTATGGTATTACGTGTAGAATCTTGATTTTTCATCAAATCAAGTTATACCACTTATAGTAATGACCTTGGGAAGGTTAATTTTGGTGGTTGTCACTCCCAAGAAGCATTTGATGCTCCATTTTATTCCTGGGAGGTGTGTACGTAGTATTTTATGTGTTTTGGGCACTTTTTGTCCTATTAAAGGCTTTTTTTTTTCTTCTTGAAATTGAAAGTTTAAAATGAAATTAAACTATCCAAAATATTATTGGAACGTTCAATTTTTAAAAAAAAAATATATTTTTGGCAATCAATTTGACGAAATCGGCGAAAACAAGAGTTTTTTGGTTCAAAACGGAAAGTAAGTGTATTTGGTGAAATTTCTTTAAATTTAAGTTAAGAAATCAAAATTAAACATATTAAAAGTGATATCCACAAGAAAAACACTTTCAATTTTATCATTTTCATCATGAATTAATTTTTAGAAATTTAAATTTTGACTCGAAACTTATTTTTATGCCGGAATTCAATCTAATTGGAATTTTTTATATTTTTCTATTTTTTTTATCACTTTGATACTGAACCTGTAATCTAAGGTGAAAATTTGTTCCTCTAAACTTCAGTTTAAAGTTTGTCTGAATTTTTACTTTATACCCAAAATTTTAAAGTAAAAAAAGAGCAGGACAAAATGCGAAGTCTACAAGATATGAGTAAAATTCATACCTGGATTAACAATTATGGGCCAGTTTAAGATAATGTAATTATGGGTCATAGTTTATTAGCTCACTTAATCTCCACACCTTATAGGACTGGGTTTTTCTCATTTTAGGTCCAATTCAACACTAATTCACTGGGCCTTAGTTTATGAGCTTCTTGGTTGTTTTTACCCCTCCTCAAATTAATAGGGTAGTTTTTTAGATTGAACGATTGAAGGAATTATTAATTTTTATTTTTAGATCTATGAGATTAAACAATTTTACAATTTCAGATCATATTAATTAGTTTTATATATGGTTTTTGTCCTTGATCTTTCTATTTAAGTCTGTCAAATTAGGTATTGGGAGAAGAAAAGTTCAAGCAAAAAAACTGGATATATAGAATAATGAATTGGCAAGAAGAAAAATCTAATGGGTCTAGGAGTGAGAGATATAGAGATGGAGGAGAAGAAGAAGAAGAAGAAGAAAGTGGTGGTGGCGGCGGCAGCGGCAACAAAAAGTTGGCTGGAGGTGTCATGCTGGCGGTAATAGTGGCTCACATGGGGAGAGAGAGTAAAAAAAAAAGAAAAAGAAAAAATGTAGGAAAAAAAGGAAAAGGAAAAAAAAAATGAAATAGAACTAATGAAAGATAATTTTATCATTTTACACATAAGATAAAGGATAATTTAACAATTTTAAAACTAAATTTTATATTGTAAGGGTACAATTAACAATTAAATGTTTACATCAGACATCAACTCTGATTTGGAATATTGACTACTCTGATTAAAAAAGATAGGATGTTTCCGTAGTATTTGATAAAAAAGAAAAGGGATTACCGTGGCATTTGTCTCAAATACAAGTGGTGCCACTGATAATTTTCAAAGAAAATAATTCTTTTTATTTTACTTTTATTAAAGAATTTAGGAAATGATTATACATGTTAGTAGTGATACAGAAAGCGAGCAGAATGCAAGGGAAGGTTTACTTCCCAATCCGTTGGAGGATGAGGAGTTTATTGTCGTTGCTAGGAAAAGAGGTCGTCCCAAGAAGACTAATGGTGTGGGAGGCAACTCTCAGACTATGAGTCCTCACATCAATTGAAATCGTTTCTCAAGTCTGATTCCTTCTTTTTTTGGAACTGTAGGGGTATCAGTAATCCAACAATCATTAATACTTAAAAAAAGTTGGTTAATCGGCATAAAGTTTCTATGGTGGGTCTCATTGATCCTTGGATAGATGACAACAATTTATTCCTTATTATTGAAGTCATTCGGCTTCATAAAGGTATTTCTAATCAGGAGGTTGGAGGGAAAATTTGGCTATTATGGAAGAATATATTCTAGGTTACCGTGGTAAAGAAACATAAACAATTTATTGCTTGCTCTATCTCTTGGCACAATATGGAGGTTTTGGTGGTGACTGTTTATGCTATTTGTTTAATTCTAGAAAGATAGGAGTTATAGGTTTTGGATTTAATGGCCTCTAATTCATTATCGGTGATTTGGGGTGGGGATTTTAATATTATTCGATGCCAAGAGGAGAAAATGGGTCGTATTCTTTCTTCGCGATGAGGTATGTTAGATTTTAAAGATTGTATACAGGGAGCTAGTTTAATTAAATTGGGGTTTTCTGGTTCCATTTATACGTTTTGCAATAATAGATCGGGTTTGGCCCATTAATATTCTTGCCTCGGCAGAGTTCTGGTATCTCTTATTTTTTGTTCTACTTATGTAGGGAAAGTGAGTTATTTTCCACGAGAGTTGTCTGATCATTGTCCCTTGCTGTTTAACTCTACAACCATGAGTTATTCGGGACCTCAATTGTATAGATTTTAAATAATGTGGGTTAACCATGATTCATATTTGGATGTTGTTCATTCTGCTTGGACCTCCAAATATCATGATCTTGTGGTAAGGTTAAATCATAACGTCATGCAAACCTATCAGGTCCTTAAGTCTTGGAACAAAGCGGTGTTTAGGAATATTTTCACCGAATTAGATACATGGAGAGATAAGGTGGAAGCGCTTGATTCGATTTTGCAAGATGGATGGTCTGATTCGACAGCTTGGGATCTTAAAAATGCTAAAGATAATCTGTCTCGTTGTTTGTTGAATGAGGAAATTTATTGGAAGCAAAATCTCTAGAAAAATGGCTTCAGGAGGGGGATAAAAATACACCTTATTTTCATGCTTCCGTCAAAGAAAAACATAAATCTCTTAATCTCACAACGATTAAAAATGAAAAGGGACTCTTGTGGATCCTCATATGTTTTATATAGCGGCCATTGATTTTTATAAAAATCTTTATTCTGGTGGCTCTACTAACATTCAGGAAAGTTTGCTAGAGGTTATTCTTGCTCTTGTGTCTGAGTCTGTTAATGAGGGCCTTTTGAGGCCGTTTACAGTAGAAGAGATCAAAGAAGTGGTGTGGAATATTGAAGTTGATAGTGCCCCTGGTCTTTGTCTTTCTTCCAATCTGCGTGGGACATAATTGCTAAGGATGTTGTTGAGGCTGCTAATGGCTTCATGAAGGGTAACAAACTTCCGGATACATTTACTAGCACTCTTCTAATGCTAATTACGAAGAATACTAATCCGTCATCTCTCAGTGATTGTTGTCCCATAAGCCTATGTAACGTGGTTTACAAGATTTTTTTAAAGGCTTTAACTAACAGGTTGGTGCTTATTTTACCTTCTCTAATTTCGACTCAACAACGTAGGTTTGTTAAGGCTAGATCTATTGTTGATGCGGTGGGTTTAGCCCAAGAATTAACAAAGGATCTTGGTAAAAAGGTTCGTGGTAATAACGTTATTTTTAAGCTTGACATGATGAAAGCATACGATAGACTGGAATTGAATTTTTTGTTTGAAGTTCTTTGTAAGTTTGGTTTCTATGAAGCCTTAATTTTAGTTTTTAAGGAATATGTTTCCAACGTCCAATTTTTTATGCTGTTTCAAGGGGTTTACAAGGGTTGTTTTACTAGCGGGAGAGGCTTACATCAAGTTGATCCTATTTCCCTTCTTCTTTTTATTCTAGCAGAAGAAGTTTTGAGTAGGGCTCTTTCTAAAGCGATTGATGAGGGTTTTATTCTTCCATATATTACAAAGAATGGCTGCCCTATTATCACTCATTTGCTTTTTGCCAATGACACTATTATTTTGGAATGGACGTATCTCTTCTATTCGTAACCTCATGCAGGTGCTTAACAATTATCAGTAAGCCTCGGGTCAAAGAATCAATGCCATGAAAAGTAATTTTTATACGCACAGGAGTTGCTCTACTACTCGTAATAATCTCATTCACTCGGTGACCTCTTTCCATAGGGGAGCTTTTCCTTTTATTTATTTGGGTATTCCGCTTACTTATGGTCATGTTAAGATCTCTCACTTTGATAGTTTAATTGATAAAATTGCTTCTTGGTTGGAAGGTTGGAAGGCAAATATTTTATCCTTAGGTGGGAATCTCACTCTTATAAAGTATGTCATAAGCTCTATACCTATCTACATTATTGTTGTAGCTAATGTTCCGTTAAAAGTTTTGGATTAAATCATAGGGCTTATGTCCTATTTGTCGTCTTATAGAAGCTGGTGATCTTGGTTTATGCAGATTACATGACATGAAATAGGTGTTTACTTTGAAGAAGATTTGGAATTTGGTCTCGGGTAAGTCTTTATGGTGTGATAAAATACATGGGAGATCTACTAAATATCGCCTCATTGGGATGTGGCAGTCGTGCAACAATACTTCTTTAGCATGGAAAAATATTATGAAGAATAAGGAGCTCTTTTGTTCTGTCCTAGTCATTTATTGGAGATGGGCATAATATTTCATTTTGGTATGAGGATTGGGGATGGGGTATTCTTGGAGATTTTTTTAATGCTAACTTTGAGGACATGAGTCTACATGAGGTTGTAACCCAGAAAGTGTGGAAAATTTTGGAATTCTCTGAGGAAAAGATTTCCTTTTTAGAAGATATTTGTCCGGCTTTGACTTTAGAAGAAGACTAACTTGTTTGGTTGCCTAACAAGGATGGTTCTTTCTCGATTAAATTTTCTTGGACAAAGTTGGTTCCTCAAGCTCCTGTGCAGCCCTATTATCAAATTCTATGTCTTTAAAAATTTCATTAAAAATTAAAAATTTTAATTGGAAATTATTTAAAGTTGTTGTGGCTGTGGATGAGAATATTATTAAGATGGATATTCCTCTAGTGTCTCCTTGCAGGTGTTGTTCTTATAGACATATTGAAGGGGAGACTAATTTATTTTGCACTAGTGAGGTTGCTAGCTTGGTGTGGCGTCATTTCAAGGTTTTGTTTAGAGTGGACTGTTTTCCTCAATCGGCCTTAGTTCGTGCTAATTACTGGTGGTCTTGTTTGAGAGGGAATTCGGTTTTCAAGATTCTAGGTTACATGGTCCCTCCTATTATTTTCTAGGAAATCTAGAAGAGCAAGAATGGGGTTGTTCATGAAGCTCGGGTAATACTGAGCTCTCAGATTATTCACCGGGTATTGCACCGGTTGAGGGATCTCATTAAGTTTATCTAGCCTCTCTTGATTGATTCTAGCTTTTCCATGAATTCTTGGGTAGTTTTGGTAGAGCAGTGTCTCATAGGATTCCTATCGTTTGTGAGTGGTCTCTCTCTCAATTGGGTTGTTTCAAGCTTAATGTTGACGAAACTTTCAAACATTCCATTAACACCTCGGCTTGTGGAGGCATCATAAGAAATCATTTGGATAGTTTCTGCATGGCTTTTCATAAAGAGTTACAAGTCGTGTCCAGATTCCAGGCAGAGGTTAATGGCCTCTTTTATGGCCTTCAACTTGCTGTTCACAATGGTTTCCTACTTCTTCTTGTTGAATCTAACAATAAAGGTTTAGTGCAGGTAATTCATGGCTTGTGTCCTGATTGGATTCTGCGTAATTTTTGGCATAAGTTTCAGTATTGGTTGAGTTCGTTTCAAATCGATATCTCGCAACATTTATAGAGAAAGCAATTCGGTTGCTGATTCGTTGGTAAACATTAGTGATCATGGTTATATTGTTTTTTCTAGTGAGAATCCCCTTCTTCGTTCTATGAAAATTTATTTATAGGATGATAGGTCTAGGATTCCTCACATCAGACTATAATGTCTTTCTCATTTGAATAAAGGATTGCAATGTTAATTAAAAAAAATTACCTAAACATTAGTTTTTTGTTTTGGTAATCAACCCATCAGTTAAAATAGTACTTTTAAAATTAAAAAAAAAATAAAAGTTTTGATTTTATGTACTTTTTCGAAAAGTAAAAGATATTGTGTTAGGGATGAGATTGAAATCTAGATCTTCTACAAGAGAGGTAAATTAAATATCCACTAGGCTTGAGATTTTAATTTTTATATTATTAGAGATCGATGGTTTAAGACATCTCCATCTACTTTTCTCTATCATTTAGCAATGGATTTTTTGGACGAAGAAATCATTTATATAGATAACATTAAAATATTTTTTCTAAACTGTTTGACACACTTTCTAATTGTTAACTTTTACTTTTAAATAAATTTTTTTTTGTCAAGTAAACTTTCTTCTTTTTCTTTTTTTTATTTAAAATACTTTTAAAAAAAAAGGTTAGAAAAGGTGCCTAAATTACACATATTTTAACCCGTTGGCGACAATTTTACTAACACATAATTATTTTTACCATTGTACATCATGTTGAAATAAGTTTTAAGTTAGTGATCACTATAAAAACTTGAAGGTGTGAATTATCAAACACTACGTGATCCAGGGTGCAATGTAAAATTAATGTAACAAGATAGGTAAATTAGGAGGCAATTGCTTAAAGTAAACTAGTTGTAGGCTCGCACTAAGCACGGGTTTTGGATTAATTCGCAAATGTATTTTATTTAATTGTAAAAGTTTAATTTTGTATTTGGTGTGTTTGACGAAATATTTGTATTAGTTAATAGTCTTTTTTATGCTATTTATTGAGTTAACTATAGATTATAGGGATTGTAGAACATATTTAAAAAAAAAAAATTGTAATATTTAATTTCAATTAATATTATAAATATTTTAGTTTAATGTGCTTAAACTAAGGGTATTGTTTGATATTTGACGGAATGATGAAATTTTAGTTGAATATAATTTTAATGTTAAATAAATGTATGATTGCAAGCTCATTTTTTGCATTTGTATACTAACAAAAAGATCACATTGCAATTAAAAAAATAAGTGTACTTAACTACTTATTTTGTATTAAAATAATGTTAATAAAAATTTTCTATTTTTTTTTTCAAAGAATCTAAATTTTATTTATTTGATTTGGTCCGTTATTTTTTTTTTCTTTTTTTCTATCTTTACTATCTTTCCAAATAACCAACGTCCTACCTTTATACACCCCTAATGAAAAATATAATTATATAAACCTTTATAAACCCATAGTTATATGAATCTTTATATAACCACAAATAAAAAATATAATTTTATGAACTTTCATTCACTCACAAACCCAAAATATAATTTATAAACCCTTATGCATTCACAAACAAAAATATAATTATATACATTTTTATACGTCAACATACCAAAAATAAATTGTACTCCCCAAATAAAAATTAATTATATAAAAAAAATATACTTTTATTTTTTAGAAATCAACAAATATCCAATCATACCCTTAAATTTTCACAATATACAAATAATATCCAAAAAAAACAAATCTAAATAAGATATTATTTGCAAAAATATAATTTTTACAAGTTTTACAGCGATAATATTCAATTTTTCATAAGATTCATAAAAAATAGATGAACTTATTTTCAAGATAGAGATTTTTTTTTCCTTGGATTTTTTATTAATTAAAATCAACATGAATGTTTAGTAGGGAATGAATAAATATAATATTAATTGTAAGATTAGTGCTAGAATATTAGGAGTGTGATGAATTAATATAATATTAGTAATACAATGAATCAATCTTGACCATTCATTTTCTATTTTAATATGATTAAAGAGATGGCTAATACTTGAGTCTCATTCATTCCAAATTATGTCTTCTGCCTTTAAGTTTTATTATAAGATATGATTGATAGGGCTGGTACTAAGTTATTTTATGATTTTAAATTTTAAAAAATGAAAGAGGATATCCAATCTCCGTCACTTCAACATGACTTGGTCACCGCTAATTATTTCTGTTTTTTGTTCTCTTATTTTTCCAAAAATACAATGAACACAAAAATGTCTATTTGATTCCAAAAAATTATTGGCTTTATCCCACGTCGGATTAGATGTGGAAGAGGCTGGTGGTCAAATTATAAGTATGAAGAAGAATCTCAACTCATGAACTAACTTTTAGAGTTGAGATAGGGCCAAGACCATCCTACATATCAGTGGGTGAGACTTCCCCTCACACTTATAATCTAATCATCAGCTCTTTCCACATCCAATATGGAATAAACCCAACAATTTCTCTCTCACACATTGGGCATTTGATTGGCTAACTCTCGACTAGTTCCTCTCTTAGAGTTGTTGTAACTTGGGCTTTAATACTAGTGTAGGGTGATCTTAAGTCTCTCTCAAATCAAATGTTAGCTCATATGGTTAGGTTTTTCCACACACGTATAACCTGACCACTAGTCCTTTCTACCTCCTAGTCCCTTCTACCCTCGATGTGGAATAAACCCAAAACAACATTTTTTTTACTTATATTTTTCTCTTAAACAAGAATTAAAACAATATGGTCTTTGTTGTCATCATTTGTCTTAATTTGTCAAACCCTCATTTATATCCCTTGAACCTAATAAAGCATGCTATTTTCACTTTACATTGAATTTGGTTGAAAACTTGGTAACTAAAAATTGCATACCTACTGTATTTAAGCATCACCCTCATCTCACCAAAATGAGAAAAAGAATATTACAGTAAGAAATTGAGCATGGCAAGCTCAAGTAAAAACCCTTTTATAATGCAAGTGATGGTAATAGTGATAATGATATCAATGCTTAGCAATATAGCATTAGGGAAGAGTTGTTTCGCAACGTGCATGCATGATTGCAGTGGCTCATCCATAAGAACAGCACCGTTTCACAACAACAATACTATTGTTCCAAGTTCAATAAAGGTCCATTATCTTTTTTCTATTTCTTTTTACTTTCATTTTTATTTTCACAACCCCCCCGCTATATATATATAAATAACATATTTGTATTTGAGACATTTCAGACCCTTGGATTAGATATCAACAGCCAAGGCCAAGATTAAATGATTCTATCAGACATTTTCCGCTCTTGGATTAGATATTTAACAGACAAGATTAAATGGTTCCAAGAAACATTTTACCCCTTGGATTAGATCCAAAGGTTGAAACCATAGAATTCTTAACAATAAATAACAATTGATTTAGATCTAATGGTTGAAATCAAACAACATTTTAAATTGTTATAATTTTGTCTCATATAATATCTTTCCTAAACTAACAATTTGTCCCAAAATATCTTACACAAATCTATGTAATAAGTTAGGACATAAAAAAAAAATTGTAGCACCAAAAAAACTCACATCCCAACTCCCACTTCTAAGATATTTAAATTAAATTATTTTTTTGACCTTTTGAATCTTACGTTTATAATTAATTGGTCATTTTTTACAAGTATAAATTAGAAAATTAAATAGTGCCTTCAGCACAGAAAATCCCTAATGTGTTGTATATATATTTTAATTTATAATATTAATTAATTAACTAAGGTAGTTGCTTAGTTAAAATTTGAATTACCTAACATTAATTTTCTTAAGGTATGGGCAATTATTTGTATATATATGCGCACGTGTGAAGGGTTGGAGCTTCAAAAGCATTTGACCTTTTTTATTGTTTTTATTTTTGTGTTATTTCTAAAAAATTCAAAAGTTCAACCAGAATATACATTTTTGTGTGCACGCAAGTGTGCATAAAGAGTTGGAACTAAATAAAAAAAAATTGTTTAATTATTATTTTTTTATACGATGTTCTATTTTTTAAATATATATATATATAATAAAAAAATAAAATTAACTATCAAAATGTGACCATAGAACGAAACATTATTTGATTGTCGAAGTGCATCCCTGTTCACGTGCTGCACTAATTAATATGTGGTTGACTCGTCGTGATATTAGTGTACTTTGTTATTGAAAAATAAAAATAGTGAGACTTAAATTTAGTTAAAAAAATAATTGTATATTACATTAAGAAAAATTATACAGTGGGCCAATTATTAAAATCTCATAAAAGATATTGCTGAAAAAAAAAAAAAAAAAAAAAAAGGGGGATAAAAATTATGGAAGTGAAAACTACAATTCAACTTATTCTTGAAGTGAAATTTAACCATAATTATTCGTATTCCTAGTATTTTCAAAATTTTAATTAATCAATAGCGAAATTATTTCATTTTGACCATTCAAATGTGATTCAATTTTATTTCTCTTTCCTAAAATTAGGTACTATTTAAACTCCATTTTTCTTCTAGAATTTTAATTTTTTTAACCATTTTACCCCCACTTAAAAAATCGGGCTAAATCGCAATTTGTGCTCTTAACATATAAGTGGGATCGCACTTTATTTTGAATTATTTAAATTTTTTCACATTGTTCATTAATATTTTAATTTAGTGTTAAATAATCCCAAATTACATAGGCCTAACCATTTTTGTCATCAAAGTAGGGCGAAATGTGATGAAACTAGGGGTGTGCAGCGGATCGGTTCAACCCATCAAAACCGCCCAAACCGCACCGCAAAAAAACCGCCCAATACAAACCCACACATTGCGCGGGTCATAAACTTTGAAAATCGCATATGAATGGGCGGGTTACGGTTTGGTCCATTTTCTTACGGGTTCAACCCGCCCGCCAAGTGAAACAAAAAAAAGACTTCTTTTTGTGAAGATATAAATAATATCTAAGCCGTTGGCTACGGTTTCTATATGTTCCAACCATCATTGATCATTCCTCTTGCATTTTGTTCTCGTCGTTCTTCCTGAATCCTAATTCATTCTCCGTCTTTGTGAAAATTTCTTTATATATTCATTCGCCGCCATGGGCAATCTACAATTCTAGTTAGTCCAACCCAAAAACAGACCCAACCTGCACATTATTGGGTAACCCGCGGTTTACACTAGCCAACCCGCACACTCCAACCCGCCCCAACCCGCACATCATTGGACGGCCCACGGTTTAAAATTATTTGAACCCACCTAATATTGGTTTGGTCCGCAGTTTTGGTCCAAACCGCCCCAAACCAACCGTTGCACACCCCTAGATGAAACTATGCAAGTTACTCTATTTTATCCACACATGCATCGCTTCTCCAATGACAAAAATGGTCGTTTCTGATCGACTAGGATAGTTAGAAATAAAATTGAAATTTTTAAAAACGATATAAAAAGAAATAATTGCACACAAATTTTAAGGATAAAAAAATATGATCAAGCAAATATTTTGAACTCCTACTAGATCATTGCACATGAAAACTCAAAGGAATGTAATTTCATTATAAGTTTGACATCAAAAATGTAATAATTAGTGGTGTCTCATTGATAAAAAAATGTCATCAATCAAATATTACATATAAATAACAATATGAAAGCCTTTTCATATTTCTCTTTCTTTTTGTAAATTTGGAAATGACAAAAAAAAAATCACGTAATCTTCTCACTTTCATTCGTTGTTCGGCTTTTAATTTGACAAATAATCTAATAAGAAAAACTAAAAGTAAAAGCCTTGACCTTTGAATGAAGGAGAGCTCACAAGTACTTCATCCTCTTATCCCCTTGCTCTTTCCCTCAATTATCATCTCTGCCGTTCATTCTCTCTTGCATTCATGCAATTATGCTCATTTAATGCATTCGAAGATAATGCAAATCAAACCCCCAATGTAATAATTTATTCTCTACTTTTCATTCATGCAATTATCATTATTTAATGACATTAAAGAAGAAGGTCATTCAAACCCCTCAATGTAATACTTACACTACCGTGGCTCAAAATTCCTTTCATTCATGTGATTATAGCTATTTAATACAAATGAAGAAATCATTCAAACCCCCCAATGTAATGATTACACTATCATTCAAAATGAAAGCTCACTCAAACCCCTAAGGTTAACTTACTGTTACAAAGTGCAGGAATTGAGAGGTCTCCAATAATTATTGTAATTTTTTCCCAATCTCTTCCCCTAATTTTGATCTATATAATATATCACATTTTAGTATGTTTACTTCATCGATCACTTTTGCAATTAAATTTTCCATTTGCTAAGTCACCATACAAGTGATCTTCTTTATAAATGATTTTTTTATTATTTTTGTAAATTGCAATCCATTATCATTACCTGTTTATTTGGTATATTCTAATTATTCAATGATTAAATATTAAGATATATTAATTTAGGGTGATTCCGTATTAACCAATATTTCTTACGTGTTCGATGAAATACTTGAATGAAAAATATTTGGTCCACATCTTAATTTTAGTAAAATATTTTTTTACGTTTCAATTCTAGAGTGTTGTATTTCTCATTCTTCAACGCTTGAATGTTATCTATGTAAATTATTACTTCTCAATCAGTTATGTAGATCAACATTAGATTGTTTCCCATTAGATAAGTCACCATATAAGTAAGTGATCTTTTCCATAAATAATTTATCTCTTATTTTTGTAAATTTCAATCCATGACCATTACCAGTTCATTTGATATATTCTAATTATTAAATAATTGAATATTAAGATATGTTAATTTACCTCTCAATATTCTTCATTTTTATTTCTACTTTCTAATGGTGTTTAAAATAAATAAATAAATAAATAAAATTAGAAGAGAAAAAATCACAAAAAGAAAATATTTCTCTTTTATTTTCGTTTTTGTTTTATTTTGTTTTTATATCTATTTTTTAAAATTTTATCTTCTACTTTCTTATTTTGTTTTTTTAGTAAACACTCTACACAAAAGAGATGAATAAAAGAATATATATATATATATATATATATATATATATATTGTTTTCAAATTTAATAAATACAAATAGATAATTAAAACAACATTCATAAGTATTCTAACAATAACTAATTTATTTTTTAAATATAAAATAAAAATTAAAAAATAGATTCTTAATATATAGTTCTCACCTTTTATGTTTTTTAATGTTATATTCTATTAAAGACCAATTTATTTTATTTTTTTGTTACTATTTAACTATGATATGAAATATAAATTTCATATTTAATCAACAAATATTCAATATATTAAAAAAATATAGACTAATTTTAAAAATAACCTACTAATTTTTCAACACAAAATATAATTTTTTTTAATATAATTAACATAATTTTTTGGGGGGGATGGGAGAAATAAAAATTAAATAAAGACCAAATTTTAAATTAAAAATTTGTCGAAATAAATTAACATAATTTGAACAGCAAACTTAAAATAACTAATGGATAGAAACACATATTGCTATCTCACAAATATGTTAGAATAAAAAAATAATTAGACAATACTCACAATTAGAATAAAAAATAATTAGATGGTACACAGACCTAATTTTTATATTTTTATAATTTTTTAAATATTAAAAAAAAAGAAAAAAAAAAAAAAAGAGCCAACTCTTTGACCACCACTTGCACACCTATACTTATTACAATCTATTTTTCTTCTTATCGTAATTAAGATATTATTTCAATTTTATTATTATTTATACAATTTTAATAGTATATTTATATTTGGTAATTTTAAAATGCCATTACTCAATAAAATTCATGCATCAACTCCCGGCTATTGCTACATGTTGGCGATAGTTTAAACGCGCTTTGAATTACTCGCAAGTGCACAAGGTCAACAAGTAATAAATTAGATCCGAAGATCGAGTATCGTCCACTGAGATTTATCGTTAGAACAAGCTAAGTATTACAATTGACATAACTCAATTTTATCTAGACGATTAAAGATTTGGAAGGTGTTCTCTATTCGAAAACTAATTAAACTAAATTACTTGAAATAAATTCTATGAGAATAGATTATCTAGGGATTAATTTCATTCACTTAAACGTGTTTGATTTTATTCTAGTTTACATTAACGGTTATCAATGTATTCAACAATCTAGGTTTCTAAAACTCACTTACTATCTCTCCCGAGTGTAAAGTGAGTAAATATGTAACCACGTCAACACCAACACAACAACAAAAATGGCCTATCGGGGCACGAAAAAGTATCGCGACAGAACCCCTATTGCGACACTTGGACTTTTTAGGACACTTGGACTAGTGCCCCATAAAAAGCCGCCCCCAATAAATTATAAGGATATTATATAGTGCCCTTTTATTTGAACTTATTAAGACAATAATAAGTGTCCTATAAGATAACTATTAGAACACCATATATTCTCTATAGCATTTTATATTTTTTAAATTATATATATTAAGACACTACAAAGTATTATGAAAACACTCTATTAGGACATAAGAATGTGTTGCAAAATTATCAAAGAGAACTAACATATAAAGACACTATTTAGCTTCCCAAAAAATATCTAATTTTTTTTTTTTTTTATAATTTAAAATTATTTTAAAATATCAAAATACTCTAAATCCAAACAATAAAAATTAAAAATTCCTCACAATAAAAAATATATAAAGAACTCAAATTTTTACATTAATTAAAAAGGAGAAATTAAAAATCCCAGAGATACACAAAATTATACTCGTCATGGGTCATTACTTCCTTTCAACATCTAAGCCACACCATTCGTAAATAAAAACAAGGTTTAAGTACAAAGGTAATATACATAATAAATATGTGTTAAATGTATTTTTCATGCAATACTCCGTCTCCTTTTTCGACTAATCCAACATAAAGTAAGTCAATCCTGTCATTTCCTGTAAAACAAAACAAAAAAGTGTAAGATATAAGACAAAACAAACTATCAAAATACACAAACTAAATAATAACAAAAAAAAAATAAACATTAACCAATATATTAACCAAAAAATAATGACAACTTATTTTGTTCCCAATAAATATAACTAAAACAAGATTCATAAACTAAAAAACTTGTAACCAAAACAACCACAATACAAGATTCATAAACTAAAAATTTCTTGCAACCAAAACAAAATTCATAAAATAAAAAATTTCTTCCAAGCAAAACAACCAACCAAACTATATTTCTATAGTTTTATTTTCATATTTATGTTTAATTCGCTTACTTTTTATTATTTATTATATTTTTACACTTATTTCAGAAGATAAATTGCATGCAGCAGAGAGTAGTTGTCTGCTTACCAAATCCCAACAGCTGATTCCCAAAAAATTTGCCATGAACTAATTCCTTGTTGAGGTTCAGCAACCAGACCTTCCATCGTCTTCTCGACAGAGGGCCCCATTTCATGGACAAATTTCAATGATTCTGATAGCCTATTGAGCAGGTTTACCAGTGCGATTACTTCATTTCTTTGCAACTGCAGCTGCAAAACCAGAGAGAGAGAGTGAGAGAGAGAACTTATAGAACCGTTGTAAGTCAAATTTAGGAGCCATCACAACATCTGAACTCACTGATTGATGTGCGTGGTTCTGATCATTAACCGAGAAGAGAATCTTCAATGCGGTTCCAAGGCCAAGTGTCTGAAGCTTTCCCCACAGGCAACATTTTTCGCATCCTATGCAATCCATAAGAGCACTACAACAAGCACAAATTCTATGATCAGGAAAGTTTTTTTGTTCTTTTTTTTTTTTTTTTTTTTCCAAACTTCAAGCATGAGATCTGTGAATAAGTTTTTTAAGATAAAAACCTAATATTTCTGAATTGTTTTTGAATCTGCTGTTTCAGTTCAGGTCCACTTTGGCCTTGCCAGAGTTTAGCTTCATCAAATGGGAGAGGGCAAACAGATCGTAGTTTCGGATTATAAAGAAGCTGACGCATTAGAGACTGTGTTTTTAGGTCCTCCGGATGGTTACTAGTGTCATACTCAGCCTGCTCCAAGTAATCCGTCGCCTATAAAATATTTTACAAAAAAAAAAAAATGATCTAAAATGAGAATGCCATGGGACAACTACATTTTTGAAAAACAACATTGAGTAGCAATTATTTTTACCTTCATAACGGCCCCGAGTACAAAGAGAAATGTGAAGTACATGTTTTGGACACGATCAGGGTACTTCAAAACACGAGCATACATCAATTCTAGATTTTTACCCCACTGAAATGTTGTAGCAAGTGATTAATCAGATATCAAGTGATCGGGTCAAACCAGATGGAATAATGTTAGGCTCCATTTGGATGGATGGGGATTTGAAATCAAACCAGATGGAATAATGTTAGGTTCCATTTGGATGGATGGATTTGAAATCAAGGGATTTAAGTACTTCATTGAAAGATATAATTCTCATCAACGTAAATAGTATCAAATGAGACTTCAAAGTAACCTCGGAGAAAGAAAACAAAATTAGTAGACGATCCAAGTTAATAAGATGAATTTGAAATTTCTTTCACCATGTCAGATCTTTCGATTTGGGCTCTTAAATATATATAAATCTAGTTTGTTGATATTTTAGATTTATGTTATCATTTTTTAATTCTAAATTTGTTCATTCCAAATCCTTCCATCCAAACTCAACCTTGGGCTAACATATAAAAATTTTAATTTCTAATTTTATGGGAAAAACTCATACGAAGTGTTAAAAGATGCATTTTAAACCGAACCAGGTTGGTAGTTTCATCAAGGAGATAATCAGCAGCAATGTGGATTGAAATTGAGGACATAATCAGTACTAACCGATAGCACCATAGTCTTCATGCCAGACAATAAAAAAATGAGGACAATTTTGAAGACCAAGAATAAGAAAGTTGCAAGAATAAATCATAACCAATCAATGGTCACCTGAAAATATGGACTAGGACAAATCTCTCAATAGTCCTATGACGACCCAGCTCAGTCAAGCGACTTTCATCATGCTCAATGGAATCTTTGTTGAAGCCATCACCTGAGCTTCCATCTTGACATTAATTAAAAAAAAAAATGGAGAAAAATTCAAACACCAAATGAATGACTAGAAACAATCAAAACATAGGCAACCACATAATAAAATAACCCTGCTTTTATACTCATAATCTTCTACTAAAATGAAGAGAGAGAAAAACCATAATGATCAGTGATCACTTCTTCTGGTGACCTGGCACAGTTTGTTAGATCAATTAAAGCAAATCCAAAAAATGAACCATGATATCCAGAGTATTGAAGCCAAAAAAAAAAAAAAAGCCTTTAAGACCTAGGAAGCACGGACACGGACACGACAACACTGAAAATTTCCGAAAACCCCGACACGGACACGGTTTGGACACGTCAATAAATAAATATATAATTTTATATATATTAGTCTAATTTACGAAATATATATTGCAATTAAGTAAATTCATTCAACAAAAATCATTAAGACATTCTTAAAATTAAATATAAAAAAAACTATGGGGTCAAATGTATAATTTAGACTTAAAAAACTTAGGGATCAAATGTATAATTTAGTAATTATTAAACATACCACTAACCTAATTATAAGTGTCATCGGACCCACTAACCAAAAACGCTACCCCAAAAATAAATTAAAATAAGGCCCACTAACCTAATTGATGAGAGTCATCAGACCCATCGCCTCTCTGCAACCTATTGACCTGCAACTCCAGTCTCGAGACTCGAGAACGATCGGCCGAGAACAACACCAGCAACTTAGGCCACCATCGTCAACTCTTTGGCCACCATCGTCGAGATGCATCGGTAGAGAGACTTCCAAATCTAGAGAGAGAGGAAGGAATGTCGCAAAGATCAATCGATTTGACTACAATTAGAGCAACCACGACCTATAATCTCGGCCACCATGGTCGACTTCTCCTCTCTCTTTCTCCTTCTCTACGTCATGTTTGATTTCTCTCTCCTCTCTCAATCACCCCTCAAAAAAAAAATATTCCGACACGCAACAAGAGAAGTGTCCGACACGGCTCCCTCATGTGTCGGAGCCGTGTCGGAAATTAAAAAAAAAAATCCGACACGCTCCGACACGTGTCGGGCGCGTGTCGGTGTCCGACACGTGTCGGACACGGACACTCTACTCCTGCAGAAGTGTCAGTGCTTCCTAGTTTAAGACAAGCCTTACATAACATGGGGTGACAAGAAAGGAAAAGAAAGCTCAAACAAGTCCAAGCAAAGATGCCGTTATTTAATTATTGAACATATGTTTGTGCAAATGAATATCCCTGAAGGTTCTGAGCAAATTTAAATCCATCTATTGTTTTAAGAGATAATGTATATTATCTTTTTTCTGCACTAAGCCACTTTAAAGGTTGTTCCCATCAAACCATGAACTTATACCCCGCAAGATGACAAGCATATATGTCAAAATAACCCAACAACCAGCCCTTGTCCAACCCCACACTGGTGGGGTGTTTGGCAAGAGATACTGCTCAATCTAACATTTCATGGTTAATTAGTGTTTAATAAAATTTAAAGGCTTCAAGAATTTCTGCTCACCTTTATTTGGCTCAGCTTCTTGAAAACTCAGCTTATCCTCAACACTCTCCCCCAAACCCAAATTATCCATTTTCCAGCTCTAATTAAATCACTCCCATTCAATTTCAATTGTTTATCTCCAGTTATTCAGTCTAGCATCAGTATAGATACAAACATTTGATAAATCAAAGTCGTTTAAGCCCAATAACCCTATCATTGTCCGATTATTCAGACCAACATCAATATATATGCGAAATCAAAGCCTAAACCCCCTATAACTGGAATGGGTGAGTCACATCCAGAAAACAAAATAAAGAGAAAAAAAAAAAAAAAAGTAGTTGAAAGCTTACTGCCTTAAGAGTCTATTTGGTTTTTTTTTCCTTCCAAAAACCTTATTATTCTTCCATCGTGCGAAACAAAGAACACAAAGTAAAGTTGCTGACAAATCCAAGAGTTAAAACAAAATTCTGTGGATAAGGAGATTTGTAAGAGAAATCTAACTTTAAAGCTTACGTTTTAGAGTGCTGCAACACCGATTTCTTGGAGGTACACTGAAGAAGGCCTAAGAGGTTGTCTGTCTGCACTGAGGAGAAAGAGAGAGAGAGAGAGAGAGAGAGAGAGAGGAGGGTCAAATTAGGGTTCCAATTCCTTGCACACAGAATTTACACTCAAATTTGAGTGATCTCCCCTCGGAGCCAGAGCGGGGGTGACACTTGATGGAGAACCGTACGGCTGCTACGGCTTGGAACCCTAAGCCTCTTAGTCTCAATTTCCAGACTCGTCCCTTCGTCGACGAGAAAAATGAGTTGTCTGCATACTTTTTTGGTATAATCTTAGGTTTTGTTCAATGCTAGGGCGGGGAACAACATTTGCGGAGTGGGGAACGAAATGTGAAAGGCGGGAGGGCAAAATCATGTTTGGTGCTATTCTGAAAACACACCATTTTGGATTAAAAAAAAAAAAAATGTTTTCTTTTATTTATTTATTTTAAAATTATAGTTCAATTATAATAAATTCCAATATCATGTCCTAACGTAGTTTTTACTTTTAGGATACTAATTATAATAAAATACGATATCATGAAAATACTTTTTTATATCAAGCATACATGACCTACATATCGAAATACAAATATATTATCACTCCAGATGGTTTATTGTAGACGAAAAAGAAGTATCACAGAGAAACATTGGGCACTATTTCAAAAATGTCCACATAACCTGTAAATTCAAAGTAAGAAATAAGTTTCTTTTAAAATCATTTTCAAATATGTCATTTTCAAAAAGCATACAACTCAGTGCAACCATTTAGTGAGTCTTTATCATACATGGGATTTGAAACAGTAATAAAGTTGTACACATCTATAAACTTCAACTAGGAGAATCTAATTTGAAAAAACGAATTACAAAAACTCACACAACAAATCCGATTTCGAAGACGACGCAATGATTTAGAGATCACAAACCAAAATTTGGAGAACAAATCTGATTTCGCGATGCAAGGATTCAATCGATTGCTACTGCAAGGGTTTCGATCGATCACTACTGCAAGAGTTTTGATCGATCGCTGCTGCAAGGGTTTCGGTGGAAGGGACGACTTTGTGACGCGAAGGTAGCGGAGGCATGACAACAGCCGATTGCAAGAGAAAATCTAGAGAGAGAGAAACAAGGAATGTATGAGCAGGATGAGGGTTTGGGGATTTTGGGGTTCTTTTTTTAGCAAATGTGTGAGCAGGAGAGGGGAAGAGGACCGACACCAAAACCAAAACGTGGTTTTGGTAAAATAATTTTCATTTTAATTTTTTTTGTATTTTTTTAATTTAATTTAGATGTCATTTATAAGGGAACCTTTAATTGACATATAATTAAATAATTAAATTATAATAGGATACAAAATTGTGCCCTAATATAGTTTATATTTTTAGGGCACTATTTTATGTCCTTTCACATTATATATAGATATTAATTTATTGAATTACTAATTAAATTCTATTGGGACACTATTTTGTGTCCTTTAAATATTTGATTATAGGGACACAATACATATAGTGTCCCGAAGGGCACAAGACAGAGAGTGTCCCAACAAATTGACTTTTATGGGACACTTTCAATTTTGTGCCCCGAAAAACATTTTTATATGGCACAATACATATAGTATCTCAACAGAGGTGCTCTTATAGGTAGTTTTTGTTGTAGTGCGATATCCCTATCTAGCGTTTAAACGATTACATGCGTCTTGCCCCAACCTCACGGATCGCAAACGTTCTAATAATCTCCTGAATCATTAGAACTTTGTGTTGTGTTTTAAACCTAATCCGAATCCGAGGTTACCTCTTCCGAGTGTCAAACCCCATATTCTCAAATCAACTACAATATCATAACAAGAATACTATGGAAGTAATAAAATGGTGAACACAATCGAATATGGATGAACAACCGTTAATGAAACAAAGATTTACTCAAACATAATATTCGTGAACTACATCAATCCTTAGATAATAAACATTTAGCTATATATGGATATAACCAAATATTCAACTTTAAATGAGGTAAACATCATCAAACAACCAACAAAAGTTTAGAAACAAAAAGAGAAACAAGAAAGGAAAGCCAAATCTGAAGAGTGGATGTTTCCACTTCCGCAAAATCCATTCCGAAAACGTTTCCTCTTCTTTGAATGATGTTTTCCTTTTGCTTGGTCTGATTCTAGGGATTCAAAAATGTTTTAGGTAATGTAGGAATGAGTGGATATAAATAGAATATCAAAATATCCTAAAAATATCTAAAAACCGTGTTGCCAGCTAGTGTTTGGGCGCTGCAGCGAGCAGAAGCCTACCGTAGCGAGTAGATGTCAGAATAGCCACTGGCTGTTGCTCACTGCAACGAGCAATGAGCTCGCTGCAATGAGCAAGGGCCAGTGGCCCTTTAGCCTGGGCGCTGCAGCGAGCAGCATACAGAAAGCCTCATTTTTTCACCGACGTCCTACCGACAACCTTGATTTTCAACCGTTTTTGCCAATAACACCTGATTTGAATAAAAACAAATAAAGGTAAATGAAATTACTAATAGAACACTCTAAAACTACCAAATTCGGATTAGAAATATATAGATAAAATCAATCTATCAAATATCCCAAAACTTGAAATTTTGCTAGTCCTTAAGCAAAAACACCTACACAAGAAAATAAACTATGACAACAAAATAATGAACACAAAAACTAAAAATGAAAGATGCAAATGAACTAAAAATAATGACACATGAGTTTTGAATTTCAACTAATCAACCAGCAAGTTTTCCCTCAACAACCCCCAATCATATCGAGTTCAAGAATAAAACTACACCATGTAGTGTTCTAGAATTTCAATATTCAATAACGGTAAATTCCATTCTAGTTCCTTTCAAAGTGTATGTGCGAAAACTCTCATTAGACAACCATCCAAAAATCAGATTGAATTATCCACTAACAAAGTTCATGACTAAAACCGAAGAGGTATAGGATTTCCATAAGCCATACTGAGTTCCACTCTCCACTAATGTAAGCTAAGAAATTCTCAAAGATCAAAAGGACTTGGTTCGGTTTTTAACAACTGGCCATGGCTAAAACGAGAATTTAAAATAGGATAGCGTCTTTATATCAACGATACCCAAGGTACTACGCTTGGCACTCAATCACACTCATACCCACAAAGACAAATCCGAAACAACCCTGACCTTACTTTTTAAAATGTAGTACTCACTTGTCTACGCAAACATAAACAAAACCCCTAAACATGTTTTGTTTTTTTGTTTTTTTTTTTTTAATCACACCCCTAAATTTATTTGATTTGTACAATTTCACGGGTGTGAAACTACGATAGAAAAATAACAAGTGAGTACTCGAATACCAAACCAATCAAAAGTTCACCCAAAACCCAATCACTCTCTTCAATTAGCATAAGCAAAGGCTAAAATGATTACAACTCGACTCGTGCCTTAGGTATAGCGACAGTGATTTGGAATTTTTTTTATTGGCTAGGGTATTTTGATACGTCTTCAGAATTGAAATGGCTAAAAGGCTTCGACAGGGTAGCGAGGGGTAAACCATTTTGCATGGAAGGCTTCAACGGCTCAAACAATCAAAATGAATGCCTAAATCATATCTCCTGAACTACTTCGCCTAGGATTTCGCCTCAAATTTTCCCCAATCAGGTTCTAGAATTCCTTAATTTGTCATGAACTTGGCTACTGGATAATTGGCGTCAAATCAATTGGATAGCTAGTACATTTAGTCTACGTGCTCGTGCAAATTAGTGTCCACAATGACTTTTACCAAAACGAGATGTCAAGCGCACAGAACACACATGAATGGGCATTACACTTGACCTTTATAAACAACTAGGGGACAATATCATCATCAGATAATGGTCAAGAAGAACCACAAAACTCAGCACACAAAAACAACAGCTACAAACACCAACATACTTATACTATTCTAAACAATCATGCATGAAAACAATTTAACTTAAACTATACAACATTTAACAACTATTTAAACTTAACTACATAACCAACCAAAAGACATCAAACTAGAAAGCATACAAAACATCTCACCAAACTTAGAATGGTCAGTGTCCACAATGACCCAACATCGATCTCAACAATTAACATATAGCATGGTGACGAAGGGTTTTTTGAACACGTACCTAGGAGGCGAGACATTAAAGCCTCCCCTCTTACTGACCATCGTGAGGCATTTCATTCCTACCACCATCGTGATGGGAGGGATTTTGTAGTAGTTGCCGAAGATAAGCCGGGAGCAGGTGCATCGGGGGATAGCCGCTCATGTTATAGCCGGTTGCCATTCCGAAGTAGTGGAAAGCTTGGTATAGTATTTGGTTGCATGACTCCTGGTATATCCAGAATTCAGCACTCTCATTTCATATCGCAGCGGCGTCAATCCGTAGAGCCTAAATTTGCTTTCCCTGGTACACCACTTGTTGATGTAGACTTTCCATCGAAAATTTCACTTTGCTTGGGTCGCCAAAACTTTGGGCTCTGGATGGCCCTGTTTCATCTTCATCTTTGTTCGCAATTTCTTTGCTCCATATTCTCTTTATGGCTAAGATATCCATAGCTCTTTTGGGATGGCACAAGTTGTCATTCGAAGTTGGAACGCCCTATTTCCGAAATAGCTCGGTGAGTAGAGAGAGGAAGGGCATGCCGATATTAGTGTTCCAGATGGCATAATAGATGGCAGAATTGATGAGCTAACTGACGTTCGATGGATCATTTGTCTCAATAGCATATAGAGAGAATGCCCTGTCTTTTGTAACGTCTGTCAGATGAGTCGTCAGAAACAGTCTGGTACAGATAAAATGGAACCATATTTTTGGGAATTTGTTCAAGCGCTTGAATAGAAAAATAGTCTGATCATTCCTCTTTGGTACCCAATGCACATTACTGGAACATATTGTCTTGATGACCATTTCTAGATCATCTTTCATCACGTCCTCATCCGAATCTTCATTGGACTCCTCAGTAGGCAACCTCAAGTGAGCGTTTATCATTTCAATATCAAATTTTACCTCACGATTCCAGACCATAGTCTTGTTTTTCTCTTATTCTACGGTGTTTGCAAAGTGCGAAATCGCCATTCTCCATAGTTTTGATCAAATTTTTCAACAAGTACGTGTCAATGATCCTATTTTTCATTTAGTTGTTGAATTATTTGCTTCATTTGCTCATTTATTTCAACAAAACAATGGATTTGATTGGAACCCTAAACTCTTTTTAAACCCTAAATTGCGATTTTCATGTTATTTGGGATTGAGGAATGATTAGTGGTAAACCCTATCATGTTTTTGTGTTGCTATACAATGTGAATCATTTATTGAACGCTACATTACAACAAAAATGTGATTTGGTTATGGTTGGTGGAATATCTTGTGAAATTTCAAAAACATGCTACACGCTCGGATTCACAACCTTGTTTCCTCCTCGCGGTAATTGGACTACTTGCGAGTGTACGAGGTTTAGTTTTAATATAATGGATCTTTTAGGATCGGATATCGTTCCACTGGGAAATTCGTGTAATTCGGTTGAGTATTGTGATTTACATAGTTTCGTATTATCTTGACTAATCGTAATTCATTTGTTTTCTATTTACTATACTAAGATAGACTACATCTATTGGGTTAGTTCTAATTACACTAATTACTTAGGTATTAATCTCTTTCATATAATGCATAATCGATGTCATTTAGTTAGCTATAACAGTTTTTATCTAATCCGACAACCTCTGTATCAATAACTCCTCCGCTACCTCTCCCGAGTGTAAGACGGGGGATTATACGACTTCGTGCCAGCGAAGAAGTCCCCTTCAACGCCTTAACAACCCTAAGTCGTGTGAGTTTTGAGCCAACGTCATGGGTTGCATACGTTCTAACGCCCTCCCAGGTCGTTAGAAAGTCACGTTGTATTTACCCTAGTCCGAATTCGGGGTTACCTCTCCCGAGTGTCAAACTCCGTATTCTCTGTTTATCAATACAAGCATAATATCAAGAATAACAGTAAACACAATCGGATTTAGACAAACAACACGTTAAAGTAACATTAATTCATTCAACTAAATGATTACATGATTTCGACTACACCTAAGTAACATTTAACTACTACTACAAGAGTTTAGCCATATACCATACAAAATAAGAGGAATTCAACATTCTTAGATATGAAAAAGTGATTACAAATAATAAAACAAGAGAGAAATGATCAAATCTGGAAGTGAAACGGTTCACTGTCGCTAATGATCGATCTTCAAGTTATCCTTCTTTATTCGAATGATGAACCTCCTTCTTGATTTTCAAAATATAGCTTAAGAGATCTTATCTAGGGTTAGGGTTCTTCAACTCTTAGTTTCAAACGTGGGCAAGGGGTAGTTATAGGTCTAGGGGTTCAAAAATATCTAAACAGATATTTTGACCTGTTCTGCGATTTCCGCCTAAGCGGTAGAAACTTCGCTTAGGCGGTGCTTAAGTCGGTTAGAATTCCGCCTAAGCGGTAGAATATTCGCTTAGGCAAAGGACTAACTTCTTGGCTCCTTATCTTTCTGACGAAATTCCGCCTAGGCGGTAGCTACTTGTCTTAGGCGGATTTACAGCAGTGCAGCTCAATCCAGCATTCTGATGGATTTTTGCCTAGGTGGTGGAAACTTCTCCTAGGCGGATTCAATACTTCAACCCTTGCAACCTTCTGACGGATTTTCGCCTAGGCGGTGGAAACTTCGCCTAGGCGGAATTGCTCTGTTATTTGAAACCTCTTTTTTTTTTTTTTTTTTTTTTTTTTTTTTTTTTTTGTTTTTTTTATCTTTTTGGCTACCCTTTTTGCACCATTTCGCTCGGTTTGCCGATTGTTTACTTCCTTGCTCCTAACTAATAAAAACAGCTAAAACGATATTCAAACTTTAATAAAGTACTCGAAAACTGGCAAATTCGGTTTAGAATTAGATAAGTATTTTACACCTATCAAATACCCCCAAACTTGGAATTTTGCTAGTCCTCGAGCAAAACACCCTAATGCTAAATAACACTAATTACACTAATTAGCTACATCCTAAACTACAGATACGTAATCATTAACAATTAAGAAGTACACATCTGTGAGATATAAGTTTAGTCAAAGAAACCATGTTTTTCTTCCCTCAACAACCCGTAATCAGATCCGGTTAAAGAATAACACACACCACGTGGGGCTCCAGAATTTCAACACTCAATATCAGTTCAAATCATTTTAGATCCTATTGAAATGTGTGTGTGTGAGAACTCAGATATATAACAAATCAAACGCCGGATTGGATTATTCGATGAATAAGGTCATGACTTAAACTTGTTAAAACATTTAGGGACGCCATTTGCTTGACTGGGCTCAACTATCCACTAATGTAGGTTCGGACATTCACCGAGATCAATAGGGCTTGGTCAGGATTTGGATAACGGCCAAGGGTATCGTAGAAATAGAAACTCGTTATAATTTTAATGATACCCGAGGTACAAACTCTTGTCACTAAATCTCTCTCATGACTCCCTTATCTTTGAAGATATTACCCTGAACAGGATTTAGTAAACTTGTATTCACTTGTCAAAACAATCGAATTTAAACACAATATTCACATAGTTTTTTTTTTTTTTTTTTTTTTTTTTTTTTTTTTAAGTACACCCCCAAACTTATTCAATTTTATACAATTTTAGGGGTGTTTAGTTACAACTACAGGATTTACAAGTGAATACTCTTATACTTAACCAAAAATACTGAAACCCCGATTGCCCGCTTCAAGTTAGCATAATCTAATGCTACTTGTTTTCACTCAATTTTCACTTTTATTCCTAGTGACAATGGTTCTGAAAGATTTACTTGATTAAAGTATAGAAACAAGTTCATAAGTGACAAAATTTTATGGCTTCGACAGGAGAACGAGAGAATAACTTTTCAGGTTAGTTTCAAAAGGTTCAAGCGATAAAAACGAGGGCCTATATCATGCCTCCGGAATTACCTTACCCATAATTTTGCCTCAAGCCTCCCCTTGTCAAGTTCTAGATTCCTTATTTCTGTCATGAACTTATTACTGAATAATCGATGTCCAATCGTTCAATTAATTATACAACGAGTTTATGCAATCGTGCGATTTTAGGATCAAAATAATTTTTACCTAATCGACATGCTAAGCACACAAAACACACGTGAATGGCATTACCCCCGACCTTAAAACACAAATTAGGGGGTGATTTTCATCATCGGGATATGGTTCGGATGAACTCAAAAACTTAGCGTGCTCGTACAACTCAATTCATTAACAATTCTATTCTAATTCTACAAACTAATATTACCTATACTAATTATCCTTATACATGCATAGCTAATCATTACACATGTATAACAAAAAGAATTTCAAAATTTACAAAAATTTTAACATTAATATATAAATTTGTACACAAAAAGAATTTTTGTCCCCTTTACATCAATTTTTTTTTTCATCCTTCTTATCCCGCCAAGAAAAAAAAAACAAAAACTACATGCATCGCATGTCATACTCCCCCCAAACTTAAACGAGGTAGTGTCCCCACTGCCTAAGCAGCGAACCCAATAGCAGAATAGAAAAATATGTATTGAAACTGGGGCGGACACATACCTAGGAGGGAAGACATGGAAGTCTAACCTCCTACTGTTCATTGTGGAGGAGATGGTGGTGGCGGCTCATTCGGCTCGGAAAGCGGCACGGGCGTATAACGCGCCATGTCGATTCCAAGATGCTCGAATATGACTCGTTGGTTTTGATCTTGTTGCCGGATGTAGGACTCCATGTAGTTCTCCATCCGAGCCAAATTAGCTTGAAATTGACTCATATCGGACTGGAGACTATGGACATCTCGTGAAATTTGGATGATTTGGCCGTGGCTGGTTGTGGGCGTCGGTGGCTCCGAAGGACCGGTTTCTTCCTCTTCCTGACCCTCTTCTCCTTCACCTGGTCCGCCCTTCCACAACCCTTTGTTGTACTGACAGTATGAATTATTGACGAGTAGATGTGCCAACCGACATTGATGGGTGTCCCTCTATCAATGACGTATAGCATAAATGCTCGCTCCTTGGCAACATCGGACACATGGGAGGTAGGGAGCAGATTGGCGCAGATAAATTGATGCCAAATCTTAGGAATCGGTTTCAGAAACCGACGCCGCTTTGCCATTTTTCCTGTAAATCACAATCCTAACACCTACCACAATAATAACAATAGAACTCGCAATTCAAACCCTGGTCAGCGAACACACAATGCCCTATTTTATCAAACATATGCCAACCAAAGCCAATCAATTCAAATTTCACAAGATATTCCACCAACCATAACCAAATCACATTTTTGTCGTAATGTAGTGTTCAATAAATGATTCAAATTGTATAGCAAAACAAAAACATGATAGGGTTTACCACTAATCATTCCTCAATCCCAAATAACATGAAAATCGCAATTTAGGGTTTAAAAGGGGTTTAGGGTTCCAATCAAATCCACGGTTTTGTTGAAATAAATGAGCAAATGAAGCAAATAATTCAACAACTAAATGAAAAATAGGATCATTGACACTTGTTGAAAAATTTGGTCAAAACCGTGGAGAATGGCGATTTCGCACTGTTTCACCCTTCGAACCCTAATTTTTCGAAAATGGGCAGAGAAATTCCTCGTTTGGACGAAGATTCTTGATGAAAATCCAAGTTTTTACCACTATAGAATGAATATTTAACGGGAGGAAGGAATTTGGGATGGTGAGATTGAGAGGTTTCTTGAAATTTTTAGGAGGGAAATGCCGTTTGCGAAGTGGACTGTGCGTTTTAAAAACAGAGTTCGTGTAAATTCGCCTAGGCGGTGGTTTTACCGCTTAGGCGGATTAGCGACTTTTCCTTTTTAAAAACTCTCTGGTGTAAATCCGCTTAGGCGGTGGTTTTTTTTCGCCGGGGCGAGTTTACACCAGTGTGAAACCCTGATTTGGTTGTAAATCTGCTTAGACGGTGGTTTTCTGTCGGGGCGAGTTTGCACTAGTGTGAAAGTTCAACTTTTCTTCAATTTTTTGCCTAGGCGGTGGTTTTTCCGCCTGGGTGAAATTTCGGCAATGTAAAAATACTAACTTTTTTTGTCCAATTATCGCCTAAGCGGTGGTTTTACTGCTTGGGCGAAATTACGCCAGAATGTTTTCTCAGCCTTTTTGTCCAATGTTCACCTAGGCAGTGGGTTTTCCGCTTAGGCGAATTTTTGCCAGTGTGGACCTAAGCTGGATTCCTTCAAGTTTTCACATTGTTTCTCTACACCTCTTATTTCCTCTTCAATCCTCAAATTAGTTTTAGCATGAAAATCAATCCTAAGTATCTAACCTCATCAATTCACCACAAACAATTAGTATTACGAGATCAATACGATCTCCAAAAAGGTATTTATACAAAAGTTGGGAATATTCGTTAGCCTCGATGTCATATCAAAAAATGTTGCTTGGTTTTACGTCCCGGGCATGGACGTTTAAGAATTCCGACTCTATCCTTCAATGAGGGAGATGTTCTCCATAACTCACTCTTCATTCTTGAAGTAGTGCTTAATCCGCTCCCCGTTGACTCATAAAGTTCGTCCGTCTTTCCTTCTAGCTCAATAGTACCTACGAGACATTTGCTTGAGCATTTTTCACCAAAATCCCTCATAGACAAGGTATTTTGGATAGAATGGTTTGTTGCATTGTGATTCATTGTATTGAAGTTGGTTTCTTCTCTCTCTCCTTATCCTTTTCAACATATGCTCAATCTCGGGATCAAGAGCCAAGAGTCCCAACTCCTGCTTCGTTGTATGCTCTGTTTGATCACTTCTCTCAAAACAAATTAAACAAATAATTTAAAAGAAAATAAAATAAAAGAATTGTTAGGATTAATATTCAACCACTTGGTCACAATATCAACCAAATTACGACACCTTTCCCCGGCAACGGCGCCAAAAACTTGCTACGCGCTCGGATTCACAACCTTGTTTCCTCTTCGCGGTAATTGGACTACTCGCAAGTGTACGAGGTCTAGTTTTAATATAATGGATATTTTAGGATCGGATATCGTTCCACTGGGAAATTTATGTAATTCGGTTGAGTATTGTGATTTACATAGTTTCGTATTATCTAGACTAATCGTAATTCGTTTGTTTTCTATTTACTATACTAAGATAGACTACATCTATTGGGTTAGTTCTAATTACACTAATTACTTAGGTATTAATCTCTTTCATATAATGCATAATTGATGTCATTTAGTTAGCTATAACAGTTTTTATCTAATCCGACAACCTTTGTATCAATAACTCCTCCGCTACCTCTCCCAAGTGTAAGACGGGGGATTACACGACTTGGTGCCAGCGAAGAAGTCCCCTTCAACGCCTTAACAACCCTAAGTCGCGTGATTTTTGAGCCAACGTCATGGGTTGCATACGTTCTAACGCCCTCCCGGGTTGTTAGAAAGTCACGTTGTATTTACCCTAGTCCGAATTCGGGGTTGCCTCTCCCGAGTGTCAAACCCCGTATTCTCTGTTTATCAATACAAGCATAATATCAAGAATAACAGTAAACACAATCGGATTTAGACAAACAACACGTTAAAGTAACATTAATTCATTCAACTAAACGATTACATTATTTCGACTACACCTAAGTAACATTTAACTACTACTACAAGATCTTAGCCATATACCATACAAAATAAGAGGAATTCAACATTCTTAGATATGAAAAAGTGATTACAAAGAATAAAACAAGAGAGAAACGATCAAATCTGGAAGTGAAACGGTTCACTGTCGCTAATGATCGATCCTCAAGTTATCCTTCTTTATCCGAATGATGAACCTCCTTCTTGATCTTCAAAATATAGCTTAAGAGCTCTTATCTAGGGTTAGGGTTCTTCAACTCTTAGTTTCAGACGTGGGCAAGGGATATTTATAGGCCTAGGGGTTCAAAAATATCTAAACAGATATTTTGACCTGTTCTGCGATTTCCGCCTAAGCCTAGGCCTAAAAAATATCTAAACAGATATTTTGACTTGTTCTGCGATTTCCGCCTAAGCGGTAGAAACTTCGCTTAGGCGGTGCTTAAGTCGGTTAGAATTCCGCCTAAGCGGTAGAATATTCGCTTAGGTAGAGGACTAACTTCTTGGCTCCTTATCTTTCTGACGGAATTCCGCCTAGGCGGTAGCTACTTTGCCTAGGTGGATTTACAGCAGTGCAGCTCAATCCAGCAGTTCAGTCAATCCAGCATTCTGATGGATTTCCGCCTAGGCGGTGGAAACTTCGCCTTGGCGGATTCAATACTTCAACCTTTGCAACCTTTTGACGGATTTTCGCCTAGGCGGTGGAAACTTCGCCTAGGCGGATTTCAAATCTTCAGTTTTTGCATCTTTTTGCTGAATTTCCACCTAGGCGGTGGAAACTTCGCCTAGACGGAATTGCTCTGTTATTTGAAACCTTCTTTTTTCATCTTTTTTGCTACCTTTTTTGCACCATTTCGCTCGGTTTTCCGATTGTTTACTTCGCTGCTCCTAACTAATAAAAACAGCTAAAACGATATGCAAACTTTAATAAAGTACTCGAAAACTGGCAAATTCGGTTTAAAATTAGATAGGTATTTTACACCTATCACAAAGAATTCACAAATCAGGGTGACGTCACTTGGGCCCGGTTGTTTACAGAAGCGATTCCAACCTCTATATATTATCACATTCGTAATTTTATCTGGAAGATCATTTATATCGGCGAAGCCGTGTTCACGAATACAATTTCATATTTTCTCAAACCTTTTGAAATGTTTCTTAGCCTATTTCGAAACGAAACACCTTGAATTGTAATCCAAGGTGGGATCGCAGGCTCATGAACTAGATCTCTCACCCATTTGTTATTTCGACACGGATCTCTTCGGCATGGTATTTCTACAAATCAACACCCAAAGTCCCTTCACCAATCACAATTTGGACTTCACAATTTCAGAAATTTGATCCATAATTGCAAGAGCATTGAAATCGCATAAATGGGAACACGAATAGCAAAAATTTCACACCAAATCTTCAATCCCTCAAGAAAACCACCACAACACAATGTTTAATTGGCAAAAACTGACCCACAGTCACAATAACATAGAAAAAAAATCCCCAAATGCAACTCAAGGGTCAAGGGTTTCACACCAAATCTTCAATGTCACATTCAAACCCAATCCAACAAGCAAATCAACAACAAAATGGTAGCACACAAGTGGAATTGAATTTGAAACAACTTACTTGAAGAATGTTGAGTGCCCAAATTGTGTTAAATGATGATCTCTCCAATTGAACTCCAACCCAAAGAACCATCGAAGTTAGGGTTGTGAATGGTGATTGTGCGATTGATTTGTGGTGGGTATTTAGGTTTTTGAGGATGGAAGGGATGATTTTTAGGGAAGAAATTGGTTTAGGAGAGAATGGAAGAGAAAATTCGGGTGTTTAAGGTTTTGAAATGGGGAAAAAATGAAGTGGCGCCCTTATTTATCGAAACATAGGTGCTCTCGCTGCAGCGAGTAGGCTTTCTCGCTACAGCAAGAAAAGGGCAAAAAGTTTTCTGTCTTTTATGCATTGCAACGAGCAACAACTTGCTGCAAGGAGATTAGGTCTGCAGGCCTTACTCCTATTTTTCTGAACTTTTTCCAACGATCGGCCATCGTTTCATTGCCATTCCTCTATTTCTCCTCGTTCAAGATTTATTTAACATCACTTCAACCTTCAAAAAAATTATTTTAGCAAAAATAGGTGAGAACCATTCCTGTAGGTTGTATTTCAAAACAAAACGCTAAATTTAACGTCCCCAGCTGGACTCAACAGTGATCCACATCAGTCATCATCGAGAGAGATACTCTCTACAACTCGTTCTTCATTTCCAAAATAATGTTTGATTCTCTCCCTGTTGACTCAGAAAATCCATCAATCATAACCTTCTAATTCAACAGAACCGAATGGAAAAACTTGTTTAATCCAGAATGGTTCGGACCACCTAGACTTCAGTTTCTCGGGAAAGAGTCTCAGTCAAGAGTTGAAAAGTAACACTTGTTGTCTTAGGCTGAACTCTCTCCTAGTGATGTACTTGTCGTGCCATCTCTTGGTTTTTTTCTTGCACAATTTGGCGTTCTAAAATGCCTCATTTCGGAATTCCTCTATCTTATCGAGTTGTAGGAGATGTTGTTGCCCTGAAGCATTGAGATCAAAATTAAGCTTCTTAATCGCCCAATAGGCACGGTACTCCAATTCAACCGACAAATGGCATGTTTTTTGAACACCAATCGATATGGAGACATTCTGATCGGTGTTTTAAAAGCCGTACGGTATACCCACAATGCATCGTCTAGTTTCACTGCTCAATCTTTACGGTTGGAGTAAATCGTCTTCTTCAAGATCTGTTTAATTTCTCGATTGGACACTTCGGTTTGGCCGTTTGTTTGGGGATGGTAAGCAAGCACCACCTTATGCTGAACTCCATACTTTGTCAGTAGAGTATTAAAATTTTTGTTGTAGAATTAGGTTCCTTTATCGCTAATGATGGCTCGAGGAGTTCCGAACCTTGTCAATATGTTCTTTTGAAGAAATTTTAGAACCACTTTAGCATCATTGGTCGGGGTGGGCACAACCTCTACCTATTTTGACACGTAGTTTACTGCTAGCAAGATATACTCCTAACCAAAGGATGGAGGAAACGGTTTATGAAATTAATTCCCCAAACGCCAAAGAGTTCCAACTCGAGAATGGATGTTAAGGGAAACTCAATGCCACCTCAAGATGTTTTCGACCCTCTAACATCGATCATAGGTTTTACAAAAGTATATGAGTCATGGAATAGAGTCGGCTAGTAAAAACCTGATTGAAGCACCTTAGTGGCTGTCCGTGTTGCACCAAAATGCCCTCCACATGGCGATGAGTGACAATGATATAGAATGATTGAAATTTTCTCTTTCAGAACACATCGCAGGATAACTTGATCGGCGTATTTCTTGAACAACATGGGGGTCATCCCACATATAATGCTTCACATCACATAGGAATTTCTTCCTTTGGGCACTAGATAGGTCTGGGGACAACACCTTGTACGTGAAATAACTAATTATAGCCGCGAACCACGAAAGTTTAACTTCGATATTAAATAATTGCTTGTCTGGAAAAACTTTTGTAATACATGAATCATCACCATAATTTTATAACACGAGCCGTGAGAGATAATCAGCTACCACATTTTCACTCCCTTTCTTTTCCCGAATCTCCACATCAAATTCTTGAAGCAAGAGAATCCACCGGATTAGACAAGGTTTGGTGTTCTTTTTTGCAAATAAGTATCGAATGGCGACATGGTCCGTATAGATGATCACCCTGGACCCTACAATATATGAACGAAACTTATCACAAGCAAAAACTACCACTAATATCTCATTTTCCATGGTGGTGCAATTCTCCAGTGCATCATTGAGCATATTGCTTGCATAGTATATTGACCGAAAAACTTTCTCATTGCGTTGGCCTAAAACAGCTCCAACTGTATAATCGCTCACGTCACACATGATCTCAAATGGCTCATTCCAATCCAGTGCGACTATAATCGGAGCCGAGATTAATTTCTCCTTTATGGCATTAAATGCTCCCACATAAGCATTATCAAATATGAATGGGGAATTGGTGGCATCAATTTATGTGCTGCCACTTTCACCGCAAGCGTACGGATCAAGTTTTAGTATAATGGACCTTTCGGTCGGGTATCATATCCACAGGGATTGGTTGAGATTACTATCGAGTACCGCGATTGTCATAACCCGACTTTATCTAGGCAACAAAAATGGAATTTAATTAATTACTAATACTAAAATACTAATTTAACTATACTAATTACTAATACGAGATAGTTATGGGATGGATTATCTAGGGATTTACTTTATTTACTTAAATGCGTTTGATTTCATTTAGTCTACAATAATGGTGTTTGACCTATTCGACAATCTCGGTATCTAAAACTCCTCTGCCACCTCTACCGAGTGTAAGACGGGGGAATATGCAACTTCGTGTCAGCGAAGAAGTCCCCCTCAACGTCTTAACGACTCTAGGTTGCGTGAGTCTTGTCCCAACGTCATCGATTACACACAAAATCTCAGTTCGTAAACTCCCTCGCCATCTCTCCCGAGTGTAAGACGAGGGATATAACACGACTTCGTGTCAACGAAGAAGTCCCCCTCAATGTCTTAACGACTTAGGTCACGTGAGTCTCGTCCCAACGTCATTGATTTCATGCGTTGTGTTTATCCTATCGACAATCTCAGTTCCAAAACTCCCCTGTCACATTTCCCGAGCATAAGACGGGGGAATATGTAACTTTGCATCAACGAAGAAGTCCCCCTCAATGTCTTAATGACCCTAGGTCATGTGAATCTTGCCCCAACATCATAGATTGTCCACAATCCTAACTCCGATCGAGTTATTGGATCGTGGCATTTGTTTATTCTAATCCGAATCTCGGATTTATCAAACCCCATATTCTCCATTTATCATTCTAAGCATAATAAACAAATAATATTATAAACATACTCAAACATTGATGAACAATCATCAAAGAAACACAACTCAACCAAAACTACGTTTTTATAAACGATATTAATCCCATACATAATCCACGTTTAACCTATGGATATAGACATTTATACAATTGAAACTAGGTTAAACATGCTAAAACAAACATAGAAGATAAGAAATGAAAGGAAAAACGGATGAACTTAGCCGATATCTGAATATTAGCCGCTAAAACTATCCACCAATCGATTCTCTTTCTCTGCGTGATAATCTTCTCCTTCGGATTTGTTTGAGCACTCCCCATACTTTCTCTATATTCTATACTAAGTCTTAAGGGCTGTAATGGCCATGGAGAGCAAAGGAGAGGGAAGGAGAGAGGTTTAAATAGGCAACAAGATATCTAATAAATATCTAAATTTTGCAGAGCTGACTGCCTAGGTAGTGGGATTCACCGCCTAGGTAGTAGGTATGTCGGTTTAAAGTTCGCCGCAGTAGTGGACAAAGCGTTGGAATTGGAAAACATTTTGATATTTCACCGCCTAGGCAGTGAATCCCACCGCCTAGGCAGTGAGTTTATAGCATCAATAGTTCTTCTCTGCATTTTCACCGCCTAGGCAGTGGTCTGGACACCTAGGTGGTAGGCTTATTTTCAGAATCTTGCCTCCATGCTTGTTTTTTCACCGTTCTCTGACCGTTTTTGGTCCGAATTGATAATTTGCGCTCTGATTTCATACATTTTCTCCCATACACCTATTTTAATACAAAAAGAATAAAAACATATTAAAACGTATTAAAAACATAATTTTGCTAGTCCTCGAGCAAAACACCCACACAATACAAGAAAATATAAATACTAATTACGAAATTGAAAACTAAAAATGAAAAAATACTAAAAAAAAAACAAAAATGTGCAAGTTTTGATTATCATCTACCAGCCGAAAGATTTTCCCTCATCGGCCACCAATCCTATCAAGTTCAAGCATAAATCACACCATGTGGTGTTCTAGAATTTCAACGTTAAAAAATAGTAAGCGCCATTCTAGATCCTGTTTAAGTGTGTGTGATTAAACTCAATTATACAACTATCCATTGATTAGATGGGATTATCCCTCAATATAGTTCATGACTAAAACCTTTAAGGTATAGGTAATCCATACGCCTGACCCGGGATCTATTCTCCACTAATGTAGGCTCGAAGGTTCATGAAGATCAGTAGGGCTTAGTTCGGTTTTGGAATAATGGCTAAGGGTAAATTTGAATAGAAAATGGGTTAACGTCATTAACTTAATGTTACCCAAGGCACATCGTTGGCACACTCACACTCGAACCCCCATAGATAATTTTGAAACAACCCTGAACAATATAATTAAGAACGTTGTACTCACTTGTCATGTAAAAAAGAAATGTAATTTTTATTTTTTATTTTTATTTTTATTTTTTTTTTTTTTTTTTTTTTTTTTTTTTTTTTTTTTTTACATAACACACCCCCAAACTCGTTTGAATATTTAAATTTTAGGAGTGTGCAAAAAAGATTAAGTAACATACCCCCAAACTTATTTGAATTTCTATAATTTTAGGAGTGTGCAAAAATATGAACGACATACGACAAGCAAGTACTCGAATACCGAACCAATTTAGAAGTTCTCCCTAACCCAATTGCTCACATCAAGTAGAAAAATGCTAACATGATTCACTTATGTTGTGCCTTCAGTTTGGCGATAAAGGTTTGGAAAAAGTTCAATCGGCTAGGGTATTTGATAAATGTTCAGAAATTGAATTAGCATTTTGGCTTCGACAGGGTAACGAGGGATAATGATAATGCATAGTAGGCTTCAAAAGGCTCAAGCGATCAAATGAATGCCTAAATCATATCTCTTAAAGCACCTCGCCTAGGATTTCGCCTCGAATTTCCCCCAAATCAAGTTTTAAAATCCCTATTGTCATGAAATTGAGTGAAGGATAATCGGTTTCAAATCAATTAGATAGTGCTATATTGAGTTTACGTGCTCGTGCATTTAGGATCTACAATAACTTTTACTAAGCCGATACGTTAAGCACACAGAACACACATGAATAAGCATTACACTCGATCTCAAAACAACCAGGGGACAGACTCATCATCGGGTAAAGGCCCAGATGACGTCAAAACTCAGAACAAAACAATAGCTAAACTAAACAAACTAATCCTAAATAATCATGCACACGATAAAACAGTGAAACTTAACTATTAACATAAACACATACTGAAACATACTACACATCACCACCAACTTAACACAGGCATTGCCCAGAATGACCTGTTAGCGATCCCAATGACAGTATATAGCATGATATTGAAGACGGGGGTTTAGAACACGTACCTAGGAGGCGAGGATCTCGCCTCCGACTCAAAATGGCGGAGATGGATCTAACTTATTTTTCCATTGGGTTGCCTCCCAAGAAGAGCTAGGTTTAATGTCCTCGGCCCCACACATGCCCTCAAGACTGGCGAGATGTTACAATGAAATAAACATACGAGTACTTGTCGATCTAACATCTTCAAGCACCCTATAGGAAAATAAAAGCAAAACTACAAAGAAAAATTATAAATACTAAAAAATGCCTAAATTAAAATCAAGTTATTTACTCACAATATCGATAATAACACTCTTTTGCCAATCCCTAGCAACGACGCCAAAAACTTGGTGGCCGCAAGTTTATGCGCGTATGGATCAAGTTTTAGTATAATGGACCTTTCGGTCGGATATCGTATCTACAGGGATTGGTTAAGATTACTATCGAGTACCGCGATTGTCATAACTCGACTTTATCTAGGCGACAAAAATGGAATTTAATTAATTACTAATACTAATACTAATTTAACTATACTAATTACTAATACGAGATAGTTATGGGATAGATTATCTAGGGATTAACTTTATTTACTTAAACGTGTTTGATTTCATTTAGTCTACAATAATGGTGTTCGACTTATTCGACAATCTCGGTATCTAAAACTCCTCCGCCACCTCCACCGAGTGTAAGACGGGAGAATATGCAACTTCGTGTCAACGAAGAAGTCCCCCTCAACATCTTAATGACCCTAGGTTGCATGAGTCTTGTCCCAACATCATCGATTGCACACAAAATCTCAATTCGTAAACTCCCTCGCCACCTCTCCCGAGTGTAAGACGAGGGATATAACATGACTTTGTGTGAACGAAGAAGTCCCCCTCAATGTCTTAACAACTCTAGGTCATGTGAGTCTCATCCCAACGTCACTGATTTCATGCGTTGTGTTTATCCTATCGACAATCTCAGTTCTAAAACTCTCCCGTCACCTCTCCCGAGTATAAGATGGGGGAATACGTGACTTCGCATCAATGAAGAAGTCTCACTCAATGTATTAATGACCCTAGGTCACGTGAGTCTTTCCCCCAACGTTATAAATTATCCACAATACTAATCCTGACCGAGTTATTGGATCGTGGCATTTGTTTATTCTAATCCGAATCCGGGATTTGTTAAACCCTGTATTTTCCATTTATCATTCTAAGCATAATAAACAAACAATATGATAAACATACTCAAACATTGAAGAACAATCATCAAAGAAACACAACTTAGGCAAAACAACATTTTTATAAACGATATTAATCCCATACATAATCCACATTTAACCTATGACCATAGCCGTTTATACAATTGAAACTAGGCTAAACATGCTTAAACAAACATAGAAGATAAGAAATAAAAGGAAAAATAGATGAACTTAGCCGATATCTGAAGATTAGCCGCTAGTGCCGTCTACCGATCGATTCTCCTTCTCTGCATGGTAATATTCTCCTTCGAATTTGTTTGGGCACTCCCCATACTCTTGTTATGTTCTATACTAAGCCTTAAGGGTTGTAATGGCCAGGGAGAGCAAAGGAGAGGGGAGGAAAGGGGCTAAAATAGGCAACAAAATATCTAATAAATATCTAAACTGTGCAGAGCTGACTGCCTAGGTGGTGGGTATGTCGGTTTAAAGTTCGCCGCGGCGGTGGAGAAAGAGCTGGAATTGGAAAACATTCTGTCGTTTCATCGCCTTGGTGGTGAGTTTACAGTTTCAATAGTTCTTCTCTACATTTTCACTGCCTAGGTAGTGGTCTGGACACCTAGGTGGTAGGTTTCTTTTCAGAATCTTGCCTCCTTGCTTGTTTTTCCACCGTTCTCCCACCGTTTTTGGTCCGAATTGATTGTTTGCGCTCCAATTTCATTCATTTTCACCCATACACCTATTGTAATACAAAAAGAATAAAAACATATTAAAACATATTAAAAACATAATAAACTTACTGAAAAACTAACAATATTCAGTTTGGAAATAGATAAGTAATTTACACCTATCAGGAATCCTTTTCAAGCAAATGGCACAACGGATTTACCGTTTTTGAAAAATCTTTGATGAATCTTCGATAGAAGCCTGTGTGGCCTATGAAACTTCTTACTCTCTTTACATTGATCAATGGGGAAAGTTTTTCGATTGTCTCAATCTTCGCTTAATCCACCTCAAGTCCCTTGGAAGAGACCCGATGGCCTAAGACGATTCCCTCCTTGACCATGAAATGACACTTCTCCCAGTTGAGAACTAGATTTTTCTCTTCATATCGGTTGAGAACAAGTGATAGATTGTAGAGGCAATGGTCAAAGGATGAACCGAAGACTGAGAAATCATCCATAAATACTTCCATTATATCTTCCACCATGTCAGAAAAGATCACCATCATACATCGTTGGAACGTTTCTGGAGTATTGCATAGATCAAATGGCATATGACGGTATGCAAAAGTGTCGTACGGGCAAGAAAGCAGTAATGGTCATAACCGGAGAGACGATCCAAAATTTGGTCAATGAACGGGAGAGGAAAATGATCCTTCCTTGTGGCCTTGTTCAACTTTTTATAGTCAATGCACACTATCCATTCTGTGATGGTTCATGTGGGAATTAGATCATTTCTCTCATTTTTTACCACAGTCATGCCATTTTTCTTTTGGAACCACTTGCACCAGGCTTACCCACTCACTGTCCGATATCGCATAGATGATTTCGACATTCAACAACTTTAACACTTCAGCATGGACCACCTCCTTCATCACCAGGTTTATTCTTCTTTGATGCTCAATTGAGGGATTGAATGAGTCATCCATCATAATTTTGTGCATGTAAATAGTTGAGCTTATTCCCTTAATGTCGGAAATAGACCACGCGAATGCGGACTTGTGTCGTTTCAGGATAATGCGAAGTTTTGCTTCTTTTTCTTGAGTCAAAGATGATGAAATAATGATCGGATCGGTAGAATTCTCCCCCAAGAATATATACCAAAGGTGATCCGGTAATTTCTTGAGAATCAACCCACCGTGAGGTGAATTTAAGAGATTTTCTGAACAATCTTCTTCATTAAGGGTCTCTATTTGAACCGAATTCACTACATCTTTAGTTACTGTAGTTCACAACACTTTCATTTGTGGTTGATTCTTTCTCACCAAAATCCCCCATTGATAGGGAATTTGTGAGAGTGTACTCCAAAGGATCATGATGCAAGATTTTATGAAAGAACTTCTTAACGCATGAGTCCACCACTTCCACCCGATTACAAGTCGGGCACTTTTCCAGAAACTTCATTGTATTGAAAATATTAAACTTCACTTCGTCGTCATTGACCCTTAAAGTCAAATTCCCATTATGAACATCAATTAATGCTTTCCCGGTTGCGAGAAAAGGCCTCCCAAGTATAATGAGAATCTCCCAGTCTTTCTCCATCTCCAATATGACAAAATCTACCTGAAAGATGAATTTATCCACTCTTACTAGCACGTCTTCAATGATTCTCTTAGGATAGGTTAATGAACGATCCTCCATTTGTAGAGAAATAGTAGTTGTCTTTGCATCTCCAAGCCCAAATTTTCGATAAACGGATGACGGTATGAGATTGATACTTGCTCCAAGATCCCAAATCGCCTTCTCAAAATAAGATTTTCCTATCATGCACGGAATAGTAAAACTTTCGAGATCTTTCAACTTCTGGGGAAACTTCCATTTAAGGATTGCACTACATTTCTCCGTGAGCTTGACGGTTTCATATTCTTCCAATTTCTTCTTCTTGGTCATTATGTCCTTCAAGAACTTCCCATAATTGGGCATTTTCTCCAGTGCATCGGCAAACGGTATATTGATATGGATTTTCTTAAAAATTTGAAGAAATTTAGCAAATTGGCTATCCAATTTCTTCTTTTGAAACCGTTGTAGATATGGCAAAGGTGGAGTGATTATTGGTGGATTGTATAGAAAATAGATGGAACCTAAATTTTCCTTTGGGCGCTTCTTTCTTCTCCTCAACGAAGTTGGTTCTTTTTTAACATCAATGTTCTTCTTAGACTCTTCATCCTTTTGTGATGTTGCTTCAATTTCCTTTTCGCTTCTCAAAGTGGTAGCTTTGCAATCCCTTGGGTTAGTTTCCATATCACTTGGAAACTTCTCCGAGGTTTGCCCCTTTATGGCACTAGTGAGCTGACCAATTTAAGTTTCCAGCAACTTGACGGTCAAATTTGTATTGGTGAATGTTGTCTCAATGTTGTCAAGCCACGTCTCATGCTTGTTGAGACGTGCGTTTCTCGCATAATGTTTTGCGTCTCCTTCATAAACGAGCCTAGCAAATCTTCCAACGATGACTTATTTCTTTCCACCGGTTGTTGTTGCAAAGGACGACTTTGTTGATGCAGCTGAAATTCTTGTGATTGCGAAGAGTATCTGGGAAGGAGGTCATAAAGTATTCTAGTTGGTTGCATAAGAGAAGTTTTCATGATTCCGAATCCCGGGGTGGTAATGAGTTGGGATGTTGTTAGTTGGCCTAAAGGTATAGGCCCGGTTGTTGACGAAATGGCATTCCTCAAATTCACTATCAACCCTCGGTTGCGAAGTACTTTACATATTTTCCATTTCTCGACTTGATGAGGCATCTCTAGTGGAGAAAGCAATAAGCTGTTTTGTGAGTTTCGACACTTGAGCCGACAAGGTAGTAAGAGGATCGGTCTTATGAATAGCGGCTACCTTTCATCCCACATTTCTCTCATTGGGCCATTGATAGTTATTGGCCACCATCTCCTCCAAGAGCGCTTGAGCCTCGTCTGGAGTTTTGGATAACAGAGAACCTTCAGATACGGCATCCACGATTGTTCTCATCTGTCCATCCAACCCGTTGTAGAAGAGTTAGATTTGAAACTAATTTTCATACCCGTGTTGGGGGCATTTTCTTAATAAATCCTTGAATTGCTCCCATGCCTCGAAGAGTGGCTCATAATCCTTTTGGCAAAATTGAGCAATCTCACCTTTCAACTATGACGTCATCAATGGGGGAAAGAACTTAGTGGGGAACCGTTGAGCTAGTTCCTCCCAAGTTGAGATGCTCCCCAGTTGGATTAATTGAAACCATCCCTGGCTCTGTCTCGAAGGGAGAATGGGAATAGCCTTAGCCGAATGACATCCTCTGTGACTCCATTGATCTTCACGGTGTCATATATCTCCAAAAATGTCGCCAAATGGAGTCATATATTAGCGAGAGTGACTGGATTAAAGTTAAGAAAATTGAGTGAAATACTACGAAAACCTAAATTGGTTATTTCTCAAAATATCGCGGCGAAATTTAAAGACTTATTATGGCTCGTTAAATGTCATTCAATTCTAAGAATTACCAATGATTCTGTTCCAGAACGGAATTTGTACTTATTATTCATATTTTCTTGAGTTTGGTTATTTGAATATTTTTCCATACATATGATATATCTATAATTGCTATAATTTGATTATATCTTTATATTCTAGATACTTGTAAATTACGTGATTATATTTGAAGGAATACTGATTTCATCTTGTGCTTAAAAGTTGAACATCTTCTTGCTATTTGAAATTGATAGTTTTTTAAAATCTAAATTGTTATTATAAAAAAAAATAAAAAATCAAAAGCATTTTCAAAGAATCATAATGGTAGCCTATGCATAGAATTCCCTTCAAGGAAGGTGAATATAGAGTTATTTTTGATGGATCGAATTGTTGTGATTTTAATCCTATAAGCTACTAAGCTCTGTAGCTAATTATTGGTCCAAGACTATTCGGGGAAGAAAGTGAATTGGGTGGTGAAAAAAATTGACTAGTTTTTACTCTCTTTTAATCTAATCTTTAAAAGAAACTTAAACAATTCAACAACCAAGAATGAGTGTTTGAGAAGTGCAGTATAATATACAAGTACACAATGATAGCACAAACACACAAATAGAGATAGAGACAGATAAAGTGTAGGCATAACAATTTATAGTACTTCAGTCAAGGTCCCTCCTTGTCTACATCAACTCCCCGGAGCGCCGTCAGAGATTTTTAATCCACTAATATTCGTATTTTCTTCCCTGATGAAGACCAAACCATTACACTCAGGGGTAAGCTATGTTTATACCTTTTGTCACACTCTTACAGGATAAGCTACTTTTATATCTTACTATTCTCCCACAAGGTAAGTTACATTTATACCTTCATACACACTCTCACAAACTAAGCTACAATCACAGTCAAGGTAAGTTACGTTTATACCTTGACAGAGTTCTCTCACTTAAACGAACACCCTGGTTTAAGTTACAATTCACACCTTCATAGGTTGAATTTACCCTCGGAGATTCTTTCAATCACTTATAAACCAATATACCCTATATTGACTCACTAGGTTATTATTGAAGTACGTTGTAAAAGATATGACATGTAAGAGCACATACAAAAATAATCACGCATAAGATGTAATCAAGTAAGTCTACGTGATATAAAGAATCAAATAATTAATCTGACTCAATATATAACAAGTTTGATTCTTTTAAATATGAAACTAAGACAATTTTTAAGATAGAATTGAACTCTTAGAAAAATCAGTGAAAGCATTCAATTAGCATACCTTGTGTTAGATTGGTACACGGGGAGTTTAGGAGTTGATGAGTAACTTAATCTTGTTGGAGGCGCGATTTCTTCTCATGTTCAATGTACAAGATCTAACAATTTCATGATGTTGTTACAAAATGATTTTTGATTCTCTAATGAAAGCTCTTTGGTTTTCTCAAAGTACTAGATTTGAAATGTACACAAAATTACTCTTATAAAGATCGGTATAGAATCTTAAACCATTTTATCACAAAGTCAATAATATGTATAAAATGATATATAATAATGACATCATCAATATAAGTAAATCTAGATACATGTACATTCACAAGTTTTTACCACAAAGATAATTAAGCACAAATAATGTATATATAAGTATAAAATAAAGTCATCAATAAAGTTTAGGATGCATATGATGTAGATAATAGTACAATTGAATTGATCTCAGCTACAATTTCCCAATATATCACAAATTTAATATGATTGTTTCTCTTATAATAGCCCAATGTCAAATCCTTAGTCTTTGAGAAATGTAATGTTAACGCAATAGAATTTCACTAAATGTAGTTTTAAGAGTGATTATCACACAAGAATTTTAATCTAATAACATACAAGTTGTGTTAATTTTGTGGAATTGTGTCATCTATTAAGAGGTTTTCTAGAAAGGTTTATATAAGCCTTTGATTTGAGTAATTGAGCTTGTTATTTGAATAAATCCCTTGTAGTTAATGATTGGAACAATAGGGATATTAGATCTGATGATTAAACACTCTTCCAATTTGAGCAATAATCTATTGGGAGAAAAGTAGCTACAAAAAAGGCTATAGTTTAGTTCTCAGAAATTGGTAACTTGATTCTTTCACAATTTTCCTGTTAATCTTGTCCCTTAAATATAAATAATTTATTCAATCGATAGATAAATTTATTCAATCCCTTGTAATTAATGATTTGGACAATAGGAATATTAGATATGATGATTACACATTCTTATAATGTTTTAATTTGAGCAACACTCTGTTGGGAGACAAGTAGTTACAAAAAAGGCTATAGTTTAGTTCTCAGCAAACGGAAACTTGATTTTTTCACGATTTTCCTGTTGGTCTTGTCCCTTAAATATAAATAATTTATTCAATCGATAGATAATTTTTTTAATTAAGATCAGAAATATGTTTGAACCAATTTGGTGTTCAATTCAAGCTCAAATTTTTGTTTTAGCTTAATGTATTGAAACAGCTCTCGACCATTAGTTGATCGGTTTGGTATTCGGTTGACCGATGATCCTAATCAACGTTTCTAAAATATTATCTATCCTAATTGGTTGGTTGATCAGTTAACCAATTAATTAATTTGAACCTTCTATCTAAACCAGTTGAGTGGTTCCTCTAATCTATTAATTGATTACATGTATTCTTTATAAATTAACACCAACTACTATAATTGAGTAACCAAAACTACATATCGGTTGGTCTTCCTCATAGACTATTGTCCTATTCGATTAACTGATGTAGGGAGTTGGTCAACTGGACTGTCCATTGTCTCATTTCTTTGCTTATTTTCTTAACCATCTTTAATCCATTTTCAATTCTCATTGCCTTAATTTTCGTTCCATCATCTATAAGCATCTTAAAAACTCGTAACTGACAATAAAAATATTCCACATAATCAATGCAAGTGTGAGTATTTTTGTCTTGGATGAGTCAACGTGTATTGAAGTAATAGAGAAGGAGTTTTAGCTTATATTTCGATTATAATAGGGTTCATTTTAACCCTCCCAAGCTTCTGGATCTTCATCAAGATCTTCTTCAACTTGAATCTCTAATATGGATCATCTAATCTTCATTTTCTTGGTCGTGATCAATATCATCCTCATCATTCCTCATCTTCGTCCCATTTTTTCACTCTCTCTCGATGGTGTTGTTTCCTTGTTGCATCCTGTCCTGTGCTAAGACATTCTACACCCACGTTAAATACAAAACCAAAAATAAGTTGTTATTACCAAAATCTCATTCTCATAGATTCACACCCTTAGGGTTAATAATCTCCTTGTTTTCTACAATGATAATATATTTGATGGTTTTTCTAATATATATATAACAACAAAGCTTCACCTTACCATGGGAATGAGGGTTTTAAACATTTTAGTTTAAAAATGAGAATTATAAAAAAAGCATGGGAATGTGAAAACATATAAGCAGAATATGATTACTTAAGTATAGTAAAAATAGATCAATGAAGCATAAATGCGTAAGCTAAAATATCAAATCACTATAAGATGGAAACATACAATCATAATATGAATACTTAAGTATAGGAAGAAAAGATCAATAAAGCATAAATACTTAAGCTAACACATAAAATCACCATTCTCTCCCACTTTGCCATATTTAAAAGTGGGGTGATTGATGTGGGGAATTAGAATACTCATTTTTTAAAGATGTAGCATGATTTATAGAGCATGAATAAGTACACATTTGATATTACACCAAAAATTTTAATAAGATGGATAAGGTAATATATATAACTGGTTAAGTAGAGTATCAATCCATAATACAACACAGATAAACAAGGTGCAAATAGATGACATTGGTATAAAAATTTATCCAAACCAAATACAATAAATTACATAGTTTCCAATATAATTTAAATCAGTGTTCCATAAAGGACACAATATTACTAATCAATATTTTTATTTTTAAAAATATAAGTAGACATCTGTGGTCCAAATACTTGGCAGCGATGACTAATGGAGTGAAAGATAGAGTGTTGATAGGTTGAAAGCTCTCCCACTGAAGCTTGCATGTCATTCAATCTCTTGCCCATATGCTGGGCATATGATGAGAATTGCGTTGTCAATTCCTGTAAGTCTTGACCAGCCTTCAATGGCCCCAATGCGTTCATCCATCTCGTCAAATCGTCGAGTCATGTAGGCTCGAAGATTTTTAACATCACCATCAAAATATTCGTTATTTGCTTCATGTGCTTGTTCTTCCTAAGCTTACGTCTTATTATTAAGGAATCAATTTAATTATCATGGCCTGCATGCAATGAATAATTAAAATTATAATCATACTATTTCAATACTAAGTTAGACCATCATCCAAAGGAAATACAAATAGAGATATCATGTCCAACCCGACAATGGTGAGACACTTACAAGCATCCAAGAAAGTAATAGGGGAAAACCGAAACCCTGATGTGGAATCACTACATATTTTGCAACCCAGGAATAAGAGAAGAGTTGTGAAGCAAAAGAGAATGACCAAAACATCTATCTTGCAATAAGAAGATCTTAGAATCAACACAGTAACTTGGCACTAGCCAAGGACTCAAAATGAAAGAAAAGAAAGTGGCCACGAAAAAACCAACAAAAATAGTCTCATAAGCAAGTCAAATAGCCAAAAGGCACTGCTTAAAAAAAAAAAACAAAAAAAAAAAAAAAGGAAAAAAAAAAAAAACAAAAAACAAAAGCTAGCAAAGGCTTGGACGAAGAAAAGAATCTTTAGCAAAAAGTGGTCGTCAATAGAAGAAAAGTCTAGAAGGAAGACCTCAAGATTGGCATAAAAAACTCTATTCCTCAATATGTAATTGCAAAAAGAAAGTAGTACTTGAGAGAAAATAAAAATAAAAATTGAATTGAAAAAAAAAAAAAAAAAAAGAGAGAAAGACCGATCTTAGAAAAAATTTCAAAACACTGACTGGTCACACGAAGGATATTTGGTTAATAAAGTAATCTTTATAGTTAAATGATGAAGTCGTAGGTGTGTCTCAACACCTAGTGACTTAGGCCACATAGACTGGGATCACTACCCAATACTCACTACATGGACTATTTAGAAAGCAAGGGATGCCAGTCAACTGAGTGAAAAGAAGAAATAAAGAGGTAAAAAAAGAGATAAAAAAATTATTGTCTGTACCACTAAAGGTTGTATTGAGGCTCCATTTGTGTGAATCGGTGAGATTATTTCATTGTTTAATCTTAAGTAAGCGTTAAAAAAATTATTTTTGATTGAAATTCACTATTATTTGAAAATAATGACACACTTACTCCTCATGTGGTGATTTTCGAAGGTTTAATATTCACCCTAATAAGATTAAATATTAGTGAATTGAAATCTCTGAAGGAGCTCGGAGGAGTAGACGAAGACAAAGGATTGTCGAACTACTATTAATATAGGTGTTATTCTCTCTAACTCTATACTTTAATCTTTTGCTGAGAACTTGATTGTATCACTTCACACATCTTTAAAGTCAGAGTAGAAAAAGTTTATAATATTTGCCCTAACCAATTTATCTCCTTCTTAGGTAGTATCTTGCGACAGAATATGCATTTTTATTTTGAACTATGTTTTGACCTAATTCTTTCCAAGATCAAGATGTGTAGGCAACATGCTTGGATATGGTCATCATACATTTCTAACATATCATTTAATTCACCTACAGTAACAAAATAACATAGCGTGTGTCTCCTATACTTGTGACACAACCAAAGCCATCATGACAAAGACGCGTAGCATTAAACATCACATTTTGTCCTGCCTAAGACATTCTCATGACTTAAATTAATGTTTTTAGGAAAATTGAGATTTTCAGATTTTTAAATTTTTCATTGCCTAAGGGAAAAGTGTTATGTTGTAACAAATTTCAAACACAAAAACAAGGCAAAACACATGGAAACATGTTTGTTTTGAAAATTAGGAAATATTCATCGTTGAGCAGACACTCGAGAATGATTAATTGAGCCCAGATTTTTTCAAGGGTAGTTTCTTGGATGTAAGCCCTATAATAAATCTTGTAATCTTAGATTCCAGATTTGTGTCTGTAAAAACTTTTCAATCTCAAGAATTAATAAAAGGTATTTCTTGATATTATTCTTAAAATTATATCTTTATCATTGTAAACCTTGAATATTTAGTCAAATGTCTATATATTTAATATGATTAAATAGGAGGAGATAAAATATATTTGGTAGCTCAATATTATAAATTGTTACTAGTCGATATTGGATTGCTGAAAAGTATTTTCAACAATCTAGGCTATTGTGGTAAGATGTTATCTTTTTGAGAATCATGAGTTTCAATCCATCAGTATAAGATACTAGAACATCTTCAAGGATAGTTACTAAATGGCAGTAAAAGACCGAATGTGATTCTTGATATCTTACATGGTAGTTTTATCGAGTCAAAATAAGATATTTGAGGTGTGATATATATTTTGTAAACTCTTGTACTTAAGGTATTGTATATTACATGCGTAGGATACTATACTTTGATAATACTAACTATTGTTCCCAAAACACTGACCTTTAAAGGTATTTATTGGGTATAGTGAAACATACATGGTAATGTGCAAGTATACAAGAAGGGATCTATCATTCTTAACAAAAACAAATGTGACCCATGTTGTATGGTTTAATATAAATCACCCAAGCTTTTGGTTTGAGTAGTGTGATGATAAGGATAATATTCCAATCTAGTATTGCAAGGAATTATACTATCAATCAAACACATGTGATTAGACTAGAGGTTTTTGACTTAACCATATCCTATTGAACCTTTTGGGCACACCAATAAAGAGATCGTAGAATACACATATCACACTTGAAGGGGTTCACTTGGTTAAATTTCTACCAACTGGACATGGATATGATAAGTGGGCAGACATAACTCACTGTCGGAGAAAATACCTTAAAAGAAAAATCATTTTCTTTGGGAAGGTAAAAATAAGAATTATTCTATTTTTTATTATTTAATTAATTCATAAAATATTCAATTAATTAATGGGTTAATTACACTTTACCCCCTTGTGGTTTAAATGTTACTACTTATCCCCCTGTGGTCTTGGACTTAAGTGCAACGGTTAAAATTATGGGTAATTATGTCAGTTCACTTTGAAATAAAGGGTAATTTTGTCATTTTATTCTAACTAATTCAAGGGATCTATTTGCAAAATTTTCTAAAACTAGAAGGGTCAAAATGTATTTCTTCTCTAAACTTCCATGGAACCCTCTGTAATTTCCTTTCTATTCTCTCTCCCCTCCAGACAATGCTGGTGGTAGCGAAGCTTTTGATGTATCTATCTTTTTCTCTTCAACCACCGGCCGTGCAACCCACCTCCGGACACGCATCCATCTACCTTCTCTCTCTCTCTCTCTCTCTCTCTTGGGTACTAACTACCCCCATAGATTCGAGCGTTGTTCTCATCGACGAAAGACCACTAATCATTGAATCAAGAGTATAGATCGTTGTTGGAGATTTTCTTCATCTTTACCATTTCTTTTTCCTGGCGGTTCGGGAACTTATTTAAACTCTTACAATTGACCAGAGGTGATGGCGAAGGAGCGGCGAGAAAGACGTTGATAGCGATGGAAGAAGACAACAACGCGAATCTGTCCAAATCTGAACTCGACGGTGATAGGATAGGAGAGAAACAATCTAGAGAGAGAAACTATAATAGGCAATGGAGAAATAATCTAGACAGAGAAATAATAAAGTCATACACCGCCGCCAAGAGATGGGTACTTGGGATTCTCCTCTACCGTCTCGTGGGTGAATTGGAATCGCAGTTGGAGATCAAGGTGGTTGACCATGTCTAGTATACCATGTTCTTCCTCCTTGTGCTCATCTGCTTTGGCAATAAACTCGACGAGAATGAAATTAAGCAAATCGAGGTGGTGCAGCAACAAATGCTCTTTAGCTTTACTCGATTTAATGTTCTGAATTTCTGGCTGCGATAGGATAAATATCTATTCTGGAATCAGTGGAATGAGCTCATCGATATTCACCAGATTCAGGACTCCGTGTTGATTCCTCTTATCAAAGAGATAATTAAAACAAAACTAGAGAGAGAGAGAGAGAGAGAACAAACACCGCCGCTGCCAAGAGGAGGAGGTAGTAGTGGTGTACGTCAACAAGCTGGAGGACTTGAGCTGCCAAAAAAGTAATTGAGGATGGTGGCCGGCGAGTGAGATGGGAGTTGGAAGAAGAAGATGATGTTATAATATAGAAAATACATTTATGGCCCTTTAAGTTTCTAACTAGTATTAAAATAGTCCTTACAAAAGTATTTTATGGGTGTAAATGTCATTTCATACTATTTAACGGATTATTGTTGACTTCCGTCCATTCACCGTTAGAGTTAACGAAAAACGTAACTTTTGCACTTAAGTCCAAGACCACAAGAGGGATAAGTGGCGACGTTTAAACCACAAGGGGATAAAGTGCAACTGGGTCAAATCACAGGGGTTAAAGTGTAATTAACCCTTAATTAATTTTACTATCCAGCTTCTAGTCTGAACCGAATGGGTTGCACACAAATTGGGAATTGAAGTTAAAAGAGTCCTTCAACAAAGAATGGGTAGTAATGTTAAAGTTAAGAAATTCAGGGGCCAAAGAGCAATTAGGGATGATGGCGTCCAGGGTTTTGAACCCTAGACTGTACTTGTAAGTAGAGGAAGAATAAAGTGGTTGTGAATCCCACAAAAATTTGTTCAGTTCACTTTGGTCGCCCGCTCATCGTTGTTTATCTCAGTTCCTTTGTTTGCGAGATCAATTTTTCCTTTTTAGCACTTTTCATTTGAATTATATTATCCCCTAGATTCAAATCAAAATTGTCTTAGAGTCTTGAGATTAGACCCAATCTTAAAAATCCCATTAACACTTTTCTCTTTGTGGATATTGCTAGACTTGGACATTTGTGTCACTTCCAAGAGAATCGATCTCCTATAGATTTTATCTTTCATGTTCAAACGCTCTCGAAAAACCTTCTCAGTTCATGCCACGGGAATTATTGACTTTAAGCCTGATGAACCAGAAGAGGTATATTTGAAATGTTTTGGATATTACTGCCTATATGTTTGTTTTAATGTTAATACAATTAGATCTTCCCAAAGCGATTAGATATTAAAATAGATTTAAATTTTAATATTGCACTACTTAGATCTGGTAATTTTTAATATCCGATCCCTTCAAGTATTATTATAACTTCCTCTGTGATTAACTTAAAACAAATTATTTTTATTAATTGTTAGATCATATAAATATTTATGTTTTCTATTTCACATAATACCTGAAAGAGATTTTTAAAATTAATTTTGTAAAATTATTTTTCAAATAATTTTTAAAAATGAAAATTGGGAAATTTAATGGAAAATCGTCTCAGTTAAAATCAATACGTCGGTAAGAGCCTAGGGATCTGGATGGAAGTAATGGCGGCACAACCATCACGCATCGTTGTCCACGGCGGCCCCTACCTTGGGGCCCTGGCCGCTTGCTGGTGGTGTAGTAGCACACAGCCATTGCTTCAATTCAATGCGGCAATAGGCACTGCAGCGTTGTTGTCTACTGCCGCATTGGCACAGTAAAGCAGTGGTTTCTTGATGCAATATTTCATTTTTTGTTACAGCGAGATTTACAATTGCCAGGGATTTTTTAGTTTCTGTATGATCTGGTCTTTCAAATATTTAGTAAGAATAAGTTAAATATTGATAGAGCATTTTAATTTGAATTTTAAATATTATTTGTATCATATTTGATATCTTTTATAAATCAATTTAGAAAATCTATCAAATTGGATTTGGTATATTATTTAAAATTTTAATTTTAAAACTTCTTAAATTAAATATTGAATTAATCATTTTAAATTAGATAATAATTTATAGATAATAATTATTATTAAATATTTAAATTTGAAAATTATTCATATTAATTTTTAAAAATCTTTTTAAAATTTTATTTAGCAGATAAATCTATTAAAAATGTCAAATATGGGATAAGTTTAAAAGCTACATGTTTATATAATAAATATATATTAATATTATGAGATAATTTTAATTGATATAGTGTTGACCCTAAGGCATTATTTGATGTTTTGATGAAACCATTAACCTAGATGTTTTATGGGACTAATAGTTTTATTGAGTATTGTTTATAGAACTTAGTCCAAGTATGTAATGAGTAGACATTGGAAAGTATATTTCAATTGCTTGCAATGGAAGTTGTAGAGGATTTTTGAAAAATAATATTTTTTCTATTTATAGGTAAAAATAGCTAAACTTCTTTTTAAATTCTTAATGCAACCCAACTAGGATCATACACTGTAATTAAAAGTATATAACAAGTTTATAGGCATATTTTTTTTTTTTTTTTTTTTTTTTTTTTTTTATCATGGTCAAAAGTGATCAAATATAATTTTAAAAGAGTTTTCTAAGTAAATAATCAAACATTGTTTTGAAGAAGTGTAAAAAACTTAAAAACTATATGTTTCGGTTGACTAAAATATATACCAGTCAACTAACAAATACAGGTTCAAGAAAAATACATTTCTAAGCCAATTCGATTTACTAAAAGACTGAAGAAGAGACATAGATAGTGAATCGGTCGACTAACAAACTAAAAGAGAGATGCAGAGAATGAATCAATTGACTAACCAAGAAATTTGGTCGACTGAAACATCTTTCAGGTGGCTAGTTTTTTAACGTTATGCCTAATCGATCGACTGAATTGCATTCTGGTTGACTAATATAGTTTGATTTTTTATTTTGACTTGAGCATTATTCCAAGACCTTCCAGTCATATTTTCAGTATTTGAATGTTATAAAATCATATTTTATTAGCTGAAAATAATTTTTCAATTATATTGAATATATTTTAAAGATCTTATTATTTAGTCCTTTTATTTTCGAATTTGATGATCTTTTTGGTAAAAATTCTTTCCATAACATTTTGGGCTAAGATCAAATTATTTTTGGGGACAAAATTGAATGTTTAAAAGTTAAACTTGTGGTAAAAAATAGCTGTTATAAACCAGATTTATTTAAGGGGTCTATAAGTGTTATTTTTTGCTATATTTTTTGAAAAAAATAGCAATTGTTGGCTATCTTTGAAAACCCAATATATAGGCTTGCGAATTTCAAAAATATATCATCAACATATACCAAGCAATATCAGTTTTAAAGAGAAATCATGCATTTTTTCGAGAAGTCTTTTAAGGCAATATTTTGAGATTATTATTTTTTTTATCGTTAAAAGTTTATTTGAGAAGCCAAGAATATTGTGCTTGTGTTATAATTCTTCTTGAAAAACCTTGGTGAGATCTTTTTGATTATTTTTGAGTTCTTAAAATATTGTGGATTAATTGTCATATATATTTTTATTTCTAAGCCTGTTGTATTTGTGATAAAAATTGTTTTTGCAAAAAATCAATGAATATCTTTAAAAAGATTTTTTTTGAAATCTGGTTTTAATTGTTTTATGAATATCTTCATAAATCTAGATTAATTAATTTCTAGCACATTTCATAAATACTTCTATTACTAGATCGGGTCATTAATTGAGTTTATCTTGAATGGAGACTATTTAAGCTCTTGAGAGAACAAACAATTTTTTTTTGTACATGTGAATTGTAACTCAAATCTAACTGTAATTGGTCTGGGTATGAGTGAAATAGGTATAAAGAGAGTTTCTCTAATCATGGTTTGTGAAGGTGTAATACTTACCTGTGAAAAAAAAAATATTGTTAGGGTTTGATTCTTAACTTGGAAAAGGATCAAGATTGGCTAGTGAATTTGAATTCCTTGAAAGATCTTAAGAGAGTAGACATAGGCAAGAGTAGCTTGCTGAACTAGTATAAATTTTGAGTGTCAAGTTTCTCTTGCTCTATTCTTTGTTTGTTGTGCATTTAGTTTATTATGTTTTCACATATTAAGAAGATAATAATCGATTAGGGTTAATTAATTTGGACTAATTTTTTTTAACTATCCAATTAACTCCCCTCTTGGGTAGATCTTTGGGCCAACATATAGAATTCAGGTAATTGAATATTTTAATAATTATGCGATAATTTTTTTATAGACATAGAATTAGGTTTAATTTGAATTAATATTTTTATATGATAATAATTATTTACTAATTTAATTATGAAGCATCATTATTTATCAATCCAACTGTATTTCATAATAGGATTAACCTGTCATTGTAAATTTTACATAAGATGTATTATATTTGTTAGTTAGGGTATAGTCATGGACTAAAACCGTTTGAGTTATGTGATTGGTTTATGGATTGGTTGTAAGTTTATAGACTGGTCTTTTAAATCTAATCGGGGTTATAATTTATTTTTGAGCATTTTTAAAGTGATTTCATTCTCTTCCTCATTTTTCTTTTTTATTGTATTGATCCCCTTCTAGATACGCCTTTCTTTCTCCGATATGTATCCCTTATTTTTTTATTTGTATGTGTAATTTTGAGAAGACAAAGGTAGGCCCAACAATGATAGATAGTTATGGATCCCAATCTCGAGCATTAAGCAATGGAAGAAGAGAAAATAAAAGCCAAAGATAGAGGCCTATTTTGTTAGTTATCTTCTATTTAATTAATTGAAAGAACTAAATTAAACCTAAACATTTGGATGATTGGCTCGGGTCGAATCGTCTTTGAAGTCCATAATTATCCTAGTCCATTTATATATGTGTATGGGGCAATTTATTTTATGCTGATTTATTTTGGCCCAATTAGAAAGCATATATTGGACATTTATTTATTTTGTTATATATTTATGATGCATGTTAAACAAACTAAATAATTATAATATGATATCTAAATAAATATCCCTCAAAGCTAGTATTAAGTTTTTCGTGGCAACATATGAGTTGGGTTTCTTCATGGTCTTCCACTAGGGGATTTGTTTTGGAAGGGATTCCATAACCTAAATTTGATACTTAGCTATCTAGAGAGGTACTATGTCCTAGAAATTGAGCTTAAGATGAACTTATCTTTATTTATAACGAGCAAAGAGTAGACCAGTATGGTTACTTAGCTAGAAATGGTAGTGTGCACGTTGGACTATCTTGGACCATGTCGGGTGGGTATTAGTTAACTAGGGATACACATATCCTTAGCTAGCTAGGGTTGGATATGATTAAAGTCGAGACCAAACCAGAATTGAATTTTACTCACAAGGTAAGAAGTAGGAGTTTTATATCCCAAGGAGCGATAGTTTCTTAACTAGCTAGGGCGAGCGTTGTCGACGAGAAGGGATTATTCAATTCCCCACTAGATATATTTGGAATGCAACCATTTCTCTAGAGGAAAGTGAGATTAAAATTTTTTAGAGGGAGTAAATTTAGATTAGGAAGGTGCATAGATTAAGAAGTTCATTTTTAAACTTCAGGTGATTTCAACCATTGAGTTATTGATACCATTTTATTGCAACAACAATGGTGCTATAGCTCTGCAAAGGAATCAAGATCTCATTAGAACTCTAAACACACAAAGAGACACTTATATTTGATTCGTTAAATCATCGAGATGAATGATGTCGACATTAGGAGAGTATACACAATGGATAACATAGTGAATCCACTCACTAAGACTATGATTTTGCAGTTGTAAGATTGGAATCTTCTAAAGATGAGTATTAGACACTATTCTGATTGGATATAGTGCTAGTGGGAAATTGTTGAATTTGTAAGCTCTATGGCCACTCTTGTAATCCTATATTTAAGGCTTGTATTAGTAAAATTGTTTCAATCTAAAGTATTATAAAATGTATTTATCGATATTATTATTGCAATTATATCTTTATTGTTGTAAAGCTTGAATATTGAATAGAATGTTCATCTATTTAATACGATTAAATATGAGGAGACTGAAGACTTTTAGGAGTTCGATATTCTAAACGGTTCTTAGTCGGTATTGGATTGGTGAAAAGGTTCTTTGAGGCTAGCTTGTTTGAGAATGGTGAGTCTCAATCCATCAGTATAAGATATTAGAACATTTTAAAGGGGACTTCTTAAGTGGTAGTAAAAGACCGAACGTGATCATCCTATATATCCTATGTGGTAGTTTTGCTCGAGTGAAAATATGATATCTGACGTGTGATGTCTTCCGTAAATTTTTGTGCTTGAGTACTATATATTAAATTCATGGGTTACATTAATACTAAGTGTTGTTCTCTATTCATGGACTTTCAAAGGTATTCATTTGGTATATTGGGAGATACATGGTAATATATGAGTATTCAAGAAGGGTATATCACTCTTAGTAAAAAGGACGTGACCCATGTGATTTAGTTTAATATAATTCACAAGAACAATGTCATAATTGGGATGAGATTCCAATCATGTAGCACAAAGAATTATATTATTAATCAAATATATATGATTCGACTAAGGGGTTTTGAACTAACCATATCTTGTTGGACCTTTCGAGTAAACAAATAGAGAGACCGTGGAATACACACTTAGGAATATTTTCTAGGTTAAATTTTGCCAATTGGACATGATTGTGGTAAGTGGGTAAACAAGACTCAAAGTCGAAGAAAATGCTTATAGGGAAAAATTGTTTTATTCTAGAAAGGGTAAACTAGAATTTAGAAATGGCTAATTTGTTGGTAAATTAATTATCTAATTAAGTAATCAATTTCTCCATCCATCTTTTGGTATGAACCTAATGGGTCATGTACAAATAGAGAATTGAAGTCAAAAGAGTCCTTAAAAAAGGAATGAGAAGTTATGCCAAACTTAATTTCAGGGGCCAAAGTGCAATCAGGGAAAGAAGGGGACCAAGGTTTTTAACCTTGGACTGCACTTATAAGGTAAGGAAGACCAAACTGGTCATAAACCACGTAGGAATTTGGCAAGATCAGGTTTGCTGCCCTTTCTTATTGTTTCTCTCATTTCCTTAGTTTGTATGATCTATTTTTCTTTTCTACACTTATGATTTGAATTGTGTTATCCCCTAGATTAAAATCAATGTTGTCTTAGGGTCTTAGGATTAGATATAATCTTAGATATTCCAAGAATACTTTTCTTTATGAGATTTCCTATAGGGATATTGTTTTAGGCGAGACATTTGGTCACATCTAAGAGAATCGGTCTCATATAGTCATTATCATTCATGTTCAAATGCTTTCGGAAGAGCCTTGTCAGATCACACCTCATACACTACTGACCTTTTTAGCTGAAACACCAAAAAATATATATTTAAATTGTTTTTGATATTTGCTACCTGTATGTTTGTTTTAATGTTAATACGGTTAGATCTGCCCAAAGAGATTAGATATTAAATTATATTTAATTTTTTTATATTTTGCTGCATAGATTAGGTAATTTTTAATATCCGATTCATTCATATTTTTTTGAATTAATTGAAGTTTAATGTTAGCCTAGGTAGCCCTTGATTAAATATTGTAGAATCAAATAATTTATTCCTGAAGTTAAAAAATAAATTTGCAATTAGTTACCAAAAAATGCAAGTCAAAATTTAAGGCTTAATAAACTTTTTTGGGCCCAATTTTTAGTAAATATTTAATTAAAATTTTGAATGAAAATTTTAATTTATATATTAAACGTTATAATGAACTGAAAAAAAGTTTAAAAAATCTCAATTTCCGTAGTAGTTGATCCACTCATAAATTGGAAGACTTTTACAAAAATTATTGTGATCAATTCAAATTCAATTTTAAATGATTAGACATAATTGAAATCAAATAATTCAACTCGAATTCACTAAAACCTAATTAAAAATTCAGAAAAAAGAAGAAGAAGAAGATCAAAAATAGAATTTCATCATACCAATGTTATCAAATGACATTTACAAAGTGACATAATCATGGTATCATCTGCTCCAATCAAAATTAGACACTTGGAACATAAAATTTGATTTTATTCCAAAAAATTATTTAAAACATTAAAAATAATTTTTAATTTATTTTCTTTGAATAAAAATCTAGAATCCACCACTTTGCCCAGTCTCTTTAACAGAATAGACAACTGGGTCCACAAAAATGGGCCGATCAAAACTGCCACCTAGTAGTACAATCGAACCTAGGAGTTGTCCTTACCCTAGATTTCTTGTAAATAGGCCCATTTTTCTAATTCTCCAAGAGGCAAGTCCACGAGGGTGAGACAGAAGACTACACTTCCATTCAGCCTTGGTAATCGCCTACTAAGAAAACACAAATTCTTATCCAAAAAATCAAAATTTGAGGATCAAATACGGGTCGGCAATGGGCCAGGCCGAGCCTGTCTGGCCCAAAAATCATGAAGCCCTATTAGGCCCGGGCCCGGGCCCAGTGGGCTTTGACCAGTCAACGGGCATGGCCTGCCCGGGCCTGAAATGAAGAAATCCGAGCCCGTTCAATAGGCCCACACATTTCGGGTCTAAGGGCTTTGGGCTTTTTTTTTTTTTTTTTTTTTCAAATGGTTAAAACTAATTTTTAAATGGTTGATTGAAGAGTAGGGAGATTTGACACTATGGCCTTTTACTAGAAAGACAATGTTAATAAACACTATACCACAATCCTTGGTTACGAATAAATATCCAATGAAAAGAGTTAATTGTAATGTTCAATTGTCAAAATAATTAAGTTTTAAAACATTAGTTAACATTTTTCATAGATATTTATCTTTAATTAAATTTATTTTAAACTTTAAGGTTATATTTTTTAGATTTAATTTTTTGACTTTATTAAATTTATTTATAATTTCAAACTTAACCAAAAAAAAATTAAGAATTGAATAGTGATATTTTTATTAATAGTAAAACAATTATATCATTATATTGAATAATAAATATTTGTAAACAAATGCATCACTACAAAATGAATACAGCCCAACTAGGTTGGCACCTACATATTTGACAATCATTTGAACTGCTATCAATCCAAAATAAATTATGTTGATCCTAAGATTTTGATGAATAATTAAATGTTGATGTTTTGGTGGAAGTAATGCTTTAATTGAGTGTTTCAGTGATTTAACTTCCAATGATGAAGATGATGCAAATTGAATGGATGCTAAATAAATATATCAAGATGATGAATAAGTATTAAGAGTTTGAAGAAATTAGGGAAAACAACCCAAGAGAATCTTAACTCTTAATATCCCATTTAGGAACACACACATGGCACAAAATGAATTTTATCTTTTATGTGTAGTTTGGTTAAGTGTAATTAATTTCTCCTATGTGAATTGAAAAGAAATAATCTTGAGTGACTAAAATGAAATATAAGAATATTAGTGGAGTTTATTTAAGAGAGAAAATGGATAAAAGGGCGAAATCGTAAAAGAAAGTGAGTAAAAAATGAGATCAGAGAAAAGATCCAGAAGGAAAAAGTTGACTGAGGAGTCGACCGGCCAATCGTGGTTGAACTCTCTGAATCGAAGAGTCGATTGATAGGTCGACTGGTAAAAGCATAACAAACTCTCTGAATCAAAGAGTCGACCGATGAACTGTATGGGCTACTTCCAGAATCTTCCAGTCGACTAGGAAGTCGATCGAATGCACCATTTCAGGATATTGTTTGATTCAATTTTAAATCCAAAAGTAGCCATTTTTTATTAGGATTTGAGAGAGATTTAAGGGATTTAGTGATGTTTAAGATATGGTTCATATATTAATTAAATCCTATTGATTTGGTATATTAAATATTAGTATTTCTCAATTTGGTACATGAAATAGTTTCTATTCTTATTAATGGAGATTGAGAAATACTTTGGGGATTTAATTGAGAGATTTGAAAGTTATTTTTAAGTGAAATTGAATCTAAATGAAGTTATTAGGATATAAGGGGTCTATAGGAGTGTTTAATTGTCATGACACTTATAAACTAACCGTTAGAAGGCTGATTATATATTATTTTAAATAGATCTGCGAATTTCATATATCATTAAGCAATAAAATAAGAGAAAAATCATATCATATCATGAGAGTTTATGAGGTATTTTAAAAGTGATCTTGAAAATCAATTGTTGTTTATCTTTACTGCTACCGAATTTAAGGCTACATTGTTCTAATCATTATTTCTGTGGATTCCGGGTGAGATCTTTCCATATTGCTTAACGTTGTATTTATTATTCTATATTTGGAAATTGATCTTAGGAATTGTTTCTAGTTTTTGAAAAACATATTTTTATAAATAATTTCTTGAATTTGATTACGTGCTCCAATTTGCTACTCATGTCCTGTTAAAATCAAATTTTTGTATCTCACATATTTCTATCACTAGTTGGGATATTAATTGAGTTTTTATTTATCTAGGGTGATAGAAGCTCCGAGTGAGATTTACTACTTATCAATTTTTGTATTGGTAAGTTGTGACGGGTTAAATATCATTGGGGATATTTAATCAAGGGTAGCTGGGTTTCAGTCTCTTCCTGTAAAGAGATTGAGGTATTAATTTTTCCTGAAAAGAATTAGTGTGAGTGATGTGTAAAGGTTCCATCCTTACCTGTGAAAATGATAGTTAAAGTGTTTTTGGTGAGGTTTTGATTCTTGAGTCGTAGAGGTAAAAAGAATTAGGTTAGTTTTTGTCCTGTAAAAAGATAGGTTATTCTTGAGACTGTAAAAAGTAGAGGTTGTTCCCGAGCCTTGGAAAAGGAAATTGTAAAGGTTGATTCTGAGCTTGTAAAAGAATCGGTGTATGGGTTTGGTTCCTACCTTGAAAGGGATCTTGAATATTAGTGGGTGTGAATCTCCATGGGGCTGGGAGGATTGGACTAGCCAAGAGTAGCTTGATGAACCAAGATAAATCTTGGTGTGCTGTATTATTAATTTGTTCATTTTTGTTGTTTGGGTGTTTACCTAGTTGATTGATTAATTCCGCTGTGGTATAAAGATAATAATTAATTCAGGCATAAAATTAATTATTTGATTTATTCATGTTTTATTTTGATATATTTTTTAATTACCCAATTCATCCCCCTCTTGGGTATTCTACTAGGCCAACAATTGGTATCGGTGTTGGTTTTAGCTCATTAGGCTTAACATCTTAGCTAAACCGGTCATTTGACACACCATGGATGATGTGTTTTGTGTATCTTTTTTTTATAGTGGTAAATGCGTATATGATAATATGGTTTATGATTCTTGTGATTTTAGTGGTAGTGATGGAGATGATGATAATGAAAATGTCTATATTGTTATGAAAAAATTACTTTCTTTCACAATATTTTTTGCTAAAGAGAGCTTGAGTTTAAAAAGAAAAATCGCTTCTTTTGAAAATGGTGAAAAAAGTGTTCGAAAATCTAAAGTGCATTTGGATGATTATTGTGGTTCAAAAGAGTTTTCGGAAATTATTTTTGAAATTAATAATTTGCTTTCTAAAGTGGATTCTCTTAAAAATGAAAATAGAGTCTTAAAAAATAAATTTGATATGATTTCCAAGCATAGATCAAATTTTGTTTTTAAAATCGATTTACTTAAGAAAAAAATTTGAAAAATCAAAATCCGACCTTAAGTTAATTTCGAGAGATTCTGAAAATGATTTTTTCTAGGTAAAGTGGATATACTTCATCATCTCATCTTTCATCACAGGCCAGTGATAGTTATGCTTCTATTGTTAGAAATGATTTATGTTTTACATCTCGTGCTTTCTATGATAAATCAGATTTGAGATGTTATTATTGCAATAGGGTTGGGCATTTTAAAGTATCATGTCTATTTCAGAACCCTAAGTCTATGTTTAACAAGGACGGCTTCAAAATGAAATGGATACCGAAGAAAATTGTTGAAATGTCTTGTGCAGAATTACAAAATATTGGAAGTGGACCTGAAGGAATAATTAAAGAGTTTATATCAAAGCTAAAACCACAAATGATGTGTGCAAAACGAAGAAATGCACAAAAGACAAAAGGTGAAGTTGAAAGGGAACCACAAAAGATATGTGCTAAGAGAAAATCTGTAACAAAGCCAAGATTGGATATCACCAGAAAACCACAAGCGATACGTGAAAAGGGAATCATCAATGTGTCAAATGGCAAAAATCAAAGGAAGATAGGATACGATTTGGCCAAGAAGAATTGCGCACCTTAATCAATTATGAGCTCAAATGAGGTAAAAAGTAAAGTTACTCCAAAAGATAGAAAATGTACTCCTAACCCTCCGCATTTTAAATTCATTAAATTTGTTAAAGAATGAGATGCCCAACTTGCCAAATAGGTACGTTGGTGATTGTTTCTAAGACCTATTTGTAATGATGTGTTTACTTGTTATCTTAGAAACAATGTTGGGTGATTATGAGAATCATATTTAGTTAAGGAGTACTAACATGTTTTTATGTGCTTACATCAAATAGTGATCATGAGTTAAATTTTGAAACATGTTACGAAAATGAGATAAGATTAATTGAGTTTTTTATTTTTCTTGATTTTTTTAAAATGCATAATATTTTGTACTGAGGTAAATTGAATGACTTAATTTGATCATAATAATATTTGTATGGTTAATATTAATATAAAAGAATGAGAATTCTTTTTGATACCATATATGTGATTATTTCAATATTCATGGTGTATCAATCTATGCTTAATGTTTTAAATTGATACTTTGTGCATATGGATATATTTATGGATATTGAGTATCTAATTTTAATGCATGATAATATGTTCTTATGTTGCATGTCTACTGATTTATAAATGATTATTATTATTCTAAAAGAGAAATGAGATTTTATGAGAGATATATGCACTTATCCGTATTTATGCATGCACTAGATTTATGATTGATAAAATGCTTGAGAAATGCTTCCTATTTTAGTGTGTTAAAGAATGTATGGTTTGTTTCTATAAAGGGAAGACATTATTTGGTATCATTAGTGAGGCATGCAGATTTAACTGAATATTATTACATGCTATATTGTTGAAATATTTTGATTGCCTCAAGATTATTCTCCTATGCATAAATTTACTTGTTTACAATTATTTGGGATGGGAAGTTTTTATAAGCAGGGCAATAATGTGTTATGCTGAAGATTTTGATACGTTCAATTAGTTTGTGATACTTACTAAATCTCTAGCAGAAAATTAAAGTTCATGACATTTGTCTAGAGTAGAGTAGAGATGTTTTTGTGTTCCTTCTCCCCCCCCCTCCCTCCTCCCTAAATTTAGTTTTTGAAGATGACAAAGGGGGAGAATTTGTTAATGTTTTATTAAAGGGGAGTTTTAGATGATGTTTTATTAATGGGGAGAAATTAATTGATATGTGATTAAGGGGGAGTTTTATTAATGAGTTTATTGTGTTTTATTGATTATGTTTTATAATATCATCATTATTATGCTTAAATGAGTTAAAGAACCCATCTTCAGAATCAGGGGGAGTGAGATTATATTTTATTTTGAAGAAAACATCAAAGTTAATTGTCATCATAAAAAATGGGGAGATTGTTGATCTTAAGATTTTGATGAACAATTAAATGTTGATATTTTGGTGGAACTAATGCTTTAATTGAGTGTTTCAGCGATTTAAGTTCCAGTGATGAAGATGATAAAAATTGAATGGATGCTAAATGAAGATATCAAGATGATGAAGAAGTATTAAGAATTTGAAGAAATTAGGGAAAACAACTCAAGTGAATCTTAACTATTACTATCCCATTTAGGAACACATACATCCCACAAAATGAATTTTATCTTTTATGTGTGTTTTGGTTAAGTGTAATTAATTGTTCCTATGTGAATTGAAAAGAAATAATCTTGAGTGACTAAAATGAAATATAAGAATATTAGTGGAGCTTATTTAAGAGAGAAAATAGATAAAAGGGCGAAATCGTAAAAGAAAGTGAGTAAAAAATGAGATCAGAGAAAAGAACTAGAAGGGAAAAGTCGACTGAGGAGTCGAACGGCCAATGGTAGTTGAACTCTCTAAATCGAAGAGTTGACTGACAGGTCGACCAGTGAAAGTATGACAAACTCTCTGAATCGAAGAATCGACCGAGTGGTCAACCGATGAACTGCATGGGCTACTTCCAGAATCTTCTAGTCAACTGGGCAGTCGACTGAATGCACCATTTCAGGATATTGTTTGATCCGATTTTAAATCCAAAAGTAGCCATTTTTGGTTAGGATTTCAGAGATATTTAGAGGATTTGGTGATATTTAAGATATGGTTCATATATTAATTAAATCCTATTGATTTGGTACATTAAATATTAATGTTTCTCAATTTGGTACATTAAATAGTTTATATTCTTATTAATTGAGATTGAGAAATACTTTGGGGATTTAATTGAGAGATTTGAAAGTTGTTTTTAATTGAAATTGAACCTAAATGAAGTTATTATGATATAAGGGGTCTATAGGAGTGTTTAATTGTCATGGCATTTGTAAACTAGCCGTTAAAATGCGGATTACATATTCCTTTAAATAGACCTGCGAATTTCATATATCATTAAGCAATAAAATAAGAAAGAAATCATATCATATAATAAGAGTAAACTTTTCTAATAGATATCCTTCTGAGAGTTTGTGAACTATTCTAAAAGTGATCTTGAAAATCAATTGTTGTTTATCTTTACTGCTACCGGATTTAAAACTACATTGTTCAAATCATTATTTTTGTAGATTTCGGGGGAGATCTTTCCGTAATGTTTAACGTTGTATTTATTATTCTATATTTAGAAATTAAGCTTAGAAATTGTTTCTAATTTTTGAAGAAAATATTTTTATAAACAAGTTCCTGAATTTGATTACGTGCTCCAATTTACTGCCCATATCTTGTTAAAATCGAATTTCTGTATCTCACATATTTTTATCATTAGTTGGGATATTAATTGAGTTTTTATTTATCTAGGGTGGTAGAAGCTCCGAGTGAGATTTACTACTTATCAATTTTTGTATTGGTGAGTTGTGGCGAGTTAAATATCATTGGGGATATTTAATCAATGGTAGCTGGGTTTCAGTCTCTTCCTATAAAGAGATTGAGGTATTAATTCTTCCTGAATAGAATTAGTGTGAGTGATTTATAAAGGTTCTATTCTTACCTGTGAAAATGATAGCTGGAGTGTTTTTGGTGAGGTTTTGATTCTTGAGCCGTAGAGGTAAAAAGAATTAGGTTAGTCTTTAACCTGTAAAAAGATAGATTATTCTTGAGTTTGTAAAAAGTAGAGGTTGTTCTTGAGCCTTGGAAAATGAAATTGTAGAGGTTGATTTTGAGCCTATAAAAGAATCGGTGTGTGGGTTTGGTTCCTACCTTTAAAGGGATCTTGAGTATTAGTGGGTGTGAATCTCCGTGGGGCTCGGAGGACTGGACTAGCCAAGATTAGCTTTGTGAACCAGGATATATCTTGTATGCTGCATTATTAATTTGCTTATTTTTGTTATTTGGGTGTGCACCTAGTTGATGGATTAATTCCGCTGTGGAATAAAGATAATAATTAATTTAGACATAAAATTAATTATTTGATTTATTCAAGTTTTATTCTGATATATTGTTTAATTACTCAATTCACTCCCCCTCTTGGGTATTCTACTAGGCCAACAGATTACATTCAAATAAATTAAATTTTTCAACGATTTTCAATCACCACCTTCATCTGGAGAACTATCTTTAATAAATGATGGTTTTGATAATTTTAAATTCAGTAAGTCTTCATTAAGTACATCTATTCTGTCTTGTTCTTGTTGTCTCTACTCTGCAAGTTTCCAATCTTTTAGATATATCAAAGCTTCCACAATATCTGGATTGAGACCGCAACAGGTTATTGATACAGTTCTACCACCTACACTAAAAGCTGCTTCTAATGCAACAGTCGAAACTGGAACTGTTAGTATGCTACGGGCTATAGTGGAAAGAATTGGAATTTTTTGTTGTTGAGATTTCCACCAAGCCAATATGTTAAAATTTTCATCACCACTATCAATAAGTTGTGCAACACGGTAGCGTTGCAATTAAGTTGAGTTACTAATAGCAAATATGTTAGATTGTGATTATTTGTATTTCCATATTTCTAGGGCTCCTCCTGTCATATTATTAGATGATGGAATATGAGTAGAGCCTGAGACATGTACTAAAGTTACATTAGTACCAACAATTCTTTTATAATGTTCGTATAAATTGTAAAGTGAACTTCTAACAGTAGACAAATACTGCTTGGGAAAATCAGGAATATGTTTAAAAATTATTTCTAACCAACCTTCTAAGGCTTCAAATTTATATCTAGGGTCTAAAATTATGGCAATTCCGTAAATTTCGGGAAATTCTTCTCCCCAATATTTGTAAATTTTTTATCTCATACTAAATAAAACATCAATAAATAAATCAAGATACTCATAAGCTTAAAAAACATAACAAATATTAGTTAATTGAATAAACACATGACAAGATGTATGATAATAAATACCACAAATTTTTTTAGTAGAATCTTCAAAAACAAGCAAAAACTCACGTACAAGCCACAACCCAATTAGCCTCATTAGGATATGCCATCGATAATTAACGAGCTGTTTGTACCAATTCAGTACAAAATAAGTCTATAGTCTTTTATATTTTGTTGTTGTTTTCAAAAGCTCATATGTAGAATTCCACCTATGAGACATATAACTAAGTATGTTTTTTCTCTTCATATTCACCATTTGAGTGCACTTTCTATACAATTCATAACGTGCTTGTGAAGAATTGATACAATAACTTTAATTTTTTCAATAAAATCATTTAAAGTTGATAATCCGTCTTGTACAATTATATTTAAAATATGAGCACAACATCGAACATGAAATAGAAATCCATTAAGTGGAAAATCTAAAAAAAAAACTTTAAGATATCTCTGAGCAACATTATTTTTAGAAGCGTTGTAAAAACAAATTGAAAATATTTTGTCTTTAATACCCCAAGAATTCAATTCTGCAAGTTTTTCATTGGTTATTACATAACTTGTGTGAGGAGTTTCAATCATTTTAAAAGAAATAATTCTTTTATTCAAATTCCAGTCATAATTTATGTAATGAGCAGTTAATGTCATGTAACCAATATGTTGTGGAGATGTCCAAAGATTACAAGTCAAACAAATTTGACCATTACAATTTTGAAAAAAAAAAATCAAATTTTGTTTTTGCAAATTATATTTTTTCATTATATCTCTTTCAGCCGTTGTGGCTGAAAATTCTTTAAATTGTGGAACAAAACCTCTTTGTATCACACCTGAAAAATCATGTTTTTTTACAAATGTAAATGGTTGCTCAGCTCTAACAATGTAATCAGTGATTTCTTCTCGGGCTACTTCTCATTGTAAGAAAATGTTGATAAATTACTGCTACTGCCAATAACCAATTTAGACTAACTTTTAATATTGTTCTCTTGCTTTTTAACTTTTTTTTATGTGCAAGTAAATGTCTTCTTAAATGAGTAGTGTATTTAGATGAGTTATCACATAATAAATTATTGCAAATTGTGCATTTAGCTTTTGTTTCTTCAACCCCATTATTATTAACTACTATAATTTAAAAATGTTCCCAAACATCAATTTTTTTTCTTCCATGAATGAATGATGGAGTCATAGTATGTGATGCACATGTACTATTAGAGGTATTAGTTTCAATTGAATCTAATTGAATTGGCGATAAAGATCCAACTTCAAATTCATGAAGTTCTTGATCCTCATCTATAGATAAAACGAAATTAAAATTCATGTTAGTCATTAGCGAATACGAATAAATAAACAATTGAAGATAACAATCAACAATATAATAGTAACAAATCAAATTAATATTACCAAAAATGGAACTTGTAATTGAAGACGGTGAAGGATGTTTAATAATATCTTGCACTTCTGAAAGCCTTGAATTGAACATTTAGCAATTGTGAAAGAAATAAAATGTTGAAGTATGTAAGTAGAGAGAGTTTGAGAGTAGGTGTGGAAGAAATTAAATTAGATGGGGTTATTTATATTGTTTTTAAGAGGGATGACACATGTAAATAAAGAGGGGTATAATATAATTTTAATATCAAATTTCTACACACAATTTGAACACAAACGGTCAATTCTTTAATGGGCTAAATGACTAATGAATTTTAAAAAAAAAATCTTATACTTACCTAGATTAAGGAGGCAATGCAAGAAATTTTCTTACACATTTGTCATGTCATGACAAATATGTGTACTTTTTTTTTTTTTTATTAAAATAATTATATATATCATATATGTATATTTTTAATTTACATTTATATTATTATTACATTTATTTATTTACATATATATCTATATCTATATATATATGTGTGTGTGTGTGTGTATGTGTGTGTGTGTTAATTGTTATATTATATATTTTTTATATTAGGTGAATAATAATATATATATAAAGTCAAAAAAATTAAGTCTTATATTAATAAAGTCAAAAACATATTTTTTGACAATTGAACATTACTCTTTAAATCTTTCCACCAGATATTTATGCATAACCAAGATTTATAGCCTAATGGTTACTTGGTTAGTAAGATTAATTTTCTAATATGAGGTCTAGTGTTCAATTCCCTTTCCCTTCAACCATTTGCGAAAAAAAAATATTTTTTTTAATTATTTTGAAATCCAAATATATATATATATATATATATATATATATATATATATATATATATATATTGTTATGGGCTTTGAAAGTTAAAAGTCGGGCTTTGGGCTCAAGTCTCGGGTAGCCCAAAAATCAGGCTAAAATATTCAAAGCTAGAGCCCAACCGGAAGCCCTATGGGATGGGGCTTGGGAGGCCCTATTCCGGGCTCGGGCCAGGCGAAGCCCGACGGGCTTCGGGTAGCCCACAAGTTTTAGGCTTTTTGGAGAGGCCTAGGATTAAATACCATCTCCAAGGTAGGTATACCGGGTGTAGACACTGCATTTTGTCTCGTCCAATTAGTGTTGAATTGAAAGTACAAGTTTAGATAAACATTAAACTTAGGTTTAAAAGGAATAAATATATCTCAGATCATAATAGATAATACAAAACAAACATAAGAATGTAAGAAAACCTAAAAATTGTTGAATTTTACTAAATTTAAGGATGTAAAAATTTTGGATGAATCTCGAAATTTATAAAATTAAATGAGGACTAAAATGACATTATTAAAGGTTGATTGTAATTAAATCACCTCTAACATGAATAAATATTAATTACTACTTTTTAATCATACGAAATTTTACCAACTTTGACCCCTAAAACATTTACTATCACCGGTTTCGTATATTCGAGACCAAAAAATATTTATTTAAATTATTGTTTAAAGTACTAATATCATTAATAAAAATCCAAGATACCAAAATCAAGTCATGGAAATTTCATGACAAGTCCAAGTTACACAATGTAACTAAGGATTAAGACTCAGTTTGAAATCGACTAAAATTGAAGTTATCTTCATTAATCATCAGGACCCACTCAATTGAGGGCCCAACCCATCATTTAATGTCTCACAAATAAGCATTAAAATGACCAAGACCCCCTAGGATATTATCTACAAAATATCTAGGGAATGAACTAAATTACTTAGGAGGTAAACTAACCGTTATCGAAATTAAATCGATTCAGTTCGCCACCTAAGAAGGCATTTAATATGTATTAAATTCCCATAACATAAATCATTAAATTCTTAGGATGACATGGATAGGCCACATTCAAGGAATCCAGATATTTTGATCAAAATATCTTAGGGTTAACCGAAAGCCATGAAATGTGACTACCCGTTATCGAAACCAAACCAATCTGGTCTGTCACCAAACCAAGGCATTTAATGATCATTAAATGCCCAGACCATCAAGTATTTATTTCTTAGGATGACATGGATGGGATGGATTCAAAGAACCTAGATATTTTCACCAAAATATCTTAGGGTTAACTAAACCCATTGAAATATAACTACCGATTACAAGGTAAACTGAGTCAGTTAGATCAAAATCTGACCAATTCTTAGCCATCAAATCATGAGTCATCATCAAAAATTAAATAAAAAATGACGCATCAAGACTAAATGTAATGAACATGAGAAACATCAATGGTAATTAAACCGAAATAGTGAAACTAACCGATACTTAGCCCCTAAACCAAACCGGAAGTGTCACTTCATGCCATTAATTCACCCATGTGAAACCAATGATATTAAAGATTGTAATGATCTCCAATTATTTTCAATCATTACTAATGATTGCCAATGATTTCTAGAATCTTCCAAATATTTGACATTCATTACCAAATCTTTGAGAATCCAACACAATATTCAATATTCATTCAAAGCTATTCAAGATCAAGACAAAAGGACATGACCCGTAGGCCAACAAACCATAAGAAAAGAACTGGTATGGCCTGTGCATGGACCAATGTTCAGGCCCTCTAGCCTATAAACATAGGGGCTCTGTTTTCATTTTTCAAGAGTTGGAATCTAGACTTTCTCTCTCTAAATCTGGGCAGTACCATTGGGTCCTAGGGATTCTAACCATTTTCTTTAAATAAAACCTCGATATTCTACTGAAATTAGGTCCTAGAGGGTGTTCTCGAGGTTCTTGGAGTAAGAACTCAAGAAGTAGGCAACAATTGATTGAGTACATATCGAGAAGATCAAGAAGGAGAAGAAGGTATTTGTTTAGGAAAAGACCACTCCCCTAAACAAGGTATGTGTCTTGATAATTCTTTAATTTTTTCCCCTAAATTCATACATATTTCTTGTACATAGCATAATCCCGTAGTTATCATGCTTTAATTTCATGTATATAACATAAATAACCTAAAAATAAGTAAAACAAAAAAGTTAAATTTATGTCATATTAACCAAACCATATTAAAATTGTTCAAGATCATGTCAAGAATGTCAAGAACAACCAAGAACATGTTAAGAAACCTTTAGAAACCTTATCATTTTTCTTAGTTACAAGTAGGACTAGCATATATATAGTATTTTCTTTTCTTTTTAACTAAATAGCCTAAAAACAAACACTAACTTGTCTAAACTATCGAGTTCGGTTGAGGTGTTCTTAACAAAATCAAGGAGATTATGTACACATCATTTTGTGATTCATGTCTTGTTTAAATAATAAAATCAACTAAACTAGTTATAACCTTAAATAAATGAACTACGTGCTGACATGATCTTTGGGTATTCGCCAAAGTACGTAGGCAACCTCGTATTCGGTCACTTTTAATAAATAAAAACCATATCATCTCAAATTAAACTAAACGAACTATGTGATGACCTGATCTTTGGTTACTTGCCAAAGTATGTAGGCAACCTAATAAGGGTTAGGTCACATATTTAAATAATTTAGTCTTAGTTTGGATGTTAGAACTACATGTCAACCTGACTTTTTGTGAAAACAAGGATATATAGGCAACCTTTATAAGGTTCGGTTATAAAAAAAATACAAAAAACATTTCATTTCATATGTTTTGCATGTTGGAACAACATGTTGACCAGATTCCCTGCGCAAATAGGAATATGTAAGAAGCCTTTATAATGTTTGATCCTTTATATTTCCCCATCTTATAAACTGTTATTGGGTTGTCACTACTTAAATTAGTGTAGTATTTATTGTTTTCATTAAGTAAAAAATGCATGAAAAGGGAAAAACTTTAGAAAAAGGAATTGTTTTGGTTAAGTAAATAAAAAAACATTACTTGGGTATTGTTTAAAAGTGAATATTAATTTAGACCACGGTAACGTTTACGGACGAGTGTCTTGGGGTGCGTAAAACCTAACCAGAGCATAACCGACTCCCGAACTTGAAGAAATCTCTAGTACAAAGACCGTTATGAAGTCAAAACATAGGCTTTTTTAAAATAAAAATGAATTTCTAAAAATCCTGATGACCTAACATACCATTTAACCCATGCTTGGTAGCGACTCATTTTTAAACATAAAATTCCAGCCCAAGAAGTTTTTTAAAACCAATGCCTTGGAAAGCCCTTGAAAAAAAAACCATTTCAAAATGAACGGATTTGGAAAACTTAAATAATAAGGAAATGAAACTTGTTTTCATCTTCTTCTCAATCTCTACTTTTTCCGCTATCAAAATCTAGGGTGCGTCAGCTGGTAACTCTGATGGGAAATCTAGAGGGTCAGCTTAGTTGAAGTTTATATTTATATTCACTGTTAAATAAAACCCAAAAAATACGTCTTTGATTTTTAAACATAAATAATTCCCTTCCAAGAATAATAAACAGTAATAAATAATAATGACAATGAATATTAAAGTAAGATAGTTTGGAATGCAAGTAAGATAATTTATATAATTTCCACCTCTCGAATGCCAAGTAAGATAATTTATATAATTATTCGAATTAATATCTCTATTCAACTCAACTAATTATCCAATCTTTAAGTTACACCCATCAAATGGCTACCTTAAATATATTATTCTCTCGCACACAATATAATAAGAGTTGTATTTTTTCAGTCTCAATATGAAAGATTATCACATCTTGAATGCCTAATCTTACACATCTATGATATCTAATTTTCCTTTCGTATAATTTAGCAAATACACAGAAAGCAATACAAAATCTTAAAGTCTCAAGGCATAGTTCATATAAAGCTATTTAAATCCCCCTAGATAGAAACTTTAACCCAACATAATGGAATACATACTAATCGTTTCATGAAATTCATAAATGCAAACATGTTAAACACAATATCACAAATACAAAATTCAATAAAGATTAGGGTGAGAAAAAGGAAAAGAAAACTCTTTTTGTGGAGATAAGTTTCAAATCTTCAATAGACTTAAATTCAAACTCCATCTCTAGCGTTTATGTGCTTCCAATGGTGTTCTCTTATCCAAAAATCTCTCAAAATCACCTCACCAATGGTATTTTCTCTCCCAAATTCGCCCCTAGGGTTTAAGGCATAAGATTGTATAAATAGGGCTCAAAATAGGTCTTGTCCATCTTTTGGGGCTGCAATGGGACTTTTTTCTCACTATAGCACCAAGTTTATGTTATTTTGGGGCAGAACTTCGGCACCGTATTTTCGCACTGCAGTGTGTACCTTCTAAAATCTGGCCATAACTTTCTTGTCCAATCTTCGATTGTGGTGATTCAAAAGGATATGGAAATACAAGAAAGAGATCTCCAATGTCCATGTTTTGAGTTTTTCAAAAATTAGATTGTATAGTGGTTAAAATCGATCTTGAAGTCACTACACCTACACGACTGACAAACCATTCCAACCGAATTCACCTCATTTTATCACATTTTCACTTTTTCACCCAATTATTTATAAATCATACAAAATAACACAAAAATACATTAAACTAATAAAAATGCTTGAAAACTCGCAAATATTTGAATCTAAAAATACTTGATTTATTGATAAATAAACCACTTATCAAATACCTCTAAACTCAAATATTTGTTTGTCCTCAAGCAAAAAAAGAAAGAAAGTAAAAGAGAAAACAAATCAAGTACTACAACACTAACGATAAAAGTGTGAGTTTTGTATCAAATCAACAACCGTGCAAGAATCTCCGAAACCACAAAATGCTCTAAGCTCAAAGGAAATGCACACATTGAGATTATCTAGAATTTCAACTTCAGGCATTATATTTAACCTACTCAAGACTCTCGATGTATAATTGTGTGGACAATCACTCTCACCCAACCAAACATGCGTTGAATAAATTCATGTGCAAAGGAGACAATGAATGATCTCTATATTGTGAATTTAAGAACAACCATAAACCCATTTTTCGCGTCACTCTCCACTAATTATGCATAGGTTCATATGTTATTGGAGATCGAAAGGACCCTGAGGGTTGTAATGTATGGCTAGGGTAGAAGGTAGATGAGAATGTAATTTTTAGGCTCAAATTACCTTAGGTATGCGTTATAACTCATGGGTCTTACAAGATTTCCAAAAAAGACAAAAAAAAAATTCAGCGAGTCCTCTTTCAATCAATCCCACCAGGTATTATTTGCCAAAATAAACCAAAATGTATTTTTTTTTCAAAATAGGTAAGAACCTCACCCTTAAACACAAAATTAACATTGTCCTCAATGTTGCAGGAAAATAAAAAGAAATGACTCAACTCATTGCCCAATTGATTTTTCGTTTTTTTTTTTTTTTTTTTTTTTTTTAACCCAATCTAGAAATGATTTTCGACACATACCCCATGCTTGCCCTTACACTCAATGATCCATGCAACAATGCCAATTAGTGATGGGTTTAGGAAGTGGGAATGCATTTAGTGGGTTGGATGAATATACATAGACAATGAAAGAATTAGGCAATAAAGATCAACAGGGATAATGAAGGATAAACAATTTTCAAGGGTTAGTTTCAAAAGCCCAAATGATCCAAAGAAATGCTTCAATCATCTCTCCAACAACACACAACCAAGTATTTCCCCTCAAGTTTCACTCAAATAGGTTTTAGTGTGCATGAAATGTCAAAACATATCAAAATCACATAAATGTTCTCCAAGTACACAAAATGTCAAGTGATCATGATTCGTGGTGCTCAAATGTAAAGAGTCAAGAGTGAACTTCAATCAACACGAGTCAGGCACACAGAAACCTCAATGCAACACATTTTGAACGACCTACAAAACATCAAGTGTTTATATAACTAGCACCCTGAGTAGACTACCAAGCTATCCAATTTAGGATAATTCTTGGATAAATGGTAGTGAGTGTTTTGCTACACCGCAAGTGTACTGGTCACGTTTTAATAGTATAGGGTGAGTAGAGTATCGTATCCACAGGGATTGATTGAAATTATTGCTAAGTACAACGATTATCATAACCTAACTCTATTTAGGCGTCCAAATTTAAGGTATGTAAAAATAAAATCAAAGCAAATATATAATCAAAAGTAAAATATGGACTTCCTAAGAACAATTGTTCTAGGGGGTTTGATAACACTTTGCTAAACTGTGCTAATCTAATTCAAGTTTGTTAATTAAATTCATAACCAATCATTAACCATGGGTGTCTAAATTAACCTCCCTTCCACCTCTCGAATGCCAAGTAAGATAATTTGTATAATTATTCAAATTAATATCTCTATTCAACTCAACTAATTACCTAATATTTAAGTCTCACCCATCAAATGGCTACCCAAATTATATTAGCCTTTCGCACAAAATATAATAAGGGTTGTATTTCTTCTGTCTCAATATGTAAGATTATCAAGTCTCGAATACCTAATTTCACATATATTATATCTAATTTTTCTTTCGCATAAATTAGAAAATACACATAAAAAAAAAGTACAAATGATCTTAATATAAAATCCAATTAACAAAATCTTAAAATCTCAAGGTATAGTTCATATAAAGCTATTTAAATCCCCCTAGATAGAAACTTTAACTTAATATAATGGAATCAATGCTAATCTTTTCAAGAAATTCATAAATCCAAACATGTTCAACACAGTATTACAAATACAAAATTCAATAAAGATTAGGGTGAGAAAAAGGAAGAAAAAACTTTTTTTTTTTGTGGAGATGAGCCTCAAATCTTAAATAATCTTAAATAGACTTCAATTCAAACTCCTTCTCTAGTATTCATGTGCTTCCAATGTTGTTTTCTTATCCAAATATGTAACACTCCACCCCGGACACCCATCATCGTGAGGCCAACGTGATGACAACATGACATCACCTAAACGACTAACCAACCATAATTCGATAATATACAAACTATTCATCTATACAACATATACATAATTTAATTAAAATAGGGATACACCCATCCCATACTTAAGAACAACCAATTAGATCTCATGAACCCCCCTTAGGTTCCTCTCTGACACCTCATCTCAAAATACTCTCAAATAACTCCACAGCATAACCCGCATAACTCTATCTAGCGCCAATAGGGGACCGACCGACTTCTAGCTATTTCACCTGCGAGTGTACTGCCTTCTTAGTAAAAATATTTTTTTAAAAAAAATAAATAATAATAATAATAATACATTCTAAGTAATGCCACATCTAAATGGATTAAGCATAAGTATACAACATCACATATCTAATAAAAATCACTATAACATAAGCAGTGAAAGTAAATCAATATATATAAGTTCTATTCAAACTCATCCAATATAAAATAATACCATTCACCATAATAAATAATAAATCATCCAGTATAAGTAAAACACTACATCTCAAAACACCACTCCACCACAACACACCTTGACTAGCCATAGTGATCGTTTTAACTTTACGATTAGGAATTACAACGGTACTGTAACATCCGTAGGAATGCCTTCCTACGAAATATCCATACTCCTTCTGGGGAGAAATATAATCCACACCCTTTACGGGGAGAAACATCCACATCCCATGGGAAGAATCCACACCCCTTATGGGGAGAAATATAATCCACACCCCTTTCGGGGAGAAACCACACCCCTTTCGGGGAGAACAACTATGGCATCGTCAAAATTATCAGTATAGTTAAAAATCCACATCCCTTACGGGAAGAAATACATTTCACACCACCTCGTCAAAATCCACACCCCTCATGGGGAGAATATAAACCACACCCCTTTCGGGGAGAATTTTCAAAAATCACATTTTTCACTCTCTTTTTAAAAATACCACCGATTTCAGTAAAATCTATTTTTCCACCTTCGTACCACGGATTTCAATAAAAACCATTTATCCCACCTTTGTTTGTAGAAAACCAAGTATTTTTAGAAAATCAGATATTTTCCACTCTCTTTTAAAACCACCAAATCCAACGAAACTCATTTTCCAACTTTCTTTTTAGAAACCAACACAATACCTCGAAAATTCATTTTACCAATTCACCCGAAAACCCATATTTCATCATATATATATATATATATATATATATATATATATATATATATATATATATATATATATATATATATATATATATATATATATATATATATAGTTTGGCAAGAAGATAGTACACTCACCAGATGCTCCGCTCCCAAAAGCCTTTATCGACTATTCTCTATCGCGCTCCGGTGTCTGCGAACCTATTAGTGACAGGGCCTAAATTAATATTTTAGGTAAAATAACCTAATTATGCCATATAGACCCTAGGTTACGTAATTTCCTATTCCCCAATTATTTTATTATGAAAGTTACTATTTTGTTCATCTCGCCTCATTTATATTTATTGTACCAATTTATTCAGATTTGCGATTATTAACATATTATTACGATTTCAGGAATTGTAACGCTAAATAAAATTTAATTTAACAAAAATTAATAATCGATTGAAATTTCACCTGTTTCCGAATAGTTTGGCGGCCACGAGATGGGTTTTGGATTTTCTTGGGGTAGTTTCTGTAAATTCCCCCTTTTTTTTCCCTTTTCTTCTTCATTTTTCTTTCTTTTCTCTTTTTTCTTTCTTTTTCCTATTGTTTCGGTTTCTGCTCTGTTTTCTGTTTCCTACAGCTGGCACTCACCCATACGGCACATACTACACACACACGGGAGCACACCCACGCCGGAAACACACACCACCAACACCGCCGACGATCGACACCACTACACCCACTTACACATAATCGCCGGAGGAACAACGACGAACCCACCAACGGCAACAACCTAACCCATCACCTCTGACCAAATAATCGACACCAACCACTGACACAAAACACACACACCCCCACTACTCTCTCTCTCTCTCTCTCTCTAACTCTCCGGCTGGCCAAACGACCGTCACCAACCACCACCCCCGCAACCGACTTCACACACACACGCACACTCAGTCCATGACCACCCACACATACTGATCACACACATACATACAACATACATAACATATACAACCGAAACACATATTCCTACTCACTGACCGAATGGCGATGAACGGCTGACCAACAAATCACACAAACATGACAACGGCAAAACGGCGCACATACACACCACACATAGCTGGAAAATGGAATATCACACACACATACTATGTGTCATACAATGGAGAAGGGTTTATCAATGGAGAAGGGTTTATCAAAGAACGGCTTCCGCCCATACTATGTGTCATACAACACAATAAATGGGTTTCGATTTTGTTGGCCTAGTGAGCTACCTAAGAGGGGAATGAATTGGATAGTTATAAAAAAATTAAATAATTTAAATCTTTCAACACTTAATTAATCAAATAATCAATTTATCTTAAATCAATTATTATCTTTGTTATGCAGCGGATAAGTGTTAAATTCTAGGTACACACCCAAACAAAATATAAAAAAAAGTAAATAATACAGTACACCAAGATATATCCTAGTTTAGCAAGCTAGCCTTGCCTAATCCAATTCCTTGAGCTCCATGGGGATTCGCAACCTCTAAACTCCCGATTTCTTTAATAATAGGAACCAAACCCTTACAATGATTCTTTTCCCTGGCTCAAAATCAACCTTTACAATTTTCATGTTCCCAGGTTAAGGAAGAACCTTATCTTTTTCTAAGTTAAAGACTAACCTAATTCTATTACAGAAAGAATCATGACCTAATCATTTTACAGGCTAAAAATCAAACCCAATCCTTTTACAAGCTAAAGACCAAACCTCACAACTCTCACAAGTATCATTTTCAAAAGTAAGGATGGAATTTTCACAATTCACTCAATTCAAATCAGGAAGAATCAAAATCTAGTTTTTTTCAAGGGAAAAGAATAATCTAACCTTTTTATAACTTAGGTAAAGATCAAACCTCAATCTTTTTCCCAGAAAATATTGAAACCCTAGATACCCTGACTAGAAACCAACCCAATCGTGTCTAATCCGCTCAAACTCACAAATACAAAAAAATTATGAGTTTCTTCTAACTTAGAGCTTCTACCACCTCAAAATAGTTATACTTGATTAATGTCCTGAAATTTACTAAGTGATAGAATTAAAGTGAGACAAATTAATATCTGATTATAAATAAGTGTGGGTAGCACAAAATAAGCACGTAATCAAATAATATCACAAAATTTTTTTCAAAAGAATTTGTATGCTCTTATGTTTGAAAACGATTTTTCAACGATCTTAAATCCAAGTAATCAACAATAATGTGAAATCAAATTTAAGAATAATAACTTGGAAAGATCTCACTAGAAAAATACCAAAGTATAAAAATAGGATTACAAAACAGCACAGATCGGTGATGCCAATTGCACAACATTTTAGCTCAAGAACTTTGATCGCAAACATTATCTCTCGAAATAATCTTAGCAGAATGATAACTCTCATAAAAACATAGGAACTGATAGTTCTTAATGTTTTTTTTTTTAAATCAAAATTTGTAGGTTTATTTAAAACTATTTAGAATAAGTCATCTAATGGCTAGTTTTCAAATGATAGGCCTCTAAAAGGCACCTATAGACTCTATATATCGTATCTTTTCAATTCTGGTGTATTTCATTTTAAAATAGCTTTAAAAACTCACAATTAAGTTCATAAAATATTTCTTAAACATCAATCACAAAATAGTAAGTATTTAGTTTCTAAAATTGATAGAATATTTAATTATATGCACCAAATCAATAGGGATATCAAAATGGATGTACCATATCTTTAGTAGTTTCAAATCCCCTGAATTACTCCATTGGAATCTTAAAAAACAACTAGTAACGGCTAATTTTTTTTACCAAAACCTTAAATCCTCGAAATCTCAACCAAAACTATCGATTGACCAAACTTGCCCAGTCAGTTGATCAATTGATTCATCATGTAAGCCAGGCCAAACATATACAGGCAGTGGGTTGACTGAACCTCCCACAGTCGGTTGACCGATTAATTCAAGATGTTTTCCAAGCCAAACCAACACCACAGTCCGTTGATCGATTGACCCATAATTGGTTGATCGATTGATTTAGAGAGTTTCACCTTACATCTACCTAAGCCCATCGGTTGACCGATCCTTTCCTGGTCGGTTGACGGTTAGAATCAAGATCTCTCCAATTTTCTTTGAATCCTCAATGTTTCAATCAGTTGACCCATCCTCCTCGGATCGGTTAACCGATTGAACCATGTCAGTCACTTTCTCACTTATTTCAGCTCCAAAACTCTACATTCAAAGCCATTAACCGATTGCTTCTCTTGGTTATTCTCAATTAGGTAAATTTTAATTTTTCAATTTCACATAGGAGCATATATTTTAACACTAATTAGGATCTTAAAATTCATCAAATCAAACACACAAAAATATAATTCATTTAATAGTGTCGTGTGTAATCCTAATTCGGGTTGTATTAAGAGTACAAAATTTATTGAGTTCTTTTCACCTAATTTCTTCCAGATCTTCAATACTCTTAATTTCTTCTATGTTCATCTTTGCACCCTTGATAATTTATTCATGATCTAACCTTTAAACGGAACTCTTCTACTGAAACACTAAACAAACACATTAGTTCCACCAAAAACATCAACCTTTAATTCTCCATCAAAACCTTGGGATCAACATTCTCCCCATTTTTTAATATGACAATTAACTTTAATATTTTCTTCAAAACCACACTCCCCCTAAATCCGAGGATGGGTATTTAACTCATTTAAACATAATCATGAAGATAATTCAAATAGATATTCAACATAAGCACAAAAATCAATTTAAAAATTAAGATATTCAATAAAGTACAATATTAATTCACCTTAGATCTATCTTTAATTTGTGCAATGCTTAGGCAAATAAAGTGCTAAACATCAACTAACTCGTTTAAAGTTCAATATCTTAAATTAATCATGATTTCCCCCTTTGAATTTAAGAAAAGATTGAAGGATATTCTAGAAATATACCTAAATTAGGGGAGTGGTCTTTACCTAAATAAATACCTTCTTCTCCTTCTTGATCTTCTCGTTTCGTACTTGATTGATTGTCGTCTACTTTTTGATTTCTTGCTCCAAGAACCTGAAGAACTATTTTCAAGACTGAATTTAAGCATAATTTAGAGGTGTTCGAACCCTAGGACCTAAGGGCATTGCCCAATCTTAGAGAGAAAAAGTCTAAGTTCCAACTCTTGAAAAATGAAATCACAGCCCTTGTATTTATGGGCAAGGGGGCCTACGCATTCATCCATGCACAGGCCATATCAGATTCTTTCTTAAGGCTTGTTTGACCTAGGAGTAATGTTCTCTTGTCTTGATCTTGCTTTATTTTGGATGAATTAGGAGATTGTGGAAGATTCTCTAAGATTTGGTAATGATTACCAAATCTTTCAAATATTCGTGCAATGAATGGCAATCCTTGGTAATGACTAAAAATCATTGACAATCATTACATAATATTTAATATCATTCATTTCGTATGGGTGCATTAATGTCTTGAAGTGACACTTCCGGTTCGATTTAGGGGCTAAGTACCAGTTAGTTTTACTATTTCGGTTTAGTTGACATTAATGTTTCCAAGGTTCATTGCATTTAGTCTTGATGACTAAGTTTGTGTTTAATGTTTTATGATGACTCATGATTTGATGAGATCTAGTTCGGTTCGATTTGGATTGAACTGACTCAGTTTGCCTTGTAACGGTAGATACATTTCAATGGTTTTAGTTAACTCTAAGATATTTGGTGAAAATATCTAGGTTCTTTTAATCTACCCCATACATGTCATCCCAAAAAATGAATGCTTAATTTTTTGAACAATTAATGACTACATTAAGCGTATGCAAGATGGAAAATAGGATTGGTTTAGTTTCGATAACTGGTAGTCACATTTCAAGGATTTCGGTTAACCCTAAGATATTTTTATCAAAATATGTTTATTTCTTGAATGTGGCCTATACATGTCATCCCAAGCATTTAATTATTGATGGGATTGGCATTTAATGCATCTTAAATGCCTTGCTTAGGTGGCGAACCGAATTAGTTTAGTTTCGATAACGGTTTGTTTACCTCTTAAGTGATTTAGTTCCTTCCCTAGATATTTTTTAGAGAATATAATAGGGGTGTCTTGGTATTTTTAATGCTCCTTTATGAGTCATTATTTTATTGGTTGGGCTCTTGATTCATTGGGCCTTCACGATTAATCAAGATGACTTCAGTTTTGATCGATTTTCAACCGAGTCTTAATCCTCAATTATGTTGCGTAACTTGGAATTGTCATGGAATTTCAATGCCTTCATTTAGGTCTTTTCGGGTTTTTGTTAATGATATCATTACTTTAAAAAGTAATTTAAATTAGTATTTTTCATGTGGAGTAAACAAAACTAGTGATAGTACATGTTTCCTATAATTAAATAGTAGTAACTAATATTTGTTCATATTGTATGTGATTTAATGAAAATCATCCTTTAATAATTTCATCCAAGTCCCTCTTCAATTTTAGAATTTCGAGGTTAACCCGAAACTTTTACTTTACCGAATTTAGTCAAATTCAATATATATATATATATATATATATGTTTTCTTATGGTTTTTATGATTTTTTTTATTATTATTATCTAGTGTGATCCAAAGTATAAATTCATTCCCTTTAAACATAAATTTAAATTTTATCTGAACTTGTACTTCTGATTCGACAGTGATTGGGTGGGACAAAATGCGGCGTCTATAGGTGCCCTTCTTTGTTATGCGAGTTTACTCGTAATGACAAAGAAGGAGACACAGATATTGTGTTCCATTAGACATGATATTTAAAAGACATAAATTAAATTTTTAATTTAAGCAAAGTTTAGGGTTATACTTGAACATTGATGCGTTTACCCTTTGGAAGTAATAAAGGATTTTCTCCAAGGAGGTTGATTGATAGTTTCCTAAGTCTTTATGGTTAGATCTTCTCAATAGAGGCTAAATGATTTGTCTCTATGGCTTCTCTAACATGGCTGAATGACCATCCTTGAGTACTTACTACTAGATCCTATCAAATGAGGATGAATGACCTATCCTCGAGGCTTTACCACTGGAACCTCTCAACATAGGATGAATTACTTATCCTTAAGGGATATGGAATCCTCATCTCAAAAGAGATTGAATGACCTATCCTTGAGGGATGTTACAAACCTTCTTCAAAGCAGGTTAAATTATAAGTCCTTGAAGCTCTTGAGGGAGCTGAATGACGTGTCCCTAAGTACCTACAAGATCTCTTCAAAAGAGGCTGAATGACCTTTCTTTGAGGATCGACCCAGTATTTTTCTTCAAAGGAGATTGAATTAGCGGTCCTTGAAGAATCTCACAGAAGGTTGAATGAACATCCTTAATTACACTAATGGAATTTCTTCGAATGAGGCAAAATGATTGGTCCTTAAAGAATCTCAAAAGTTGTTGAATGACCTATCTTTGAGGATCTATTTTCCAATACTAGGATAATAATGACTCATCCTCATCTCTTTAGTTTCTTGGAAAATCCCATACTAGGAACATAAGAATAGGTTCTTTGGTCACCGCTGCATCATCCTTCAGGTAAACTATATTTCTTCTCAATGGTTAAGGAATCTTCTCAAATGAGGGCATCCTTGATTATTACTACGGTGTTTTCTTTTAAAGGGGCTGAATGAATTATCCTTCAAGATCTCTAAGGTGGTTGATTAACCATCCTTGAGTGGTACCGTAGCTTTGGAAAATGAAAACTCATCGACAAAGGGTGAGGAATCTTCTTTAATTAGGTTGAATGACCGATCCTTGAGAAGCTCAAAGGAAGTTAAATAACCTAACTTTGAGTATCTATAGGATCTATTCAACCAAGGCTAAATGACCATCCTCGGAGATTACTGTACTCCTACCTAAATAGCGAGATATTATCTTAAAAGAGGTTGAATGACCATCCTTGAGAATTATTACTGACTTTCTCGAATGTGGCTAAATGACCATCCTTAAGGATCCTAAAAGAGGCTAAATAACCTATCCTAGAGGACCACCATAGTTTTGATGACTTATTTCCACCTTTTAATGACTTATTGCCACCCCTTGATAACTTATTTCTATCTCCCTGATGACTTATTGTCACCTGATTACTTATTGCCATCGCTCTGATGACTTATTTACATCGCTAATGACTTATTGTCAAATCTAATGACTTGTTGTCATCTCTGGTTATGACCACGCCTATTTAGGAGCTTTCCTACATATCTCAAAATTAACTGAGAATCAGGCCAAATGTAGTGCTAACAGGTAAAATAAATCAAGATTGGATGGAATGGTCCTGGGTTAGAGAAACCAATTTCGAGGTGTCTAGTCAGTCTGAGATTGAGGTTGACAGTATATTTAGAGTTGGCTTGAGCAAACTCTATTAGGGAGCCTACATATCTCAAACTTCACTGAGAATCTAGTCAAGTGTAGTTCAGACACATAATTCATGGGTCGTCATATCAATACATGATTGAAAATGATTGATAGAATTCTCACCGGAGAAAACTCTGGAGGAAACTCAACACTTAGTATAGTTTCTTGGCCACATCCCACCTAGGATTGCTTGACGAAGACTAGAAACCTTCAAGGAAAAAATTTAACCTCGGATAAAATGTGTCTCAGTAGACTGGGGCTTGATGATACTTGTTTATTTTAGGGATTATGGATTTTATTCTTAGATTCTTGATCTTTCCTTCAGTCATAACTAGTGTAAATTTATCAAGAAATCTCAATAGAGAAATCTGATATAATATGCCCCAACTCTAGCTGGGGAGAATCTTATCATAGTATCTAACGGATAAATCGGACATAATATGCCCCAGCTCTAGCTGGGGTGCAAGATTATTTCCTGAGCGTTTGGAGAATGTGACAAAGCCCACATAGGTTGCCCATATATCTTAAACTGCGTGTGACTTTTATTGTTCGTTTGAGACTAGAGACCTCATTAGGTCATTATTGTAATTTAATTTTACAATTTATTGTTCAGTCATTTGTTTTAGACAATGATCATTAGATATCCAAAACCCATATAGGCTATCTACATACACTGATTTCCTAGGTCAAGAATGAAGTTGAAATGTAGTTCGGCCCTCTCTATTCTGATTTTTAGATTGTTGACTGTACCCTCAAGGGTTTCTTACGTACCTTGGTTACTCACCAAGGATCAGGTCAAAGAGTAGTTCGTGCACATGTATTCCTTTGTTGTTCTACCTAAGAAGAGGATTGGCAACGAATTCTGAGGGATGTCTAGGGACTTCTCGGGAGATGCACCCTAAAATAGGGCTAAGAAAACATCGTAAGGCTGACACCTTTTTAACTTCGACCGGACCAACTTGGGTTTCCTACGTACTTTAGTGATCTACCAAGGACAGGTCGAAGCGTAGTTTATTAGGGATGAAAGGATTTCATTGAAGGTGACAACCACACCTATAAAGGTTTCATGTATCCTGGTATTTACCAAGACTCAGGTCGACACCTAGTTCATCCTTGATTGGGGGATTGATTTTTAAGTTGACATGATTAAATCTTGATGGATGGAGAATTTTGAAATTATCAACATTCACTCCCGATTATTATAGGATTTTTATTTAATGGTGACCAATTCAACCCCATTTGATATGGAATTTTTAGTTAAAGATCGAACCTTAAAAATATTGCCTACATATACCTGTTTTCACAGGGAATCAGGTCAAAATGTAGTTCACATATTTTAGGTTGTCAACAAAACCCACAAGGGTTTCCTACATATCTGGGATTATATCAGGAATCAGGTTGACACATAGTTTACGGTCTGATGAAAGGATTTTATTTTTAAGAGGGTGATCGAACCCGCATATAGGTTGCCTAAGTATCTCATATAATTGAGAATCCAGTTGGCGCGTAATTTAATGCACATGATTGATTTTATTTTCTTTAGGTTATTGACTGAACCCACAAAATTTTCCTACGTATCCCGTACTTTACTGAAAATAAGGTAGAAACGTAGTTCACCTTCTTTAGGTTGTCAATCGAACCCACAAGGGTTTCCTAAGTATCACGGATTTTGTCGGGAATCAGGTTGACACGTAGGTTATGTCTGATTGATAAATTTTATTAAGCTTATTAGAATTTGGGCATTTTATTTACATCGTGGGACGAAATGAATGTTATTTCCATCAGGTAAACATGAATAGGATAAATTGTGCCCCAGTCTCTTACTGGGGCAACGATTGGATAAGTTCCCTTGAGGAATCTAATCAGACACTTCTGATTGTACAATTCATGATTATTGATAGTGTAAAATATGCCCCCGTCTGCGAGCTGGAGAGAAGAATGCTTACCTACTAGATGGAAAAGCTAAATAGGTTCATCTCGATATTTTATCGGAGATGATGAATTAAGAATTTCAGGGAAGTAAATCCCTGAACACTATCCAACGTGTTTATTTTATGGAATCAATCTTTATAATTTTGCCCGCTGGTGTAACATAAGGTCCATGCAAATAATTTATTTAGTCCAGACATGAATTGATAAAATGAATTACCTGTAGCGCTAAGGCTTGCAGATTGTTTGTTGGAACTTGGGATAGTAACCCTCGTTATTTCTGTTTAGTCATTTTTTATTCAAATGTTTTGCCTTAAATGTCAGCATATAGGCAACCTGTATCTATTTCCCCTATTTTTGATAGTCAAAGTATTGTTAAAAGAAAAATGAACCCCCATCTTTGTTCTTTAGTCTTGTTGCCTGAACGGTATACACTGGTTTCTTTCTTCAGAAGTTGGCAAATCTTCATCTATCTACGGTCTTCTTCTCTTGTCAAAAGTTTTGTCCTTAGGTAGTTTTTAAAGTGTACCACACTTGTCATGAAATAAAAAACCAAGTATTTTATTGTGCACGATGGTTTTTCTAGTTCTATGGCCCTTTAGTCAATTTGGATCACAGGATAGGATTTTAAATAAGGCTTTTGATGTACTGTTGATTTATTGGGGATGGGGGTACAATGGAAATTTGAGGTGTTTGTGTATTGTTGGTTCAGGGATGCCTGTTTGGGTACCAAACTTGTTTTGAAATTTACTATCGTTTATCTAAATCATGAGTTATCATAACGGTATGATAGTATGGTATAATCTTTGACCACTTAATGTAGGATTGTATGGCAAAATCGTTGACTGCCTAGGTAGGATGGCATGGTAGAATTGTTGGCTACTTAGGTGGGATGGTAGTGTAGAATCTCAGACCACTTAAGGTAGGACAGTATGTTGGAATCTCTATGTAAGATGGTATATAGATTTTCCAACCACTTAAGGTAGGACGGTGGCATTTTTCTTCGATCGCTTAAGGTTGGACAGGATGTACTTCACCGACTCGTGTAAGGTAGGTATGGATTCTCTAATTCTCTGGCCAACTAAGGTTGGATAATATGTGAATTCTTTCACAACTTAAGGTTGGACAGTATGACTATCGATCCTAGATATTAGTAATGGAAGTTATAGTTTCATATGCAAGTTCGTTTAGATTTTTAGTAATTTTTTACCTTTATTCCTTCCAATCTCGAAGAATTATGATTTATTAGTTGAATTTTGAATTTTTTAACCCGATTTTGGAATTATTATCTTTAGATTAACCTAAGAACTTTCTTAGGTGACGACAAAGCAACCAAAATTGAATGACTAATTTTTCTTTATTTGTTTGTAATTTTTACCCTTAGCACCCTTTAATAGGGAGTGACAATGTGAACTTAGACCCCTACTGCTTGGTGGAGAGCAAACAATGGACATTATTCATTCCAAACTATGTACAACAATGAAAACTATCCTGGAAAGTTGCAAAGAATCAAGTCGTAATGTAGTTCCAGGCCAAGATGATTCAAAAAATCGTTCCTATCATAGGTAAAGATAGCTACATTTGTTGGCAGCAATCTTACCCTAGTCTAGTGGATAGAGTTTCTTGCCTAAGAATTATCTAGTTTAAGATTGATCATTATCTTTGATAGGTAGTCTATTTAAGTCTTTGAATTACGTTGTTTTGATTTCTTTTATAGGAGGCCTAGAACTTAGAGTACTTTAAATGACTCTAGGACATGCTCAACTCTAAGAAGGTCATGTGAGATCATGGTGAGGTCAACTTTCTAATAACACTCTACTAATACCCCAATGCTTATCTGTAATGAGTAAGGTCGATTCTCAACACACATTATGTGAGGTCGATTCCTTGTCTAATTTCTAAGTTGGATTGAAACCAATGCCAGAGACAGACAACGGTACGGTGACTGGTGGGGTAACTTAACCAGATTATATGTTTGAGGATTGGGTGCTAGCCTACTACAACTTCCAGATAAGGTATATAGGTACAAGTGTTATTTATAAAGATCTATTTATGCAACATGATATGCAAGATGCCATAGGTTTTTTGCTTGAAGTATGATGCCTAAGTTTCCTCATGTGCATTTAGGTTATGCATGCCTAAGTGATACATGATGCATAGTGCTTGTGTAGTACTTTGATACTGACTTATGTATTGTACGATTTTATGATGCCCAAACCTTTAATCTAGAATGTTTTATTAAGAAATGTGTTATCTATCTAGAGATAATAGTTTTCTCCAAGAATGTTTACTCTAGGTACCTTTTGCTATAAGCCATTTCCCTGGTTATTTCCATGTTGTTTCTGATATGGAAAGCTGATCGGTGCTTCTGAGAGGAATCCTGCTCCTTTACTCCTTATTGCAACTGGAATTCTAATCGAGATTTCTAATCAAACATTCTATGGGTTTTCATTGTAAGATGAAATCGGGATTTTCCAAAATGAGAACATCTGGCTCGGAATAGGGATCACTATTGATTTGGCTCATACTTTGAATGACTTTTGGGAGACAATTTCAAGTTAATGGATTATTTAGCAAGACTTTTTCTCTTCTTTTCTCGTATTTTCCCAAGTTCATTTCTAATGTTTTAAGCATTAACCGATAAACTATATATATATATATATATATATATTTCCTTTTTCACGTTCATGCGAGATTATTGTGACTAGAGTATACTCAAGTAATCATATTCAAACATTCAGCCATCTCAATGATTATCGTGATTTTTGCATCGAATTAATCTAAATTATGATGAAGATAAGTTCAATAGTAATTTAGACCAAATATCTATAGTTATTAGTTAAAGTGGTTGTCTAGTTTCAATTCCATCAAGTTCTGATAATGATATTTTTGAAGGTTGTTATCGAGATTACCTAGGCCCTGTATGTTACGAAAGGTTTTTTTGATGGCTCTACTTTACCTTTTTGTCTTGAATTGAGGGAAAATAGAATGGTCCTTCCCAAGATGTCTCAAATGAGGGATAAAAAAGAAGTGATAGAGAAATAAGTGTTAGTTAATGATGATTAACAAATGCTATTTTATCCTGGTAGTATTAAGAGAATTTTCTTTTATTGTGTATTTTATTTCTTCACTCTAGCAATTAGGAATTCATATTTCCCATATAATCCATGTAGTGAACTTTGGGTAGTGATCTCGGTCTAGTTGGCCCAAGTCACTAGATGGTGAGACACCCCCTATAACTTAATACTCAGATTGTATAGAGAGCATGATTCACCAAATTACTTTTATGTGACCACTCAGTGTTTAGAAACTTTTTGAGACCTGTCCTAATTTTATTACTTTCTCTTAACACATTTTTCCAATATTTTTTATATTTTTAGAGAATTATTGTATTTTTTAATCAGTCTCAAGGTCTTCGTTTATTTTACCCTTATCCTGGCTACTTCCATTATCGGCTACTATCTTGATGAAGTCTTGTTGTCTTCTCCCATTCTTGATTGTCTTTAATCTTACAAGGTTTATCCAACCTTTTATTTTAAGTAGGCTTCCACATGCTTCAAAATTTGTTATTGCTGGGCTAAAATCCTAATCTATATTAGACTATCTTATTTCGTTAATCTACTGATACACCCTGGATTTTGATAGTTGAAGAAGTAGAAAATTGGGAAGAAAAGGAAACAAGTTTCATTCATCCATCTCTAAGCAATCCAAATCCGTTCATTTTAAAAATGATTTTTCAAGCGCTTTTCTAGGCATCGGTTTTGAAAAACTTCTTGGGTCGAGATTTTATGTTAAAAATAGATTCACCAACTAGTATGGGGTTAAATGGTGTGCTAGGTCGCCAGGGGTATTAGAAATTCATTTTTATTTTAAAATGGCCCGTGTTTTGACTTCACAAAGGTCTATGTACCAGAGATTTCTTAAAGTTCGGGGGTTGGTTATGCTTGGGGAAGGTCTTACGCCCCCCAAAACACCAGTCTGTAAATGGTACCTTAGTCTAAATAAATATTAACTGTTAAACAACATCCAAATAATTTTCTTTGATTTCATTAACAAAATAATTCCCTTTTTTTAAAGTTTTCCACCATGCAACTATAAATGAAAATGATTTTTTTTTTTTTTTTATGTAATGAAAGTTAGTAAACTATACTCATTTACACTAGTCTAGGAAACGACAATCCAATAGCAATTTATAATATGCAAAAATATAATCGATCGAACCATATATAAACTTCCTGCGTATCCTTGTTTTCACAAGGAAATAGGTCGATATGTAGTTCTATGCAAGGTATACTAAATGAAATGAACATGTTTTCGTTATTTTTAAGAAACCAAACCTAATATAGGTTACCGACTGGATGCTGAACTTTTTCACGTCTTAATTTACTCGCAAGTACACGAGGTCAAGTTTTAATATAGTGGATCTTTCGATTGGATATCGTCCACAGGGAAACATGTTTGATTAATTGATTACCGTAATTTACATAGTCTTATATTATTTCGACGGTTCAAGAAATGTTTGAGTTTGAATAATTAAAAACTATGTTAAACTAAAAACTATTGGGTTAATTCTAATTAAATGGATTACCTAGGGATTGATTTCATTAACTTAATACATGTTTGACTTTGTTTAGTTATCAATAATGATGTTTATCCTATCCGACAATCTCGGTATCTCAAACTAGCTCATTACCTATCCCGAGTGTAAAATGACCGATTATATGACTTTGTGTTAACACTGAAGTCCCCCTTTAGCATTTTATATAACACATAGTCATATGAGTCTGTCCGAATCTAAGGTTACCTCTCCCGAGTGTCAAACCCCATATTCTCAAAACCAACCCTAATACCTTAACAAGCTTATTAAAATTGTAGTATAATGGTAAACATAATCGGATTTAGACAAACAAGTGTTAAAGTTACATAAATTCCATCAAACATGTATTTACATGAGTTACATCAATCTCTAGATAATATTTATCTAGCCTACCATGATCTTATGCATACAAATATTAAAACAAGAAGGATTCATCATCATTTGATATGAAAAGTTAATTTACAAAGATAGAAACAAAGGAAAACCGATCAAATCTTAGAGTAGAGTGGTCCACTGTCGCCAAAGATCTATCCTAAAATGATTCTTCTTTTTCAAATGTTGAATCTCCTCTTTGAGCTCTCAAAAAATGCTTAAGATCATGTATCTAGTGTGTCACACCCCACCCTGGACACCTATCACCCTGGGGCCAGCGTGACGTCGACATGACATCATCTAAACGTCAAACCAACTAGCAAACGACAAAGTACATACATAAATATACAACCACACATTCTAACCATATACATCTTCTCTAACTGGGGACACACTCGTCCTTGAATGTTTTAATAACAATAAAAGTATAACAACAATTAATCTCTCATAGGTTTGCCTTAGACAGCTCCTCCCAAAATACTGCCATACTACACCATCGTCGAACTCTACCTAGTGCCAGTAGGGAACCGACTCCTCACTGCTGCACCTGCGAGTGTACTATCTTCTTAATAATAACATTTTAGATAGATCAAACATAAAACATATAAATATCACATAGCAACCAATAGTATAAAAATCTCATAATATAAATACCTCATCATATAAGGAAAACTCCTTTACCTGCCACCACAAAATCAACGTTTATATATATATATATATATCACACCTCAACTAAGCAGTGAAAGTCAACCAGAATATATGAAATCAGAACAATGGATATACTAACACAAATAAATATGCCAATCCAGTCGAAAATAATATATATAAATTTACTCAGCCCAATCACCATATACGACAAAACATCACACCATATCACACCACACTACATCACATCACATCACACCATACCACACCACATCACATCACGCCCCGGGTAGCCATGTGATCGTTTTAACCTCACGATCGGGAGTTGCAATGGTACCGTAGACACCCATCACTCTGCCAAAGTAGATAATCATCACTCTACCGAAGCAGATAATCCATCACTTTGCTGAAGTAGATAATCATCACTTTGTCGAAGCAGATAATTCATCACTCTGCCGAAACAGATAAATACTATAGTATCGTGAAGTCAATAACATCGTCAAATCAATAACATCATCGTCAAATTACGAATCAATAGCATCGTCTAATCAATAATATCGTCAAATCAATAACATCAATCTCTCTCTCCCAAAACTGATTTAATTTAAATATGATCCATTTAAGTTATAAAGTCGTCTAGTTTTAAATAAACACATTTTTCATCATATATATATATGAAAATAGATTTACTAAAAGACAGTACACTCACCTAGTTATCCGCTCCGCAAAACTTGCTATTGACCACTCTCTATCGGGACGCCGGTGCCTGCGAACCTAATGGCAGTAAGGCCTAAGTTAATAATCTATTTAAAATAACCCACTCATGCAATGCAGGCCCTAAGTTTTCATAATTTCCCCGTCCCCACGTTTTATTATTAAAAATTATTATTCGGTTAATTTCGCTCCGTTAATATTCACTGTATCGGTTTATTACGATTAACGATTATAAAATATTATTTCGATCACGAGAATTACTATTACGAATGCGAAAGAAAAACCTTAATGCCTAACAATTTAATTTAATCGATAATAATATCCTGATGAAAAATGTTACCTGTTCCGAATCATTCACGGGCCGTGAGATGGATGGTTGGATTTTATTGGGGTTATTTATGTAGTTTCTTCTTTTCTTTTTCTCTCCTTCTTCTCTCTTTTGCTTTTTTTGTTCTCTTTTGTTTATTGTGTTCTCTACCGCCGACCACTCTCTCACTCTTCCTTCACTAACCATCGGCGACCACAACCGGCCAACCCACACACACGCACACACTCATCGGCCATACTGACGGTCACCCTCACTTACCTATGTCGATTGAACCGAAAACACACACACAAAGTTCAATCACAACACAAATACTGTCACCCTCCCACATCGGCGACGGCTGAGCAACAGCCACACCCACATAGGAACGTCGATCACCTGTACACACATCGGACAAACACACATTCATACATGCACACCAGAGGAACACACATATACAATGTTGCACACACGCCGACGATCACATGCACACACATCGTCCATAGCACACCCACACCTACACCCACATGCGATTAACACACCAACCACACACACAACGAAACACACACATACCGTAGCACACAAACAACGACAAGGAATGGCGACGATCCCACATCTCGGACGACGAATGGAAAACAGGACACACATACATAGTCACACACTGATCGGCCAACCTAATTACTCCCACTCACCGGACAAACGACGATGCACATCGGCGATAACAACACACACATGCCATTCGTCGGACGAACACTCCCACACCGTTGGCGATCACAGGACAGCACCGACGCTCCGCTCCTTCGATTCTCTCTCTCTCTCTCTCTAGATTTTTGAATTTCTGGATTATTCTTCCATTTTCAGTGGTGTGATTGAAATGGTATGCATATGTATATATATGCATGGAAATGGTGGTGTGAAATTGATCAATTGCTCCCCACGTCGATCCCCACTCTTCTCAATCTCCCTGCTGGCCGGCTGAGCTCACAAACGCGCACGCGCGCATACACACACACACACACACACACATATATATATATAATCTTTGGTTAAATTACACTTTTCTCCCCCTATCTTCCATTAAGTCTTTATTTTAATCCAATTCATCTTTTAGGATTTTCTTAAATTGCATTTTGATCCCTAAAATTTTTATTCTAGAATTCGACTGCAAATTTTGCACCTCAAATTTAGATTAAGTGTTTCTCAATTTGCAATTTGACCCAATCACTTTTAATTTGTTTTTTTTTAATTAACTCAATTTTTTCCTGAAATTTTCTAAATGCTCTCAAATAATATTAAAATGACGTACGTGCTAAATCGGGGTCTTACATAATGTGTGGAATGTCCTTGACAAATGGGAAAAACAAAGGCTTAAATAGAAGGCTTCAAAATATCTAGAAAAATATATATTTTCTACACAGAGTGATCACCGCGGCGGTGGTTCATTGCTGCGACTGTGAGTTAAGTCGGTTAACTTCACCGCTGCGGTTGTAAATGACCCCTATGGTGGTGAACAAATCCTAAACTCTCTGGACTTTCACCACCTCGGCAGTGAATGACTACTGTAGAGGTGAAGAAATCCCTAAGCTCTCTGGACTTTCACGCCGCAGGGGTGAATGACAGCTACAGCGGTGAGATTGACACAATTCGCCCTGTATCTCCACCACCTCGATGGTGGCCTGACCACCGCAACGGTAGGTTTGCTGTCCTAAAATTTTGTTTCTTTCACCATTTTATTCACCTTTTTCCAACCACTTCTCTTGTTTATCACTCAATTACATCCCTACAACTGATTTACATAAAAACAAACAAAAACTCAATAAAATATTACTAAAACACTCGGAAACTACCAAATTCTACTTAGAAGTAGATAGGTATTTTCAACCTATCAAATACCCCCAAACTTGGAATTTTGCTAGTTCTCGAACAAAACACCCTAACACTAAAATAAACTAATTGTACTAATTAACTAGCTACTAAACTGAAAATGAATAAACTTTAACAAATATGAAGTAAATGCATGTGAGTTTGAAATTCAATCGAAGTAACCAAGTTGTTCTTCCCTCAACAGCCCTAAATCAGATTAAGTTTAGAAATAAACACTCCACGTGGTGTTCTAGAATTTCAACATTCAATATCAATAAAAAAAACATTCTAGATCCATTTAAAGTGTGTGTGTGAGAACTCAAATATATAACTATCCAAACACCGGATTGGATTATTCAATAACTAACCTTATGACTTAAACCGTTAAGGATTAGGAAAATCAAATGCTTGACTGGGCTCGACTATCCACTAATGTTGGTTCAGAAATTCATAGAGATCAATAGGGCTTGGATCGGCATTGGAGAACGGCCAAGGGTATCTCAGGAATAAAAAATAGAAAATCGCTATAATTACGATTATTCAATGATACTCGAGGCACAAACTCTTGTCGTTTTATCTCTCTCGTAACACCAAATATTTAAAACACAACCCTGAACAAGACTTTAAGAACTTTGTATTCACTTGCCGAAAGAACGAAAGTAAAAACTATATTCACATAGTTTTTTTTTTAAATAACATAACACTCCCCCAAACTTATTCGAATTTGTTCAATTTTAGGGGCGTGTAAATAGAATTAAAAGAATGACAAGTAGATACACTAATAACGAACTAATAAAAATTCGTTCGAAACCCGACCACTCACTTCAAGTAGCATAAAATACTGCTAACTTGATTTCACTCAATTCGTGCATTTGGCTTAGCGACAATGGTTTGGAAAATTTTTAGTTGGCTAGGGTATTGATATATTTTCAGAATTGAAAAGGTTATCAGCTTTCACAGGGTAACGAGGGATAAAATTTTCAAGGTTAGCTTCAAAGGTTGAAGCGATAAATATGAAGGCCTAAATCATGCCTCCTAAACTACATCATCTAGGATTTCGCCTCAAGTTTCCCCCAGTGAAGTTCTAGATTCCTCCAATTTGTCATGAACTTATTACTGAATAATCTGTGTCAAATCGTTTGAATAATTACACAGTGAGTCTAAGCTATCGTGCGATTTTAGGATCAAAATGATTTTTACGTAATCGACATGCCAAGCACACAAAACCCACATGAATGGCATCATCCCCGACCTCGATATACAATTAGGGGATAATTTTTATCATCGGGAAATAACCCAGACGAACTCAACAACTCAACATGCAAATACTACTTCATGCATAAACATCTCTACATTAAATCTAAACACTAACATACATACACTAAACTAAGCATTTCACATGCATAAACACAAAAATTAAAATAAAACTTAACTATATGCTAAAGTCTACAATATACATCAAAGCTTCTACACAGCATAACTAAGCATACATAAAACATCCAATATAATACATCAAAAAAAATTTCATTCTTTTCTAACAAAAATAAAATTGGAGGAACATCCCCCCAAACTTAAGGTAGGTAGTGTCCACACTGACTGAGTAACGAACCCAATAGTAGCATATAACAATCACAAGAAAATTTGGATTTTGAACACATACCTAGGAGATGAGAGGTAGAAGTCTCACCTCCTACTGTCCACCTGGAGGAACGTCATCGCCACCATTGTCTCGTCGAAAAAGAAAGTGTTGCAGTTGCAAGAGGTGTGGCGGAAATTGTGGTATTGGCGGATAAGCTCTCATATCGACGCCGAGGCACGCGCTAATGAGCCATTGGACTTGATCTTCCTGGCATGTATATTTGATCCAGGAACATCCGGAGCTCGGTATTTTGGAGATCTGAATTATACTACCCTTGGCGAAGAACGCGATTGTCGATCCGAACATCCTGGAGCTCTTGGAATTGGGGCCCCAGATGGCCCCGCCTCTTCCTCTTAGGGCCCTTCTTCTTCTTCAGTTTTTGGCTCTCCCGCCCCTTGTGCTCCACCTTTCCACATTCGAGTTATCATGGCTAGATTGAGATGAGCGATAGGAGGACAAGGGTTATCCCGGCTATTGATACATCGGCCAGTCAGAATAGGTCAATCAATAACGATGGAAAAGGAAGGCTAGCTTTTGTTGTTTGGATAACACGAAGAATGGAAGAGTAGATCAAGAACCCAACATTGAGTGACTTACCCATCCAAATAGAATAAAGCGTCATATTCCTTTATTTAGAGACGTCCGATAAGTGAGATGTCAGGAAAAGGGTTCCACAAACAAAATGATGCAAGATTTTAGGGATCGGATTGAGGAACTTGCCTGGGAAAGTGGCTAGACTCGGCCCTGTGTGAGTCCATTGGACATTGCCTAAAGTTATGGCATGGATAACCATTTCCATGCTTGGATCTCTACCCCCATACAGATCGTGAGATGGTTCCAGCGCCACTAATCCCAAAATTTCATTAATGCACTCAGGACTAAACAGGATGGGGAGAGTTCAGACCCTTGTTCAATTTTCATTGGCTTCGGTGATGTTGGCATAGAATTCCCGAACTAAAGCCACCTCACCCCGGGGTGGTGATTTACAAAAACCTTCCTAACCGCAGCTTCGTATCACATCCTTAAATTCAGCCGAGAGACTTTCCAATTTCCCAAAAATCTCATTGTTGAATGCATGTTCGTTTATGTTTGAAACGGTTAAAATGCACCTCGGCCTATTCTGAAACAAACCAGGTGGAGTCATAGTCAGAGGCGGGACCTCCGGCGCGAGAACTCGCACCTTCTCCCCTCGGTATTTTTGATGCGGTCCTCTTAGTCATGGTTCCTATCAATCAGAATCATAAAACACGACAGCCCAATCATATATAAACAATGGAAAACAATCCCCCGAATCAACACCGCAAGAACACAACACAATCGCAATACGCACACACCAATCGCAATAGTTTCAACCAAAATTTCAACAATGTAGCATGTCATTTTGTATAAAACAATGTAAAAATCCATAGAAATCGTGTTCATCACCAAAAATCAAACCGAAAACCCAAAGTGATAAAGAAAATCGCAAAAAATAGGGTTCAAGGGTTTAGGGAACAATCCAAATTCAACCATTCTTGATATGTATATGCAAATCAACCAAAGATTTCAACATATATATGAAATGTAGGATCAAAATTACATAGTTTTTGAAACAAATTAGTCAAACCGATTGAAAACTGGAGAAATTGCTCCCTTTGTTCCTCTAACCCTAGATTTCGAAAATAGGTTTGAAAATTGATTTGTGCTGGACGTTTTGTGGTGAAATCTCAAATTTTGAAAATGGATGGATGGATTTGAGGGTTGGAAACGGTTTGGGAGGATGAAAATGGAGAGATTTGGGGTTTTAGAGGTGGTTGTGGCGGTTTAAAATGATTGATTTGTTTTTATTCGAACTGAGGCCTCACTGCCGCCGCGGCGGCATCACCGCCTCGGCAGTGGAGCACTTTTTTTAAAATTTTACAACCTGTTGTTTCACCGCCTCGGCAGTGAGGTCATCACCTCGACAGTGGAGCATCTTTTTAAACCATTGCATCTTGAAGTTTTACCATCCCGACGGTGAAGCATTTTGGTTTGAATGCTCACATCCTGCAATTTCACTACCTCGATGGTGAGTTCACCACAGCGGCGGTGAACTGTCTGCTGGATTTTTATGATTTCTTCAACTTTTCACAACAAGGCTCCACACCACAGGCTTCCACTTCGCTAGTTCAACGATTTTAAGTACGAAACACACCCCCAAGTAACCACACTCCTCAATTCACTAAAAAACACGCTCGGAGATCATTCCGGCCTCCAAAAAGTAAACAATAGAAAAGGTCGGGCAAGATCATACCCTCGGTTTCACATCAAAAAGTGCTTGATTTACTGTCCCCAGCTGGACTTAACGAATTCCAAGATAAGTCATCAACAAGGGAGATACTCTCCACAACTCTTTGTTCGTTTCCGACGTAATGTTTGATACGCTTCTTATTGACTCAGAAAATTCATCTGTCATGGCCTTCCAATTCGATGGAACTGAATGGAAATACATGCTTGATCTGGAACAGTCCGGACTACCGGACTTCAATTTTTCGAGAAAGAGCCTCAGCCGTGAATTGAACAACATAACTCACTAACGTGGGCTAAACTCTCTTCTCACTATCTTCATGTCATGCCATCTCTTCATCTTGTCTTTATAGATCTTGGTATTTTCATACGTTTCGTTCTGGAATTCCTCCATTTCATTGAGTTGGAGGAGACGTTGTTCACCTGAAGCTTTTAGATTGAAGTTTTCAATTTATTTATCGCCCAAAAGGTGCGGTGCTCCAACTCGATTGGCAAGTGACACGCTTTTCCAAACACCAACCGATACAGTGACATGTTGATCGGTGTCTTAAAAGTCGTGCGATATGCCCACAGTGCATCATCCAACTTCATCACCCAATCCTTGCAATTAGAATGAACTGTTTTCTCCTAAATTTATTTGATCTCACTATTTGACACTTTAGCTTGGTTATTTTTCTACGGTTGGTACGACAACACCATCTTATGGCTCACCCCATACTCTGTCAACAAAATATTAAACATTTTGTTACAAAAGTGGGTTCCGTCATCACTCATTATGGACCGAGGTGTCCTGAACTGCGTCATGATATTTCTCTTAAGAACCACTTTGGCATCATTCGAAGGCGTTACCAAAGCTTTGACCCACTTAGACACGTAGTCCACCGCCAGCAGAATATACTCCTGACCGAATGACAATGGAAACGATCCCATGAAATCTATACCCCATATATTAAACAACTCTAATTCAAGAATAGACGTTAGCCGTAATTCATGTGTTCTTGAAATGATAGCCACCCATTGGCATCGATTTCAAGTTTTCACAAAAGTATAAGCGTCTCTAAACAATGATGGCCAGTAAAAACCTGACTGAAGCACTTTTACGGCCGTCTGAGTCGCTCTAAAGTGACCACCACAAGGTGATGAATGGCATTGATAAAGAATACTCTCCAACTCTTCCTCCAGAACACATCGCCGGATCACCTGATCAGTACACTTCTTGAATAGCAATGACTCATCCCACATATAATGCCTCGAATCGAACAGGAATTTCTTCTTTTGGGCAGTTGTAAGATCTGGTGGTAACCCTTTACCGGCTAGAAAATTGATGATATCCACAAACCATGGAAGTGTAGTGTCAATTTTGAATAATTGCTCATTAGGGAACACCTCCATAATACAAGACTCATCACCGACATCCTCTTGTACCAGCCGTGACAGATGATTAGCAACAACATTTTTGCTCTCTTTCTTGTCTCTTATCTCCGCATTAAACTCTTGCAACAAGATAATCCACCTGATTAGACGTGGTTTGGCATCTTTCTTGGCGAATAAGTATCGGATGGCGGCGTGATCCGTATAGATGATCACCTTGGATCCTATAATGTAGGACCAAAACTTATCGCATGCAAAAACAACTTCCAGTATCTCTTTCTCGGTTGTAGTATAATTCTCCTGTGCATCGTTCAAAGTCTTGCTTGCATAATAAATGGGTCTGAAAATCTTATCCTTGTGTTGGCTTAAAACTGCCCCAACCACATAGTCACTAGCATCGCACATTATTTCAAATGGCTCATTCCAATTCTAAGCAACTATTAAAAGAGTCGTGATCAACTTTTCCTTTATTGCATTAAAAGCTTTCAAGCAAGTTTCGTCAAATTCAAATGGGGCTTCTTTCTCAAGTAAGTGACACAACGACTTTACCGTCTTTGAAAAGTCTTTGATAAAGCGCCGGTAGAAGCTGACACGCTCCAATAACTACGGACTCCCTTCACATTTATCGGAGGAGGAAGTTTTTCAATTATTTCAATCTTGGCTCGATCTACCTCGAGCCCCTTCGAAGAGACTCGATGACCTAAGACTATTCATTTTTTAACCATAAAATAGCACTTCTCCCAGTTGAGAACCAAGTGTTTCTCTTCACAACGATCGAGAACAAGCGCCAGGTTGTACAAGCAATGATTAAAGGATAAACCAAAAATTGAAAAGTCGTCCATGAAAACCTCCATAATGTCTTCCACCATATCCAAGAATATCACCATCATACATCATTGGAATGTGGCCGGTGCATTGCTTAGACCAAATGGAATACGTCGGTAGGCAAACATACCATACGGGCATGTAAAAGTCGTCTTCTCTGGGTCTTCCGGTGCTATGGCTATTTGATTATACCCTAAGTAGCCATCAAGAAAGCAATAATGATCATATTCGGCAATACAATCAAGTATTTGATCAATGAATGGAAGTGGAAAATGATATTTCCTTGTTGCCTTGTTCAATTTCTTATAGTCAATACACACTTGCCATCCAGTAATGGTTTGTGTCAGAATAAGATTATTCTTATCATTTTTTACTACCGTCATGCCGCCTTTCTTTGGCACCACTTGCACGGGACTAAACCACTCGCTATCGGATATGGCATAAATAATTCCAGTGTTCAAGAGCTTTAACACCTTCACTCTAACAACTTCTTTCATTGCTGGATTTAGCCTCCGTTAATGCTCAAGGGAAGGTTTGAACGAATCCTCCATTAAGATCTTGTGCATGCATATTGTTGGGCTAATTCCTTTAATATCAAAAATAGACCACGCAAAGGTAGATCTATGCCATTTCAGAATATTGATAGGTGTAAATTATCTATCTATTTTCAATCCGAATGTTGTTAGTTTTCGAGTATGTTTAGTACGTTTTAATATAGTTTGATGTGTTTTTATTCTTTTTAAACTAACTCAGGTGTTTAAGGTGAAACGAGATGAAAACGGATAAAAAACGATCACATCGGATCAAAGACGGTGGAAGAACAGTGGAAAAATAGCAAAGAAGCTAAAATTTAGAACTTGTAGCCACCGCCGCGGCAACCAAACCACCGCCGCGGCGGTCAAATTTCAGAGCCAAGCCTAACTCACTACAGTTTTACCGCCGTGGCGATCACTGAACTGACATACCCACCACCGCGGCGGTCACCTCTGCACAGATTAGATATTTATTTTAGATATTTTTCTTATAAATACCCCTTCTTCTCTTCACCTACGGCAATTAGAGCTCCATAGGACTTAGTATATATTAGAGAGAGGTTTTGGGAGTGCTCATTCAAATCCTAAGAAAAAGATCACATTGCCAAGAAGGAGGAGCGATCCCGAAACGTTTTTAGCGATAAATCTTCAGACTAGGCTAAGTTTCTCTTGTTCCTTCTTTTATTTATTAACTTAGGATTGTTTTTTGAGCATGTTTAACTTAGTTTTCATTGTATAACCGGCTATGGCCATGAGCTAAACGGGTTTTTGTCTAGGGATTAATATATTTATGAAAATGTTGTTTTATTGAGTTTGTGTTTCGATTGTGGATGTTCTTCATTATTTTGATTGTGTATGCCGTATTGTTTGTTTATCATGCTTAGAATGATGTTATGAGAATGCGGGGTTTGAAAAATCCTGGATTCAGACTAGAATAAACAAACACCACGATCCAATAACCCGTGAGGGAGTTCGATTGTGTACAATCGATGACGTTGGGGCAAGACTCATGTGACCTAAGGTCGTTAAGACATTGAGGAGGGCTTTTTCATTGACTCAAAGTCATGTATTCTCTCGTATTACACTCGGGAGAAGTGGTGGGGGAGTTTTAGAACTGAGATTATTGATAGGGTAAATACAACACGACGATCCAATAATCTAGTCGGGAGTTGGATTGTGTTCAATTAATGACGTTGGGGTGAGACTCACATGACCTAGGGTCGTTAATACATTGAAGGGGATTTCTTAGTTTACACGAAGTCGCGTTATATCCCTCGTCTTACACTCAGGAGAAGTGGCGAGGGAGTTTACGAACTAAGATTGTCAGATAAGTCGAACGCCATTAATGTAAATTAAAACGAGACCAAACATGTTTTTGTAAACAAAAGTTAATCCCTAGCCAATACTTTCCCCAAACATCTCATAATAGCATTAGTATAGTTAATTTAATTAGATTAATTAACTTAGTATTAGTATTATTAATTTTAAACACATTTATTTTCGCCTAGATAAAGTTAGGTCTTGATAAACGCGGTACTCAATAATAATTAAAACCAATCCTTATGGACACGATACCCTTACTCTCCCAATCTATACTAAAACTTGATCTCGTGTACTTGCGAGTAAAAGTAGCGACGTATTTTACGCGCTACCAAGTTTTTGGCGCCGTTGCCTGGGATTGTGTTTTTGATTATTATTGATATTGTGAGTAAATGACCGAATTTTACTTCAGGCATTTCTTTTTTGTATAATTTTTTTTTCGTAGTATTTGTTTTTGTTTTTCTGTAGGGTGCTTAAAGATGGTAGATCAACAGGTACTCTTGTAGTTCTTTCAATGGGATTTTGAGCCATTTTACTGTGCTTAGGATCGATACAAGGATTTGCTACTCCAGTTTCCAAACCATCATTTCCCAATGGAGAGTCAACTTCTCAATTTCCTCGATGGGTTACAAGCCGTAACCAGAATATGGGTGGAAGGAGGAAATGGTACCCCATCTCTCTCCGACCTAACTGTAGACGAAGCCATTTGGTCGTTAGAGGAAATGGCAGCCTTTGATTTTCAGAGTTCGAATTATTCACCAATTCACCAAAACTCGGGGGATTTTTCCAACACCACGGCGCCATGGGTTGACAATTCAAATCACGACGAGGAGTTTTCTCCCAATTTGGAAGAAACACTCGCAACCGTTGTGAAGGAGACTCAGAGATTGTTGAGAGAGATGCATGACCAGATCAATAAGCATGAGGATCGTCTTGATCATATTGAGACGGTCTGCGCCAATATCGATGAGACCGTAACATCTTTGTAAACGCAAATCGGTCATCTTCTTTACTTTGTTGAGGCTGAGACGGAAGCGGTGGTACTAAAAGGCGAACAAGTTGAATCCGATTATGAAATCCACCTGGAGGAACCAGAAACGAGCGGAAGGAGCTTGGGAGAGTTCAACTATGTTTATCCGAATGAGATGGGAATCCAAGCATGGATCGACGATTGTGATTCGTTACCATTGGAGATCTAAATTGTGATGCCACCATCGATTTCAGACGATCACATTTATAAGAATCCAATGTGGCTAACATGTCCTTCGCTGCCATTAGAAATGCTCTTTCATGCCCACCAAGTACATGAGCCGGTGAGGTATGCCGTTGAAAGCTCGAGCTATACATTGCCACATCTCGCCAGTCTTGAGGGCGTATTGAACCAAGACCCGTATGTGGTATTGTACAACACTTACTATGGGCGGAAGCTTCTATTTGATGAGCACTTCAGCATGTCAGGCTGACGACCTTAAACCAAGCGCTTCTTGGGAGATAACCCAAGAAAAAATAAGTTAGATCCATCTCCGCCAATTTGAGTCGAAGGCGAGATTTTCTCGCCTCCTAGGTACGTGTTTCAAACCCTCCTCTTCATTTTCATGCTATATTCTATCTATTGGGATCGTTGATGGGTTGTTTTGAACATTACCTGTTTTAAGTTGGTGGTGATGTGTAAGTTATGTTTTATTATTTTCTATGCATACATGCTTGTTTAATATTAGTTTGTTTAGTTTAGTTGTTAAGAATGTGCAAAGTTTTGACATCATCTGGGCCATTACCCGATGATGAGTCTGTCCCATGGTTGTTTATTGAGGTCGAGCGTAAAACTCATGCATATATGTTCTGTGTGCTCAACGTTATGCTTTAGTAATAGTTAGATCCTACTTGCACGAGCACGAAAACTCATTATATAACCATCTAATTGATTTGAAAACGATTATCTATTACCTAAATTCATGACATTAGGGTTTCTAGAACTTGATTCAGGGGAAATTCAAGGCAAAATTCTAGGTGAGGTAGTTAGGAAGACATGATTTAGGCATTCGTTTTTCTCGATTGAGCCTTTTTAAGCCAACCTTGTTAAATCATTACCCTTCATTACCCTGTCGAAGCCTAAATTCCATTTCAATTCTAAATACTTAACCAATTCAATGGCCAATTGAATTCCTTCCAAACCTATATCGCTGAACCGAAGGTAAAACTTTGAGAGAATCAAGTTAACAGTTACAAATGCTACTTGAAGTGAGCAGTTGGGTTACGACGAACTTTTGATTAGTTTGGTATTCGAGTAATCATTTGTTGTTTTTTGTTCATATTTCACACACCCCTTAAATTGTAACAATCAAATGAGTTTGGAGGGGTGTTCCTTGAAAAGAAAAGAAAAAAAAAGAATCAAATGTAAATATGGTTTTTATTTTTGTTTCTTTTGAAAAGTGAGTACGTCGTTCTTAACGTATGTTCAGGGTTGTTTCCCAATTTAACTATGGGGTTTCAAGTGTGAGAGTGCCAAGTGATGTACCTTGGGTAACGTTAAGTTAACGACATTAACCCGTTTTCTCTTTCAAAATTACCCTTGGCCATTTGTCCTAAACCGAACCAAGACCTATTGATCTTTTTGAACTTCTGAGCCTACATTAGTGGAGAATTGATCTCGGGTCAAGCCTATGGATTCCATATACCTTTGGGTTTTTTCAGTCATGCGCTTATATGGTGGATAATCCAATCTGATTATCGAACAGTTATATATTGGAGTTTTAAACGCACACACACTTTAGTAGGATCTATAACGGCACTTACTATTATAAATGTTTAAATTCTAGAACACTACATAGTGTGTTTTTATGCCTGAACTCAATAGGATTAGGGGCCGATGAGGGATATTTGTTTGGCTGGTAGATGATACTCAAAACTTACGCATATTTGTTTTTTGTGTTTTTCATTTTTAGTACTTAGTTTTTATATTTTCTTTTATTGCTTGGATGTTTTGCTCGAGGACTAGCAAAATTCCAATTTGGGGGTATTTGATATGTAAATTACCTATCTATTTCCAATCTGAACGTTGTTAGTTTTCGAGTATGTTTTAATAGATTTTGATGTGTTTTTATTCTTTTTGTACTAAATCAGGTGTTTGAGGTGAAACGAGATGAAAACGGATCAAAAACGATCACATCGGATCAAAGATGGTGGAAGAATGGTGGAAAAATGGCAAAGAAGCTGAAATTTAGAACCTATAGCCATCGCCGCGGCGGTCAAACTTCAGAGCCAAGCCTAACTCACAGCAGTTTCACTGCCTAGGTGGTCAGAATACAGAGATTTGGATCACTATTCCACTGCCTAGGTGAATCAAGCCACCACCTAGGCAATCACTAAATCGACATACCAACCGCTACGGCAGTGAATCCCACAACCATGGTGGTCACCTCTGCATAGATTAGATATTTTCCCTATAAATACTCTTTCCACTCCTTACCTCCGGCAATTAGATCTCCATAGGACTTAGTAAATTTTAGAGAGAGATTTTGGGAGTGCTCATTCAAATCCTAAGGAGAAGATCACGTTACCAAGAAGGGGGAGCAATCTCGAAACGTTTTTAGCAATAAATCTTCGAACTGGGCTAAGTTTCTCTTGTTCTTTCTTTTATTTATTAACTTAGTATTGTTGTTTGAGCATGTTTAGCTTAGTTTTCATTGTATAACTGGCTATGGCCATGAGCTAAACGAATTTTTGTCTAGGGATTAATATATTTGTGAAAATATTATTTTGTTGAGTTTGTGTTTCATTTGCGGATGTTCTTCGTTATGTTGATTGTGTATGCTATATTATTCATTTATCATACTTAGAATGATGTTATGAGAATATGGGGTTTCACAAATCCTGAATTCGGACTAGAATAAACAAACGTCATGATCTAATAACCCGCGAGGGAGTTGGATTGTGTACAATCGATGACGTTGGGGCAAGACTCACGTGACTTAGGGTCGTTAAGACGTTAAGGGGGACTTCGTCGTTGACTCAAATTCATGTATTCTCCTGTCTTACACTTGGGAGAGGTGACAAAGGAGTTTTAGAACTGAGATTGTTGATAGGGTAAACACAACACGATGATCCAATAGCCTGGTCGGAAGTTGGATTGTGCACAATCAATAACATTGGGGCGAGACTCACGCGACCAAGGGTCTTTAAGACGTTGAGGGGGACTTCTTCATTGATATGAAGTTGTGTTATATCCCTCGTCTTACACTCAGGAGATGTGGCGGGGAAGTTTACGAACTGAGATTGTCGAATAAGTCGAACGCCGTTAACGTAAACTAAAACGAGACCAAACATGTTTTTGTAAACAAAAGTTAATCCATAGGCAATACTTTCCCTAAACATCTCATAATAGTATTAGTATAGTTAATTTAATTAGATTAATTAACTTAGTATTAGTATTATTAATTTTAAACACATTTATTTTTGCCTAGATAAAGTTAGGTCATGAAAAATGCGGTACTCAGTAATAGTTAAAACTAATCCCTGTGGACACAATACCCTTACTTTCCCGATCTATACTAAAACTTGACCTCGTATACTTGCGAGTGAAAGTAGGGGCATATTTTACGTGCTACCAATTATTCAGCGACTTGTACTCTTCTTCCTCCGTCAAGGATGATGAGATTATCACCGGATTGGTTAAATTCTTCCCCAAAAAGGTATACCAGAGGTGAACTGGTAATTGCTTGAGTTTTAATCCACCGTGAGGCAGATTGGATAGTTCGAGAGAATTAACTTCTTCTTCAATCATATCCATATGAATCGTATCCTCTACGTCTTTAGATTGAGCCTCCATAGCAAGGACGTAGTCCACTACACCAACTTTCGTAGTTGAGCCCTCCTCACCAAAATCCCCCATAAATATGGAATTTATGAGTGTATGCTCCAATGGATCCATAGCCACATTTTCATGAAAGAATTCCCTCACACACGAGTCAACAACATCTACTCAGTTGCATTTAGGACATTCATCCGGAAAGTTCATGGTTTTTGAAAATGTTGAACTTTACTTCATCTTTGTTTACTCACAACATCAAATTTCCATTATGCACATCATTTAAAGCCTTTTTCGTTGTAAGAAAAGGCCTTCAAATGATGATTGGAATCTCCCTATCCTCCTTTATTTCTAACACGACAAAGTCTACTGGGAAGATGAACTTGTCTACCTTCATCAAAACATCCTCAATAATTTATTTCGAATAGGTCAACGATCGGTCTGCCATTTGAAGGGAAATTGTGGTTGGCTTTTCATTACCAAGTCCCAACTTTCGGTTGGTGGAAGATGGCCTTAGGTTAATACTAGCACCAAGATCACATAGTGCTTTGTCAAAATGAGATTTCCCGATAGTATACGGAATCGTGAAACTACCGGGATTCTTCAGCTTTTCTGGCAATTTCCTTTATAGTATAGCACTACATTCCTCTATCATTTTTACCATCTCGTATTCCTCCAACTTCTTTTTCTTCATCATTATGTCTTTTAAGAACTTGCCACAGTTGGGTATTTGTTCTAACGCATCCACAAAATGTATGTTGATTTGTATTTTCTTGAAGATGTCAAGAAATTTTGCAAATTGATGGTCCAACTTCTTATTTTGGAATCATTGTGGATAAGGCAAAGGTGTGTTTAGAATCAGTGTATTGTTCGGGAATTTAATTCTCTCCCCGGAATCACCCATTGATCTCTTCTCTTCTCTTCCACTTTCTCTTCTTTCTTCTTCTCATTTTTCTCCTCTATCTTGTCTTCATTCTTCTCCTCCTTTCTCTCATCAACTTCCTACTCCACATGTTTCTTTAGCTCATTATGGTCAACATCATGTCTTACTACTAACTCTTCTTCCATCGGCTTTCTTGCTTCAACCTCTTTGCCACTTCTCAACGTAATAGGCTTGCATTCCCTCAGGTTAATTTTCGTGTTGCTAGGAAACTTCTCCTTGGTCTGCTCTTGGATCGCACTTGTAAGTTTCCCGATCTGAGTCTCCAATGATTTTACAGTCGCATTTGTGTTTGTACATATGGTCTCAATTGAGTCAAGCCTTGTCTTATGCTTGTTAAGCCTGTTGTGCGTCTCACGCAGTATTATTTGCATTTCTTTCATGAAAGAACCCATCATTTCTTCCAAGTTCGACTTTTGATTTTGAATAGGAGGTTGTTGTATTTGGCAATTTTGTTGTATATGATAACCTTGAGCTTGTTCGCATATAAAAAAATTTCATGGTTATGAAGTCCCGGATGATAGTGAGTCGGAATATTAGTGGCGGGCTTGAAAGTATAAGCTTGATAGTTGACGAAGTGACATTCTTCGAACTCACTATCCACTTCGAGTTGAGAATGCTTGCAACGTTCTGCGCTTCATGACTTGACGAAGCATCTTTAGTTGAGAAGATGATCAATTGATCCAAGAGTTTTGAGACTTTGGATGATAAGGTAGTAATATGATCGGCTTCTTGAATTGAAGCTACCTTTCGTCCCATGTTCCTCTAGAAGAGTTGAAACCAATCTTGATACTCGTGTTGGGAGAACCGACGTAATAGATCCTTAAACCTTTCCCACACTTCAAACAGTGGCTCAAAGTCCCTCTGGCGAAATTACGCTATTTCACCTCTAAGTTGAGAAGTCTTCGAAGGCAATAAAAACTTAGTACGAAACCTTTGAGCAAGGCCCTCCCAAGTATTGATACTTCCCGATTAGATCGATTGTAACCAACCCCATGCTCGGTCACAAAGTGAGAACGGAAATAACATCAACCGTATTACATCCTCAATAACACCATTGATTTTACCTATATCACATATCTCTAGAAATGTGGCCAGATGGACATTGGGGTCCTCATGCAGATTCCTGCCATATTGGTTTTGTTGCACCATATTAATGAAGGTGGGTTTCAGCTCGAAGTTGTTGGCTTGAATTGGCTGCCTTTGAATTCCTAAGTAGTTATCAAATATAACAGGCCGATAGTAGTCCCTAGAGACCCATTGTGGAACATAACGTCTACTACGTCGCATGCACTGCTCGATCACAACAAATGAAACAAATTAAAAAAAATGATTTGAAAGAAAATAAAACAAAAGAATTGTCTCAATTAATATTCAACCACTTGGTCACAATATCAACCAAATCAAAATACCGATTCCCCGGCAGCAGCGCTAAAAACTTGGACGCCGAACTTTTTCACGTCTTAATTTACTCGCAAGTGCACGAGGTCAAGTTTTAATATAGTGGATCTTTCGATCGGATATCGTCCACAGGGAAACGTGTTTGATTAATTGAATACCGTAATTTGCATAGTCTTATATTAACTCGACGGTTCAAGAAATGTTTGAGTTTGAATAATTAAAAACTATGTTAAACTAAAAATTATTGAGTTAATTCTAATTAAAAAGATTACCTCGTGATTGATTGATTTCACTTAATACATGTTTAACTTCGTTTAGTTATCAATAACGGTGTTTATCCTATCCGATAATCTAGGTATCTCAAACTCGTTCATTACCTCTCTCGAGTGTAAAATGAGCGATTATGTTACTTCGCGTTAACGCCGAAGTCCCTCTCTAGCATTTTATATAACACATAGTCATATGAGTCTTGACCCAACCTCAAGGATTGCACACTTTCTAACGCCCTCCCGGGTCGTTAGATGGTCGTGATGTGTTTAACCCTAGTCCGAATATGAGGTTACCTCTCCCAAGTGTCAAATCCCGTATTCTCAAAACCAACCCTAATATCTTAACAAGCATATTAAAATTATAATAAATGGTAAACACAATCGGATTTAGACAAACAACCGTTAAAGTAACATATATTCAATCAAACATGTATTTACATGTGTTACATCAATCCCTAGATAATATTTATCTAGTCTACCATGATCTTAGACATACAAATAATAAAACAAGAAGGATTCATTGTAATTTGATATGAAAACTTAAGTTACAAAGATAGAAATAAAGGAATAACGATCAAATCGTGGAGTGGAGTGGTCCACTGTCGCCAAAGATCAATCCTAAAATGATTCCTCTTCTCCAAATGTTGAATCTCCTATTTGAGCTCTCAAGAATTGTTTAAGATCATGTATCTAATGTGTGGAACGTCCTTAACAAATGGGGAAACAAGGGCTTAAATAGAAGGCTTTAAAATATCTAAAACAAATATATATTTTCTACACAGAGTAACAGCCGCAGCGACGAGTTAAGTCGATTAACTTCACCGCTACAACAATGAATGACCACTTCGGTGGTAAAGAAAGCCCTAATCTCTCTGGACTTTCACCGCCGTAACTGGAACAATTCTCCCTGCATCTCCACCACCTCGGCGGTGGCCTAATCGCCGCAGCAGTGGGTTTGCTATCTTGAAACCTTGTTTCTTTCACCGTTTTTCCACCGCTTCTCTTTTTTATCACTCGATTACGTCCCTACACCTGATTTACATAAAAACAAACAAAAATGCAATAAAATATTACTAAAACACTCGAAAACTACCAAATTCGGCTTAAAAGTAGATAGGTATTTTGAACCTATCACCTACGTACTTTGGCGAGTAAACAAAGATTAGGTCATCACATAGTTTGTCTATTTGAGGTTTAAACTATATGGTTTTATTTATTAAATGTGATCGAACCCTTATTTGGTTGCCTACATACTTTGGCAAATAACTAAAGATCGGTCTGGCATAATTCCTTTATCTTAAGTTGAACATTAGGTTGGTTTTAGTCTATTTTAGTTATTAAACAACACATGAATCACAACATGATATGTACGTAACCTCGTTGATTTTGTCAAGAGCATCTGAACCAAACTCTTTTGTTTAGGTAAGTTAGTGTTAGAATGTGAGTTGTTACTTAAAAAATGAAAAGAAATACCATATACTTATGTCAGTCCTACTCGAAACTAAGAAAAACGATAAGGTTTCTAAAGAAGAATGATACATATCCTCGAAGGAATAGAGGCATTCCCTTTATCCCAAGTTTTTGGCCACAAGGGTCTGTCAATGTAGTATATAGATTTGTATATATATAGGTGCCAGCCCACTAGTCTGAAGACTTAGTACCAGGCTACAATCTTGACATTTAGCGGAAAGTAAATCAGGTTATTAATAGTATATAGTTAGTATTAACAGTTAATAAAGAGTCTATTTGAAGTGTTTTTTAGAGAATCATAGAGACTATTGTACGACGAGGTTTTTACATGCTCGGATATTGACTACTCGCAAGTATACGAGGTCCAGTTTTAATATAGTGGATCTTTAAGATCGGATATCATTCCACAGGAATGGTGTGAATAATTGAATACCGCAATTTACATAGTCTTATATTATCCAGACGGTTCAAGAAATATTTTAAAATTAAACTAATTAAAACTAAGCTAAACTACAATTAATGGGTTAATACTAACTAACTTGATTACCTAGGGATTTAGTTTGTTCACTTAATACATGTTTGATTTCATTTAGTTAACAATAACGGAGTTTAGGTATCCAACAATCTGGGTTCGTAAACTCAACTGCCATCTCTTCCGAGTGTAAAACGGGAAGAACGACTTCGTGTCAACGAAAAAATCCCCCTCAATGTCTTAACAACTCTAGGTCATGTGAGTCTTTCCCTAACGTCATCGATTGCACACTCACTAACACCCTCCCGGGTCATTAGATCGTAACGATGTGTTTATCCTAGTACGAATCTAGGGTTACCTATTTCGAGTGTCAAACCCTATATTCTCAAAACCAACTCTAATACCTTAACAAGCATATTAAGATCGTAATAAAATGATAAACACAATCGGATTTAAAAACAAACAACCGTTAAATAAACATATATTCCATCAAACAAGTATTTACACAATTACATCGATCCCTAACTAATATTTATCTAATCTAACATGATCTTGTCCATTGAAATATTAAACCAATAGGGATTCATCATCATTTACAATAAAACATTTAATTACAAAGAAAGAAACAAAGAGATAAAGATCAAATCTTATAGTGGAGTGATCCACTGTCACCAAAGATCAATCCGCCAATGTTTCCTTTTCTCCGGATGATGAATATCCTCTCTGAGCTCTTCAAAAATGGCCAAGGATCACCTCCTAAGGTATAGGGACATTCCAACCTTTTCAATGGAAGTGGGAGAATGGGTATTTATAGGTGTAAGGCTTCAAAATATATGAAAATATCTATTTTGCTGTGCAAAGCTAACCACCGCAGCAATAGGGATCACGGCCGCGGTGGTGGGTAAATCGGTTTACTTTCTGATCTTTCACCACCGCGGCGGTGGCTTGCTGCTACGATAGTGGGACTTTGTGCTGAAAAACCTTTTCTCTGTATTCTTACTACCGCGGCGGTGGATTTCTCCGCTATGACGGTGGGTCTTGTGATCTTGAAACCTTATTTATTCATCATTTCTTCACCGTTTCGCTCGTTTGTCACTCGTTTATGTTCGTACACCTAAATTACATAAAAAATAACAAAAACAAAATTAAATATTACTAATTTACTCAAAAACTACCAAATTCGATTTAGAAGTAAATAGGTATTTTACACCTATCAACTACGCATAACTTATGGTGTGATAGTTGTTTTGTTTGAATGCTCACATGTTATTAGCATTTTCTCGGATAATTTGGGTCCTTACATGTTCTTAACCTGTTCTCATATGTCCTTTATGTTCTTGAGATAGTTATTTTTGATTTGGACATAGTTTGATGATTATAGCAAAAATTATATGTTATTTGGTTGATTATGAATTATGTGTGTTACATACTTTCTTATCCTTCTTTGATTGTCTTGGTTTGAACTCGATCAATCACCATAAAGTTTTTGAGTTCTTGCTCCAAGAACCTTAAGAACACCCTCCAGCACCAAATTTCAGTAGAATAACAGTATGTTGTTGAATAGAAATGCTTGAGATGCCTAATACCCGAGAGAGTTGCTCAAGTTTACAGAGAACCTAGGACTTCAAGAATTGAAAATTATGAAACCATGTGCTCCATTTGTAGGCCCCAGGATCCTGCGCATTACCAAATCGTTTCCTTGGGGACATGCTCTTTTAATTTGGTTTTGATCACCTTAGGACAAATTTTGAGTATAGTGGAAGATTCTTATTGATTTGGAAATGATTATCAAATCTTTTCCCATATTTGGTAATGATTAGAAATCATTACCAATCATTACACTCCCTTGAATCCTATCGGTTGCACGTGGGTGCATTTATGACATGATGTGACACTTTCGATACAATTTAGGGGCTCATTCCTAGTTAGTTTCACTATTTCAGTTTAGTTATCATAAACGCTTCCAAGGTGCATTGTATTTTATCTTGATGAGTTACTTGGAATTTAATGCTTTATGATAAATCATTACTTGGTGAGCACACATCCGGTTGGTTTTGGATTGAATCGGGTTAGTTTCCCTTATAATCGATAGTTGGATTTCAAGGTTTCTAGTTAACCCTAAGATATTTTGATGAAAATATCCTGATACCTTTAACCTACCCCTTCCATGTCATCCCAAGAAATAAATTCTTGATGGGATGTACATTTAATGCTCTAGATAGGTGGAAAATCGAATTGGTTTGGTTTCGGTAACGAGTAGTCACATTTCAAAGATTTCGGTTAAACCTAAGATATTTTTCTCAAAATATCTATGTCCCTTGAATATGTCTCATCCATGTCATTCCAAGAATTTAATTCTTTATGGTATGATCATTTAATGCATAATAAATGCCTAACTTAGGTGGTGAACCGAATCGGTTTAGTTTCGGTAACGGTTGGTTACCTCCTAAGTGTCTTGGTTTCTATCTTATATATTTTGTATAGGGAATATCTAGGGGTATCTCAGTCATTTCAATGATTTTTTTTGGGCCTTTTAATTATGGTTAGGCCCTTTATTTATTGGTCCTAGGGTGGTTTGTCAAGACAAACTTGGATTGGTGTAAATCCAAACCAAGCCCAAATCCTTAATCAACTTCGTGATTTAGGGCCTGTCATGACCTTTACAAACCTTTATAAATGTCTCTTGGATTTTTTCTAGAAATAATTTTATGTAAAATTCATAATTGAAATAAATGTTTTTGGTGTTAAACTGATAAATTCAGTGATAGTAAATGTTTTAGGGTTAGGGTAGGTAACCGAGGTAATTGTTTGAAATATCCTATAATTAAAGGTTAATGGATACTTTTTATTCATACTAAATGTGATTTAATGAAAATAAATATTTAATAATGTCATTTTAAACCCCCTTAAATTATAAGATTTTCGAAGTTGACCCGAAACTTTTACTTAGTTGAGTGTAGTCAAATTTAACAGTTTTGGTGTTTTCTCATATATTTTTTGGTATGTTTCTATATTATAAAGTGTGATCTCAGGTAGAAACTCATTTTCTTTAAACCTAAGCTTAAAGTTTATCTGAACTTGTACTTGATTAGACACTAACTGGGCGGGACAAAATGTGGTGTCTACATCTACCCGACCTTTTAAGAACTTTTCTTTGGTTGGGTTAATTTCCTAGATTTTATCTATTCATCCTTCATATCAAGAATATTCTAGATATTTTCTCTTTTTTATTCGGGTTGAGGAGGTCATTCATAGTCTTCTGTGGTTACTCGGACATTCCTGGGTTGGAACATATGTAATGATTCCACATCAGGGTTCTTAGGTTTTCTAACATTCTGAGATTTTTGTCAATATCGCACCATCGTCTGGTTAAAACAAGACTTTTTCTTTTAACATTTTTCCTTTGGATAATGGTCTAATATAGAATCAAAAATATGTTATCATTATTTTGATTATTCGCTGGGTGAATTACAACAAGCAAATTGATTTACGAAAGTTAAAATATAAAGACCTGAGTCAACCTTTGGTAAAATAAGCATGCATCAAGTGATTTGTAGATTTAGTACATAGGAATATAGGATAATACCAAGTTTAATAGAAAGTTCTTGAGAAACTAAAGGAAAAGGCAGAGATAGACATTACCTCCTTAAAGTTCTTGGTCTTTTAAGAAACTTATGACCCCTAGTTGGATAAGATCCTCGATACAGTTCTTGAGGGAATGGAACTGGTTAGTGTGATACAGCTTCTCCAGACTGGCATTGATAGAAGATGTGAGAGTTAAACCTCAAATCCTGAGGTTTTCCTTGCTTAGGGAAAATAGGTGCTAACAGCTTATTTTTTAAGAAGTAGCGGTAGATTTGAGAGAGTGGAACAGGGAATGAGGTGAATCATCTCCTCTCTTTAGGTGTTTGGGTAGACTTGAAGACTTGATGAGGCAATTGAATTGGGGTCTGTAGTTAATTGCAGTTTTTGAGGAGAGTTTTTTGGACATGGAGATGAGATGAAATATTGGTGCTCTAGGTGGATAAAGGTTCAGAAAACTTATTTGATGTCATTAATAGATTGGTTCATGTAGTCAATCTGCTTCCATATCTTTGAAATTTCTCCTTGGACTGAGTTTTCATTGGGTTCAAGGTTTTTCTCCCAATTAAGGAGGTCTTGACTTGCAGCAGTGCCACAAATGACATCTTCCTCTTTAGTAAGGCTATTGTGATTTTCTGTAGGAATCCATTTTTCATGAGGGAGCCTCTCGATTTGTAATCCGTCCTAATACTTTATTATGCTAAGGGTAATTCCATGTGACAGTAATTGGTCCTCTGTTCTCTCTTCTTAGAATAGCGAGGTTGGGTTCATCTAGCTCAGCATTTGTTTCAAGGCGATAATGTTTTCTCGCAATGTCGAAATTTTGGATTAGTTCTCAGTACTTCCAACAGAGGGAGGGATTGGGTTCATTTTATGATTTTGCAAGCAAATCTCGGATGGCTTTTAGTAAAAGTCACCTAAAGCAGATTTTCTATATTTATTAAGTGATTAACAACCTAGACCTCTACTAATGAACTTTTAAGGATGCAAATTATCCTATCTTTATGTATGGTTATATTCTTTACTATGTGTGAGTACATATACCTAGGTAAATCAAGGATTCTCGTTCTTTCCTGAAGCTTGCTCTCTCTATTCTGATTTTCGAAAATGTTTTTCGATGTTGGCAATGTGTGGGATAAAACAAGAACTCTTACACCAATTATTACACCCCAACTTGTCCTAGAAATGTTATTATGTTTACCTAATATAACAACTACATAAATAATTCTCACAAGATGAAAACAAAATGTCTCTCCAAGACAGTGTCCTAAGTAAAACAGGGTTTTTGGATTTTGTCTATCCTAGGTTCACTATATGTGGTTCATGGATTTTCTACTATCGTATCCTAGAAAGCTTAGTTCCCAGGACTTCAAACTGTCGGCATCCTCCCTGGGAAACATCCATTGTTGGTTGGTGGTCTGAACGAGGCAAGTTTCGCGGTGAGAAACCCACCTAACTTGGCTTCTACTAACTACTCTTTCTATCCTAAGGGTTTCGGAGCTTAGGTCAATGTAATCACCTTGTCAACATCATCCCCTATCGTCGGCCTATCTATTCCTAAGAGGATTACAACTTGGGTTTTTCATCATGATATACAATGCAAAGTGAGTGTTCTTGCGTTGGAGAGAGTATATAGAAATGAAATGCAGGAATGTAAAGACTGTAATTAAATGCTAATATTCAATGACAAAAATATAAATACAAATATATATAGACAATAAATGAATGCAAGTATAAACAAGATATGTAAAATTAATTTTATTTTTTTGAAAAATTTTATTCATTCATTTGTTATTATTATTATTATCATCGTCATCATCGTCGTCATCATTATTATTATTACTACTATTAATTATTTATTATTTTTATTATTATTTTATCTTTCTTTTTTTTTTTTTTTTTTTTTTTTACTTTATTTTTTATTTATTACTATTTATTATTTTTGGTAGGAAATTATATATGTTTAAAAATCAAAAATGTATTTCTCGGGTTTTATTTAACTGTGAATATTGATTTAGACTCTGACTAGGCTTGACCTTCCAATTTTCCCAGCGGAGTCGCTAGCTGACGCACCCTGGATTTCGATAACAGAAAAAATAGAAATTAGGAAAAAGATGAAAAAACAAGTTTCCATTTCTCCCTTTCTAAGTTTTCCAAATCCGTTCATTTTGAAATTTCTTTTCAAAGGCTTTTCAAGGTGTTCGTTTTGAAAAATTTCTTGGGCCGGGATTTTATGTTTAAAAATAAGTCGCCACCTAACTTGGGTTAAATGGTGTGCTAGGTCACCGGGATTTTTTATAAATTTATTTTTTATTTTAAAATGACTCATTTTTTACTCTTAATGGTCTTGTACCAGAGATTTCTTAAAGTTCGGGGGTCGGTTATACTTGGGCAAGGTTTTACGCACCCCAAGACAGCCTTCTGTAAATAGTTCCTTGGTCTAAATAAATATTCACTTTTAAACAATACCAAAGTAATTTTCTTTGATTTACTTAACAAAACCAATTCCATTTTTTAAAGTTTTTTCCTTTTTATGCATTTTTATGTGATGAAAGTAGTAAAGGTTTAACGATCTATCATGCAACTACAAATAAAAAATATATTTTTTTTTGTATTTTTTGATGTAATGAAAGCAGTAAACTATACTAATTTAGGCAGCGGCAATCGAACGACAGTTTATAAGGTACAGAAATATAAATGACCGAACCTTATAAAGGCTTCCTAATAACCCTGCTTTCACAGAGAATCAGGTCAACACGTAGTTCTAACATGCAAGACATATGAAATGAAATATTTTATATTTTTAAATGATAGAACCTTAAAAAGGTTGCCTACATATCCTGGTTTTCACAAGGAATCAGATTGACATGTAGTTCCAGCATGCAAACTAGACCAAATTATTATTAAAGGTGACCAAACCCTTATTAGGTTGCCTACGTACTTGGGCGAGTGACCAAAGATCAGGTCATCATGTAGTTCATTTATTTAAGTTTAAAATGATATATTTTTATTTATTAAAGTTGACTAAACTCGTATAAGGTTACCTACATACTTGAGCAAGTAACTAAAGATCAGGTCAGCACGTAGTTCATTTATTTAAAGTTAAAATTATTTTGAGTTGGTTTTATTATTAAACAAGACATGAATCTCAACATGATAAGGGGATAATCTCATTGATTTTATCAAGAAAACCTTAATCGAACTCATTAGTTTAGACAAGTTAGTATTTGTTTTTAAGTTGTTTAGTTAAAAAGAAAATAAAATACCATACATATCTGTCAGTCCTAGTCCTAACTAAGACAAATGGGAAGGTTTCTGAAGAAGGGTCACACATATCCCTAAAGGAATAGAGGTCCTCCCTTTTATCCTGAATTTTAGACACAATGGTTTGCTGGTGTAGTATATATATATATATATATATATATATATATATATATATATATATATATAAATTTCAGTCCACCAGCTTGAAGACTTAGTGCCAGGTTGTGACCATAACATTTAGCATGCCAGTCCACCAACTTGAAGACTTAGTGCCAGGTTGTGACCATAACATTTAGCATAAAGTAAATCACTTATTAGTAGTTATATGGTTAGATTAACAATTAGTAAGAGTTTGGTTTGAAGTGTTCATGAAAGAATCGTAGAGACTATGCACAACTCATGGTGTGATATATGTTTTGTTTAGATCCTCACATGTTCTTAACATGTTATCAGATGATTTGGGTCCTCACATGTTCTTAACATATTCTTGGATGTTCTTGACATGATCTTGAATAGTTTTAGTATGGTTTGATTAATATGACATAAATTTGAATTTGTTTTACTTATTTATAGGTTATTTATGTTATATACATGAAATTAAACATGATATCTGCATGATTATGCTATGTACAAGAAATATATATGAATTTAAGACATGATTGAAGGATAATAAAAAAACATACCTAGTTTAGGGGAGTAGTATTTTCCTAAACAGATACCTTCTTCTCCTTCTTGATCTTCTCGGTTTGTACTCGATCAATTGTTGTTTACTTCTTGAGTTCTTGCTCCAAGAACCTCCAGAACTCCTTCCGAGACCAAATTTTAGTAGAATATTGAGGTTTTTAGTGAAGAAATGGTTGGAAACCCTAGGACCTGAGAGCACTGCCCAGGTTTAGAGAGAGAAAATCTAAGTTCCAACTCTTGATATTGAAATCACAGCCCCTGTATTTATAGGCCAAGGGGCCTGCGCATTCATCCATATGCAGGCTATATCAGATCATTCCTTAGGGTCCGTTTAGCCTAGGGGTCATGTTTTCTTGTCTTGATCTTGATTTGTTTTGGACGAATTTAGGAGATTATGGAAAATTAACTAAGATTTGGTAATGATTACCAAATCTTTCAAAGATTCTTGCAATGATTGGCAATCATTAGCAATCATTACACAATTTTTAATACCATTGGTTGCACATGGGTGCAATAATGGCATGAAGTGACACTTTCGGTTCGGTTTGGGGCCTAAGTACCGGTTAGTTTCACTACTTCAGTTTAGTAGCCATTAATGTTTCCCAAGTTCATTGCATTTAGTCTTGATGAGTCATTTTGTATTTAATGTTTCCTTGTAACGGGTACCTACATTTCAATGGTTTTAATTAAACCTAAGATATTTTATTGAAAATGGCTAGGTTCTTTGAATCTACTCCATCCATGTCATCCCAAGAAACAAATGCTTGATGGGATGGACACTTAATGACTACATTCACTGTATGCAAGGTGGCAAACCTGGTTGGTTTGGTTTCGATAACGGGTAGTCACATTTCAAGAATTTCGGTTAACTCTAAGATATTTTTATCAAAATATATTGATTCCCTAATGTGGTCCATCCATGTCATCCCAATCATTTAATTCTTAATAGTATGGGCATTTAATGCATATTAAATGCCTTTTTTAGGTTGCAAACCGAATCAATTTAGTTTCAATAACAGTTTGTTTAACTCCTAAGTGATTTAGTTCCTTCCCTAGATATTTTTTAGAGAATATCCTAGGGGTGTATTGGTATTTTTAATGATCATTTATGAGTCATTATTTGATGGGTTGGGCCTTTGATTCATTGGACCTTGATGATTAATCAAGATGACTTCGGTTTTGGTCGATTTCAAACCGAGTCTTAATCCTCAGTTACGTTGTGTAACATGGACTTGTCATGTCATTTCCATGTCTTGATTTAGGTCTTTTGGATTTTTTTTAATGATATTAGTACTTTAGAAAATAATTTAAAGAAGTATTTTCTATGCCGAATAGACGAAACCGGTAATGGTAAATTTTCAGAGGTCAAAGTAGGTAAATGAGCTAATTTGGTGAAATTTTCAATAATTAAAGGGTAGTAACTAATCTTTATTCACATTAGAAGTGATTTAATGAAAATCATTCTTTAATAATGTCATCCTAGTCCCCCTTTGACTTTAAGAAATTTCTAGATTGACCCAAAACTTTTACTTTACCAAATTTAGTCAAATTTAACAGTTTTTTTTTTCTTTTCTTTTTCTTTTTTTATTTTATTTTTTTTTTATTATGGTTTTTCTATATTTTCAGTGTGATCCAAAGTATAAATTCATTCCCCTTTAATCTATGTTTAAAGTTTATCTGAACTTTTACTTCTGATTCGACATTGATTGGGCGGGACAAAATGCGATATCTACATCCATGTTAACATGTCAAAGTTCTCTTATATGTTCAACATGTCAACTTCTTGTGTGTCAAATACCTGCTAATTTTACTCTATATTTTTACACGTCAAATGCATATTTGTTTTAATCCGCTCTGTACATGTCAAGTACATGATGGTTTTTACGCTGCCATTTTTATGCGTCAAATACATATTGGTTTTATAGCACTTCTTATGTGTCAAATACCTGTTGGTTTTAATTTGCATTTTTACACATCAAATATATGCTAGTTTTACCAACATAGTGTGACTCAAACGGCAAAACACGCTTGAGTTAAAGTAGTTGAGAGGTATTTGTAATATCATGGATTCGAGCCTGTAGAAAAACACTAGTTGAGAGGGACAGCTATGGAACCCCGAACGAGATTAATCTCACACCTTGTGTGAGTGTGAGGACCCATGTTGATATACCAAAAAAAAATACATACTAGTTTTACTCCATATTTTCACATTCAATACATATTGATTTTACACCACATTCTTAGAATATTCAACATGTATAAACTTCTTTTTGTCAAATACATGTTGATTTTACTCTAAATTATTACACATTAAATACATGTCAGTTCCTTACGTCATTCTTACACATCAAACATGCCTAGGTTTCTTACACATGCCACATACATATCAAACATAACCAAACATCTTGCATATCAACATATGTATGTTGCATCCCTATATGTCAAATCCAGGTATCATAAATTCAAATTCTTTTTTACATGTCATGTTTACAAGCTTATGTGTCATATTCACATACGTTTTCCAACTTTCATGTATGTCAATTACAGTAAATTTAGATTTCACCCTGTTTGATAAGAAATATTTGTAAAGAAATTTCTCACTTAAAGCAGTTAAACATAAAATAAAGTAGACTAAGATTGATAATATACCATCTTCGGGTCAAGGTCTTGGGATTCTTAATATATTTTCCGAGCGTAATAGATCTCTAAACACATAAAAATTTCATAAAATAATTAAAAAAATGAATTAATTTTTTTTACTTAAAGAGATGACCATTTAAAAAATTATTCATATTAAAATCCGGTAATCATCATACTAATAAAACTCAATATTAGGTGACGACTCCAAAACCATATTTTCAAAAGCTGGTGCGAAGCATAGTCCCTTTTCTAACAAATCAATTGATTTCAAAAAGGTGCCAATCATGCTGAATACTTCTCATTTGATTTTAAAACAAAAACCTTTTGAAAAAGGATTACTGGGAAAATTTTGGGTAGGTGTGTTACTGCAAATGGCTATGGCATTTTGGTAGATGTTAACCAAAGTAAGTGGAGATGTCTTAAAGAAACAATTTTCTTATATATAGGAGAAAATTAGAAATGTTTTAATTTTAATTAATTAATTAGTTCTACTATCAAGATTTTGATAGGAACGTTGTAGGTCATATACAAATAAAGAATGGAAATCTAGATAGTCTTTTAAAATAATGGGTCATAATACCAAATATGTAAAAGTTTGGGAGATAAAGTGCACATAGAAAAGAAAGAGAACTAAGGAAAAAATCCCTTGGATCTATAAATAGAGCATCGGGGCTAACCCTAGGAAAGGAATTTTGACGCTCAAAACCTTTCGAACCTAACCATGTTTTATTACGTTAGTATTTGATAATTAGAGAGAATGATAAACAATACACGAAATTAATTCTTCGTACTTATATCATTGGAGGCAGGAAACTTGTGATGCTATTTGAAGAACTTAATAAATATCACACCTTGGGGTTAACTAACTAAAAGAAAATTTGATTAATCTTTTTTTTATCTAAATTTAAGCCTAAAAATTTAACTTCTAGATAATACATATTTAAATTTGATTTATTAATTGTAGTGGGAGCTTTTAAATTTTCGAAATTGATTAGGCTGTAGTTTTCCCGTTTAAACCAGGATAACTTAAAAGTTAAGAAATTGTTTTGAAAATCGAGAACCAATGAATTTGATGGAACAATGTCTCGAACCAAGCCATGGCACCGGGAGGAACCAAACTATGGCACAACCACGGCAAAACTATTGTTTTGCGGCTGTATTCGCTGGTTGTGACCTGGTGGTCGTTCGGCTGTGGCTCTAATGGCGATTGGCTAGCTATTACCAACGGAGGTGGTAGTGGTCGGTTGCTCATGGTGGTTCTGGAATCTCGTTTAGTTGTTTTTAAATTTTTAGAAAGTATGGTAAGATCTTAATTTTATCCAATTTAAATTTAATTATTTTAGGAAATTTGGTAAAAAATTTACTTTATCCAAATTTAAGTCAGAAAACAAATTTAAAGTTTGCAACTTATCTATTTTTAAATTATGATATATTTTAAATTTTAAATTTTTCTTATTTATCTATTTAAAATATTCAAATATCTAGAATATCACTTTTAAATTAATATGATATATTGATTTATAGGTAATTATTATTTTAAATATGTTAACCTCAAGGATCTAAAACTTAAAATGAGTAATTTTAATGAGAAAAAAACATTTATGGTTTAAGGTATCTAATGTGGTTGTTAAGTGTAAGAAACAATTTAAGTTGGAAGAACGAGATTTAGATTGAAGAAAAACACAACAATAAAGACAATAAAGAATCCAAATGAGCCAAATGATGAAGATGAAGAATGTTAGTAATGTTGCAGTTGGGGAAATTAAAGAACAAAATTATATATCGAAACAAAAGGTAAACAATTCGCCATACTCCAATTACACCTTGACTCAACTAAGAAGCACGCACACACATATTTCATCCTTACATGGTATTTTAGTTATGTTTATATTGTCTTGAATATATTAAAATATGCTTAAAAATATAGCATAAAGATACGGGGTCAAATTGGTATAGAATTGAACTAAGAAAAAACAATGAAAATCAAAACCTAAAATTTAGTCAACCGAACCCCTGATTTTGGTCCACTAAACTCAACAAAGAGTTGATATAATTCAACTCAACTTAATCCAGTCAACTAATTCCCCCAATCTGGTCAATAGATTAGGCCATGAGTTTTAGAGAATTACACACACACGTTCAATCAACTGAATAAGCCATTCAATTAACCGATTAGACTGGGGACTATTATTCCATGGTTTGGCCTACCGAATGGTCAACTGATTAGACAAGAGACCAACTAGATTATAATCCTTGAAGATCGATTAACTGATCAACCCATTCGATTAATAGAACAACATAGAGTTGCGAATAATATTGATCTTTGATTTCAAAATTGAACAAGTTTTCTTGGCTAAATTATTTTAAATGAGTTCCAATCTTATATTAGATATATTAATTTATATTTAGAACAAATTTTATGAATTATAGGTTAAAATCTAGGGTTCAATTGTGCAAGATAAAATTTCTATTTCCGGCCTCCTTTATTTTGGTCCTACCTTATGGATCTGGTATCCTACTCAAACTAAACATGATCTAGTCTGATTTGTGAGGTATTATTGAAGGTTTGGGTCTGATTTAAAGCTTCGAACATTCACCTACCTCTGATTAACCATAATTCTCTCCCATTCAAGCAAAACAGATGCAATAATCTAATACCTTTGTACCCATTGTATTCCCGGTGTTCTTGTACGCTCCTAAATGCTTTTTAGGAGGAGAAAACCAGTGAAAAGTAGAGAAAAAACACATTACATGAAATTGATAATATAATATTGGATTAAACACTACAAATCTAACGTGCATTTGATTGTGAGAAACCAAAAGTTTGTTCTTAATAGTCTAGATCAACATATCTCTACGGTATTTGCACAATTTTAAAGCTGCAATTTTTGGTAATCTTAAATGAGTTCATATCATTCTACAAATCCAACGAGTTCGTTCCAACTTTTATAGTATTATAATTATTTGTATTTTTTCCAAAATTAGAACGTGTTTATATCCAATGTTTTGGTTCTATCTAGATCATAAGTCTAGATCTTGTTGAATTGAATACTCGTATATGTGCTTGCCTTAAATCGTTGACAAACAGTGTTGCAATTTCACTTGTACTAAAATGTTTCAGAATTACATTGTTGTGTGAAATCAATTGATCCGGAACTTGATCATTATTGAAATATTGTTAAAATGGTTTTCTGAAAGCTTTCAAAATAAAATATCAAACTTTAATTTGTTAATTTCATATATTAGAAACAGGAAGAACTCGTGCCACCTATGTGATCATTCAGTTCACTAGGTCCTAAATTTCACTGAATTTCGTCAATATAAATTGGTGAAAGTAAATTAAACAACAACGATAAACAAATAAATCAACAAATTTGAAAATTATGCCTACTTGGTTAATAAATAAATTAGTTTTTCAAATTGAAATTGGTTGATTCTTCATATGGCTACTGTAACATATTGTGATTACATGTATTACGTGATTATTTATGCTTGAACTTTACCTTGCATATCATTGAAGTACATACTTTTATATCACCTAGTGAGTCAATTAGGATGTATTAGTTTATAGAGTATTGTTGTAAGCTACGAGAGGTAAACAAATTAAAAAAAAAAAAAAAAAAAATTCTTAAGGTGTGACTCGTAAACTTAAACCAGGTCATCCTGAACTGTACTCTTGGGTGTCTTAGTTTCATTTTCACAGGGGAAGAAAATCTGGTATAGTTGATTGAAAATATCCAAAGGAGCTCAGTGAAGTAGACGTAGGCAAAGAGAGCCTTTGCCAAACTACTATAAATATCATGTCAAGTGCCTATTTCCCGCTCTCTTGTGTTTGCGTGATTTTATCTTACTTGCTTACTCTATAATTTTGTTGCACATATCTACGCTTGTTTATGATCTCCATTGTGCGATTTTGGGAAGACAAAAATCATCTAAGTTATTTGCCCTTCCCAAATCAACCCCCTCCCATCTTGAGTAGATTTGGAGCAATAAAATACTTGGTTGTGATTTTATCCACTTTTCAATCTAAAATTACTTTCAAAATGATTTTAATTTTGATTATTCCAGAAAAAACAAAATCCTAGAATTAGAGGGACTCGTCCTCAAGGATGAAATAATGAAGGAATCTTCAATCATCCATCTACAAAGGTTTCGTAGAGGAATTCACAAAATTTTGATAATATCAAGACATCTTATGCATCGGATAATCCCATTTTAATTGTATGAGATAATCATAATAGATATGGAATTATGAGAATTGAAATGTAATTGGATTCTATTTAAAATTTATAAGATAGTATATAATAGACAAAGAATTTAATTAATTTCTTAAATAAAATTTTAATTAAATTAGAATTCAAGTAATATTTATTATTAGATAGGGATGATTATCAGTTTTCTACTTGGATTAGGAAGTGTCAATATTTAAATAAAAATTTAAATTTTTAAATTAAAATTCTTCCGATCTAGATCTCCATAATTGGAATAATTATATTCGTATTAATTTTTATATATTATGCATGAGATGTGTTGATTCAAAGATTTTGATGGACAATTAAACGTTGATATTTTTTGTGAGACTGATGGTTTGTTTAAGTGTTTCAGTTTATTTAGTCCCATATGATGAAGATTTGATTATAAAGATGATGAAGGATTAAGAAGTTAAAGATTTGAAGAACTTAGGGAAAACAACTCATGTTTAAATTTGAACTCTTAATATCTCAATTAGGATCACACACAAAAATATTTTTAAATAATTTTTATGAATATATGTGTTTTTAATAGGATCCTAATTAACCAAATTATTTGCTACTATGTGTGATTGCAAAAGAAATATTTATAATAGATTAAAATTGAATTTAAATATTTAGTAGAGCTAATTAAGAAAAGAAAATGGTTAAAGGGGCAAAAACGTAAATAAAAATGAGTGAAAACGAGTTTAGAAAAGAGATCCAACATGCATAAGTCAACTGGTAAGTCGACCAGACAAAAAAGATGAACTCTCTGTATCTCTAAGTGGACAGGTAAGTCGACTGGTAAAAAGAAATGAAACTCTCTAAATATCTAAGTTGATAGGTAAGTCGACCGGTGAAGATAAATGGAACTCTCTTAATCTCTAAGTCGACAGATAGGTCAACCGATGGATGCAGAATCTTTAGCTTGGCTACATCTTGAATCGAACGGTCGACTGGTCGGTCAACTAATGACACAGTTTCAGGATATTGTGGATTCCGATTTCATATATAAAAGTAGCCAGTTTTTGTTGAGATTTGTGAGAGATTTCAAGGATTTTATGATATTCAAGATATGCTATACTTATTATTTAATCCCTATTGATTTGGTTCATTAAGATTGAATATTTCTCAATTTAGTACATAAAATTGTTTCTATTCTATTTAATTGAGATTGAGAAATATTTGGGGGGGACTTAATTAAGAGATTTAAAAGTTATAATTAAGTGAATTGAACCAAAATGAAATCATAATGATATAAGGGGTCTAAGAGAGCAATTAAGTGTCATAATATATGGGAACTAGCCGTTAGAGAGCTTATTTATATCCCATATATATAAACCTGCGTTTTTCATATATAATTAATAAGTGGAAGTGAGATTAAAAGATCAAGAGATCATATTGAGCTGTTCTAAGAGATATCATACTAAGATTTTGTAAGAGCTATTCTAAGTGGCGATCATGGGAATCATTGGCTATTAATCATTGCTGCTACTGGATCTGAAGTAGCTAAGTTCTATTTATTCTTTCGGTGAATTTCGGGTGAGATCTTTTCAATTACTTTCTATATTGTATTGCTTGTTTAATTTTTGAAAATTAATCTTTAAAAATTGTTTCTGATTTTTATTGAAGAAAATATTTTATAAACAATTTCTTGAATCTGATTACGTGCTACCCATCTTTTGCTAAAAATCAGATTTTGAGTATCTCACGTTTTCTATCACTAGTTTTGGGATATTAATTGAGTTTTAATTTATATGGGGTGGTAGAAGCTCCGACTAAAAAAAAACACTCGTCAATTTTTACTGGTAAGTTGAATGACGAATTAAATACTATTGAGTGTATTTAATCAGAGGGTAGCCAGTTTCAGTCTATTTCTATAAAGAGATTGATATAATAATTCTTCCTGGAGAGAATTGATTTGTGTGAATTTTGTAACGGTTCAACTCTTACTAGGTAAAATGATATTTGGAGTGTTGGTGAGATTTTGATTCTTTTACCTTTGTGATATAAAGATAATAATTAATTTATGATTAAAATTAATTATTAGATTTATTAAAGTGTTATTCTGATAATTTTTTAATTACCCAATTCAGCCCCCTCTTAGGTATTCCACTGGATCAACAATTGGCATCAGAGCTGATTTAACTCGGCATTTTTAGCTAATAAAGATCACATGACGCACATAATAAGCACACTAGCTGAGGGGCAGTCTATGCACCGACCACCTTTGTTTGCAGGTGAAAGTTACTCGTTTTGGAAAGACAAGATGGTAGCCTTCATTCAGGCTAAAAATTACGATGTGTGGCTAACAATCGAGGATGGTCCATTTATTCCAATGAAAAATAGAGTTGAGAAGAAGAAGGAACAACTAGCTACTTCTAATAAGAATAAACTCTCTATAAACTCTTAGGCTATTAACATTCTATTCTACTCTTTAGATATTAATGAATTTTCTAGAGTTGCAGGTTGTAAATCTACAAAGGAAATGTGGGATAAGCTACAAATTACCCACGAAGGGACAAGTCAAGTGAAGCAGTTAAAAATCAACGCTCTTATGAGAAAATTTGAGTTGTTCAGAATAGAAGAAAATGAATCGATTCATGAAATGTGTACTCGCTTGAACAATATTTGCAATAATTTGAGTCAACTCGAAAAGTCATACTCCATGGAGGATAGAGTAAGAAAGTTCCTAAGGTCCTTAACAAAAATATGGGAGTCAAAAGTGATGGCAATTGAGGAAGCCAAGGATCTTGACAAATACGAAATTGATGATCTCATAGGCAACTTAATGACTCATGAATCGGTGATTAAAGGATATGAGGATGATAACAGAAACGGAAAGCGGAAATCCATGGCGTTAAAAGCTCAAAAAATTGAAGAAGAGGATGACAGTGATGATGAAAGTCTTGACAGAGAGAAAGATGTAGCGCTTCTCACAAAGAATTTTAGAAGAATGACTCGGTGCACATTCTATACGGGAAGAAACCTCAACATGTCTAAAGTGGAATGTTACAACTATCACAAGACAAGTCACTTTCAAAACGATTGTCCCGAACCGAAGAAGGATAAAGAAAATGAAAAGAAGAAGAAAGAAAAAAAGAAAGAAAAAAAGAGTAATAAGAATTCCATGAAGGCTACTTGGGATGATACTGATTCAAGTAGTTCAGAAAAATCAGATAATGGAGACACGTCTATGCTTGCATTAATGGCCACTGGTGGTGAGGTAACTGAATGTTCAAGTTCTTATCCTTTAGATTTTGATGAATGATTTGATGTTTATCAAGAATTTTCACATGATTATAAAAATCAGTGTTCTAAAATAAATGCCATTTAAAGTACAATTAACACATTAAACAAGCAAGTGGTGGACTACGAATCTAAAAACAATGAATTGAAATCCAAATAGATGGATTTACAATCAATTGTTCTCAAATTCACCGGCGATGAAAATAACTTGAAAATGCTTTTGGGAAGTTCACGTGGAGTCTTTGATAAAGCCGATATTGGATTTTAGAAAAATCTTAAACAAAAATGCTTTCATAAATTCTTTTCTGAAACCAAGGATCTTTCTAGATATTTTAAATATAATGTTGTGAGGCTTACTATTCGTAGATGTTTTGCTAAAATATCTAACTGTAGACAAGTTTGGGTTTCAAAAGAAACTAAGATTGTCCTGACTAACAAGATCGGCCTACTTAGGCTGGGTACCACTTAGGAACTATTTCAAGTGCTCCTTGCAGGTTATTCTAAAAGTTTCAATAAGTAAAGACAAATGGTTCCTGGATAGTGGTTGTTCTTGACACATGACGGGAGATAAAGAAAAATTAACATCTTTGACACTTAAAGATGGAGGTCATGTGACTTTTGGAGACAACGCAAAGGGTAAAATTATCGGTATAGGTAATATCGATAATGGTACTACTATTATTAAAGATGTGTTACTAGTTGATGGATTTAAACATAATATGTTTAGTATTAGTCAACTATGTGATAAGGGCTATAATGTTAATATTTGATCATGATAGGTGAATTATTAAGAATAGTCATAATAGTAGTATCTTGCTAGTTGTATCACATTTTGAGAATGTTTATACTTGCTCATTTGATGATTTTAATTCTCAAAATTTATTATGTTTGAATGCTTTATCTGAAAATAGTTAGTTATGGAATAGAAAACTTGGTCATGCTAGTATGGAGTTAATTTCTAACTTATCTAAGATTAATCTTGTACATGGCCTACCTGATTTAAAATTTGTGAAAGATAAAGTATGTGATGCATGTCAGTTAGGCAAGCAGGTTAGATAATCATTTAAGAAAAAGATGCACATGTTTACATCTAGATGTCTTAAATTATTGCATATTGATTTGTTTGGGCCTCACTCTGTTGCTAGTTTTGGTGGTAAGTTTTATGCGTTTGTTATAGTTGATGATTATTCTAGACTTACCTAGGTATTTTTTCTTGCTTAAAAAAGTGAGGTTACTTTTGTTCTTGCTAAATTTTGTAAACATGTCCAAAATGAGAAGCAATACTCCATTATTAACATTCGTAGTGACAGAGGAAGAGAATTTAAGAATGATGATGTGGTAAGTTATTGTAATGAGCATGGTTATGCTCACAACTTTTCTGCACCGAGATCACCGCAGCAAAATGGTGTAGTGGAAAGGAAGAACATGACGCCTCAAGAGATGGCCAGAACGATGCTTAATGAAAATTGATTACCAACCTACTTTTAGGCCGAAGCAGTAAGTACAGCTTGCCATGTAGTAAATCAAGTATCAATTCGTAGAGGGTTTAACAAAACCCCAAATGAAATCTTGAATGGTAAGACTCCTAATATTTTCTATTTTAAAGTCTTTGGATGCAATTGTTTTATTTTGAATGACAAGGATAATCTTGAAAAATTTGATGCTAAATCTGATTATGGGATTTTCCTTGGATATGTTACTAACAACAAGGCTTATAGAGTTCATAATAAATGTACATTAGTAGTAGAAGAAAGAATGCATGTTGTTTTTTAGGAAACTGATCCATTCTTGTTGAGAAAGGCTTTGGATGATGATGATGCAGGTATTTTAAATAATTAGAACCGATGAGATAATGTACTTGAGGAGTCCCAACAAAAGGAGGAACCTAAAGAAAAGGATTCGACTTTACCAAGAGCTATAAATATAATACTAGGACATTCGATTAAAGAAATCATCGGTAATTTCGAAAGTGGTGTAAGTACTCATTCTTCTCTTAGGAATATAAGTAATCTTGCTTTCTTATCTCAAATTGAGCCTAAAAATATAAATGAGGCGTTAATTGATGAATCTTGAATTTTCGCAATGCAAGATAAGTTAGTTAATTTTGAGCGGAACAAAGTATGGTGTCTTGTTTTGAGACCGGATTTTCATCCAGTTATTGGTACTAAATGGATTTTTAGAAACAAAAAGGATGAATCCGGTATGGTAATTAGTAATAAAGCAAGATTAGTGTCACATGGCTATAATTAAGATGAATGAATTGATTATGATGAAACTTATGCTCCTATTGCTAGACTAGAAGCAATTAGAATACTACTCGCTTTTGCATGTTCACATAATTTTAAACTATATCAAATGGATGTAAAGAGTGCATTTCTAAATGGCTTTCTAGCTGAAGAAGTTTATGTGGAACAACCCCCGAGATTTTAACCTGATAAATTTCTCGATCACGTATTTAAATTTTGCAAGGCTTTGTATGGGCTCAAATAAGCTCCTTGAGCTTGGTATGAGAGACTTGACCGATATTTGATTTAAAATGATTTTCGAAGAGGTATTTGTGATATACTTTGTTTGTAAAGAAAACTGATTCTGATATCCTATTAAAACAAGTGTATGTTGATGATATTATTTTTGGATCTACTAATGAGGATCTTTACCAAGAGTTTGCTAAGATAATGTAGGTAGAATTTGAAATGAGCATGATGGAAAAATTGAATTTCTTTTTTGGATTGCAAATTAAGTAAACCAAAGAAATAATATTTATAAACCAAGCTAAATGCACCAAGGAGCTGCTATAGAGATATGGCTTGGAAAGCGCTAAAGAGTACAAAACTCCCATGATAACGGCTACGAGGATAGAAAAAGACGATACAGGCAAAAGTGTTAATGAAAAAATGTATCGAGGTATGATTGGTAGTCTGTTGTATTTAATTGCTAATAGACCTGACATTATAAATAGTGTTTGTCTTTCTGCTAGATTTCAGTCTTGTCCTAAAGAATCGCACTTGACTGCGGTTAAGTGAATTTTTCGATACTTAAAGGGGAGGACTGACCTAGGATTATGGTATCCTAGAGGGAGTGATTTTAAATTGGTAAGTTACTCTGACGCTGATTTTGCTAGTTGCAAAGTTTAGCGAAAAAGCACAAGTGGGTCATGTCATTTGTTAGGACATACTTTAATTTCTTGATCAAGCAAGAAACAAAATTCAATAGCCTTATCGACTACTGAGGCTGAATATATGGCAGCTGGTAACTGTTGTGCTCAAATTTTATATATTAAGCAATAGTTAAATGACTTTGGAGTTTGTATAGAGGAGGTTCCGATCTTTTGCGATAATAAAAGTGTTATTTGTCTAAGTAAGAATCCTACATAACACGCACAAACTAAGAACATAGAGATTAGATATCACTTTATCCGTGATCACATTCAGAAAAGGGATATTGTTATTGAGTATAATGATACCTCTGACTAGCTTGCTGATATATTTACCAAACCACTAACGGAAGATCAGTTTGTGAAAATCATTTGTTGTTTGGGTATGGCTAGGCATAATGATGTTTGCCTAGAGTAGAATTATCATGTGTGTTCCCCCCTCCCAAAATTGTGTTTTTGAAGATGACAGAGGGGGAGAATTAATTTATGTTTTATTGAATATCCTAAGGGGGAGTTTTTGTTTTTGAAATTTGTGCTTTATTGATCATTTTTTTAAAATCTTCATTCTTATGCTTAAAAGAGTTATAAAACCCGTCCTCGGATTCAGGGGGAGTATTATTATATTATTGTTTTGAAGAAAACATCAAAATTAATTGTCATTATAAAAAAAGTGGAAGATTGTTGATCCTAAGATTATGATGGACAATTAAACGTTGATATTTTTTGTGAGACTAATAGTTTGTTTAATTGTTTCAGTTTATTTAGTTCCATATAATGAAGATTTGATGATAAAGATGATGAAGGATTAAGAGGTTGAAGATTTGAAAAACCTTGGGAAAACAACTCAGGTTTAAATTTCAACTCTTAACATCCCAATTAAGATCACACACGACACAAAAAGATTTTTAAATGATTTTTATGAATATGTATGTTTTTAATAGGATTCTAATTAGCCAAATTATTTGCTCCTATGTATGATTGCAAAAGAAATATTTATAATGGATTAAAATTGAATTTAAATATTTAGTGAAGCTAATTAAGAAAAGAAAATGGTTAAAGGGTCAAAAACAAAAATAAGAATGAGTTAAAAACGAGTTTAGAAAAGAGATCCAGGATGCAAAAGTTAACTGGTAAGTCAACCGAACAAAACAAATGAACTATCTGTATCTCTAAGTCGACAGGTAAGTCGACTGGTGAAGAGAAATGAAACTCTCTGAATCTCTAAGTCGATAGGTTGGTCGACCGGCAAAGATAAATGGAACTCTTTGAATCTCTAAGTCAACATATAGGTCGACCGATGGACGCAAAATCTTTAGCTTGGCTACATCCAGAATCGAACGATCGACTGGTCGGTCAACTAATGGCACAGTTTCAGGATATTGTAGATTCCGATTTCACATCTAAAAGTAGCCGTTTTTTGTTGGGATTTGTGAGAGATTTCAGGGATTTTATGATATTCAAAATATGTTACACTTATTATTTAATCCCTATTGGTTTGGATCATTAAGATTAAATATTTCTCAATTTGATACATAAAATTGTTTCTATTTTATTTAATTGAGATTGGAAAACTTTTGGGGGAATTAATTGAGAGATTTAAAAGCTATAATTAAGGTAATTGAACCAAAATGAAGTTATAATGATATAAGGGGTCTAAGAGAGCAATTAAGTGTCATGATATATGGGAACTAGCCGTTAGAGAGCTGATTTATATCCTATATATATAGACCTGCGTTTTTCATATATAATTAATAAGTGAAAGTGAGATGAAGAGATCAAGAGATCGTATTGAGCTGTTCTAAGAGATATCATACTGAGATTTTGTGAGAGCTATTCTAAGAGATGATCTTGAGAATCGTTGACTATTAATCATTACTGCTACCGAATCTAAAGTAACTACGTTCTATTTATTTTTTCTGTGGATTCCGGGTGAGGTCTTTTCAATTAATTTCTATATTGCATTGCTTGTTTAATTTTTGAAAATTGATCTTTAGAAATTGTTTCTGATTTTTATTGAAGAAAATATTTTATGAACAATTTCTTGAATCTGATTACGTGCTATCTATCTTTTGCTAAAAATCAGATTTTGAGTATATCATGTTTTCTATTATTAGTTTTGGGATATTAATTGAGTTTTAATTTATCTGAAGTGATAGAAGCTCCGAGTGAGAAAAATTATTTGTCAATTTTTATTGGTAAGTTGGGTGATGGATTAAATACGGTTGGGTATATTTAATCAGAGGGTAGCAAATTTCAGTTTCTTCTTGTAAAGATATTGAAGTAGTAATTCTTTCTGGATAGAATTGATTTGTGTGAATTTTGTAACGGTTAAATCCTTACCGGGTAAAAATACATTTGGAGTATTGCTGAGGTTTTGATTCTTTTGCCTTTGTGTTAAAAAGAATTTAGTTGTTCTTTAGCCTGTAAAAAGTAGAGGTTCTTCCTTACCCTGTGAAAAGGATTTTGTAAAGATTGATTCTAAACTGGTAAAAGAATCGTTGTGAGGGTTTGATTCATACCTTTAAAGGAATCTTGAGTATTAGTGGGTGCGACTCTCCGTGGGGCTCAGATGATTGGATTAGCCAAGAGTAACTTGGTAAACTAGTGTAAATCTCTTGGGTGCTGCAATTTTTAATTTGTTTATTAATGTTGTTTGGTGTGCACCTAACAGATTTTATAATTCCGCTATGATATAAAGATAATAATTAATTTAGGATTAAAATTAATTATTTGATTTATTAAAGTATTTTTCTGATAATTTTTTAATTACCAAATTCACCAATCCTCTTGGGTATTCCACTGGGTCAACAAGATATTATATATACTAGTTTAGACCCGTGCATTATGCGAGCTTAGAAAAATTTATAATAAATTTTTAATACTGAAACATGAAATACACATATTGTTTGGTTACTTTGGTAGCATTTAACATCTAGGAGCAGGTGCATAAATTTTATTGAGTAATGACTTTTTATAAGTACTAAAAATAAATATACTACTAAAAATTACATAAATAATCATAAAAGTGAAATAATATTTTTTTAAATTAAATTTTACTAATATACTATAAAATAACAAACAAATAATCATAAATTAGGATTAATTTTATTTAATTAATTTATATCGTATCTATTTTTATTTTGTTTTGTTCGAATTATTGTTTCAATCACAATTATTTTTTAAATAATTTAAAATTTACGTCAGGAAAATTAATCATATATTCATGCATTAATTAGAAAAAAAAAATTAAATATAACTAAACCAAATAAAATAAAAAAAAAAAAAAAAAAGGAAGAAATTGAGTAGGAAACTCATTATTTCATACATAAAAAAATGTAAGAACTCACCAATATGCTTGAAAGAAACATTCTCCAACCTCATTAATTTATATCGTATCTAATTTCTTTTTTGTTGGAATTATTTTTTCAATCACAACTACTTTTTGAGTAATTTAAAATGTACACCAAAAAAATTAATCAAATAATTTTGTATTGATTAGAAAAAAATTAAATATAACTAAAAAAAAAAATGAGTAGGACACTCATTATTTGATATATGAAAAATAAAAATAAAAATAAATATAATAACTCATCAAAATACTTGGAAGAGTCATTCTCCAACCTAATTAATTTATATCGTATCTAATTGTTTTGTTTTGTTTTTTTGTTAGAAATATTTTTTCAATCACAATTATTTTTAAGCAATTTAAAATGTGCACCAAAGAAATTAATGATATACTAGGGCATTAATTAGAAACAAAAATATAACTGAAAAAAGGAAAAAAAAAATTAGTAGACATTCATTATTTGATATATAAAAAATCAAAAATAAAAAGAAATATAAGAATCATTCTTCAACCTCATTAAAATTTTATCTCTCCTTCAACTTTTAAGTATTAGTATTAGATGTGATAATCATGTATGTAGATCATTTGAGCTATGTCGTTAGTTTATTTTAATTATTTTAATAAGTTGGATAGTTTATTCTGACATGGTTGTAATTTATGTTGGAAATAATGGTGAAAATAATAATTTTAATTAGTATAATTAAATATTAATCAATATAATTTTCAATAAATATTTCTAAATATGTCAATTATATACAGTGAATTAATACTCATAAATAATAAAAATTCAACTCCTTGTAAAAAAATTTGTTCAATGTAGCTTATAGTAAATATTATAAAACGTAAAACAATTCACAAGAAATATTCCAAAAACTCATATATGCGACAGTAAAAATTTTAGAACATAAAATTTAAAAAAGTTAATATTCTAGAACATTAACAAATATTACAAAATTATATTCTTAAAATACATGAAATTAGTAAATAAATAAAATTATATTTACAATCTTTTGCCGGTGATAATTTCAGAAATTTATACCAATTGGGGTTATCGTTTAACGATATTTCTATAAAGTAAATTTCACCTTTACTCAAGTGCTTATGACTACTTAGGCGTTTGTTTCACATGATACAATGATCACAATCCGACCTGAAGTCTAAACCCAAACCCTAAATCCACGACCCAACCCGACTCCCCATTCCAAAATGGATAATAAAAGTGGATTGATAAAGCAGTTTTCATTAACCAACATGGGATTACTCATTTTACAAACTTCAATCAACTTCATGTGACTACATTGAAAGATCATTTCTCATTCACATCTTAATGATTTTTGACAAATCGATATTCACATTCGTCTTCTCACTAAGAATAATGTATTGATGTATGAAAATATATCAACCAATGATTAAGTCACATATAAATAATTAGACTTAAAATAGTCTAAAAATAATTTTTGTCTAACAGTCCACCACATGAATGAAATTGACTGTATAAACATGTATATGTAATGTAGACACAAGAGAGAGAGAGAAAGTTCAACAAGAAAACAATTACATCGGGATAGGTAGCTTTTTCCCTTAAACCTTACCGAGTGAAAACCAATCAAATTTACTTGGCTAATTACCAGTGAAACATGATGTATTTAACTGTTCGGCCTTTGGTGTAAATCAAGACAATAAAAACCACACAGTTGTCTCTAAATAATGTTCGATCTATGGTTGCATTCATTTTGGCCTTGAACACCCTAGTTGTTTCATGAGTGCTTTAGAAAATTTAGCCTTCTCATTCTCATGGAACTAGCCTAGTTCACACTCATATCGATGATCTCCTCAAAAATTGTATTATCTAATACTTTTCTTGATAATTTTAAGTTCTATGAATCATCACTGTTTCATCCTAAGAATGAGTAATGGGTATTAATTCAATGCAATGATACGCACAGTGACCTTCATAATTCAGTTGTCCCTTTGAACCTAGATCTTAAGATCTTCAGTTAAGTAGTGTTTCCATTATAATGACTACTTTATAATAGACTTAGCCTCATTCCCCTCAATGATCAATTAACTCTCTCTCAAGTTTGACCTTTGGTTTGTGGATCTGCAACACTATCGTTTGACTTTATAAAGTCAATTTTCACAACCTCATTTCGAGAGTAACCATCTAATGGTATTGTGTCTTCGGCATATATTTATTGAGGCTTATCATTATAAACAACTTTGTGCCCTACCAATAATTCATTATCTATCACAACATAGACAAATTGTTGGCACAACATTATTTTTTTTTCCTTAAAAAAACTATTTTAATTTTTCACAAGCTTTAATTTTGACCTCCAAATTTATGTTTACTTAGAGAATCTCAATAACGTTATATCTTTGATCGTCAATTTATTTGACTTCTTATTCAAACACAAATTTATTTGGCAACATCACAGTGTCAAATTACATATGTCATTACATTATACTTGTTATATTTCACAAAAATTGAACAAGTAGACAAACTTTGTTATTGCCATAATACCACAAATTCTTTGAGGTTACTTTTATATTTTTTCTTACTTCATCTAGGCTCAAGATACAACTAAGACACTTAGTCTTGGATACTACTAGATATAGTATTATTTGTTCATTTAAACAACTTAAGTCTCTAAGTTTTAGACAAAAACATATATCTTCAAGAATGATGTATTCAGTGATTTAATAATTGTTATCATACACACATTCTCAATTTCAATTTCATCTTTTAAAAAATCACCAACTTATCAAGACACCCCCACATTTTAAAGTATCTGTAGATTGACCTCATACCTTTCTAAAATATATATTTAAGATATTTTGAACAATCTCTTATGGAACACATATCCTCCCACAAGTTCTTGAATTATAAATAAAAGTATTAAAATACTTGATCCTCCTCTATTTTGGACAAATCAATTTAGAGAATTTAGACTTTTTTCAATTAAACGAAAAGAAATTTATGTCAATTTGACATCACACTCAAGTCTCACATTTATAACTTGAAATTATTTTACTGTACTTCCTTCGATTAATAAATTATTTTTTTAGTCATATTTGGCTCTACACATTTTCACAATTATGACATGAAAAAATTATTTCTATTATATATGTATTATATATTTTCTTTATTCTATTAGACCAAATGAATTAATAAATGATATCTTAATTTAGCATGCCAGACGTTCAAAGGCTTAGTAAAAAAATAAAATAAAATAAAATTTTGTTATTATTATTATTATTATTATTATTATTATTATTGCTATTAATATTATTTTATCATGTAATACATTAAAAAAATATTCTTCTAGATATTCTCATATATATATATATATATATATATAACATTCATTAAGCCAAAAGTTGCATCTCATCAATCTTATCAGAAATGTTATCCATCTCTATCACATTAACCAGATAGGTTGGCTTCTAAGATTTTCTTTTCATAACCCTTTTTCTTACATTTTTTTAGCACGATGTCTTAACTTGCCACACACGTAACAGTTACCTTTGAACTTTATATTCATATCCCATTTAAAGTAGTGATTTGGGCCTAAATAATAATGTTTTCGTTTTTTGTCAATCTTTTGAGACTCCACCACATTGGCTTTAGATTTCATAATTTTCGTAGCTAAACATCAGTTTTTCGCAACGAACTATAAAAATTTGTAGCCAAATATTTTTCTGCCAAAATACTTTTGGCACAAATGGTATAACTACAAAATTGATTCGTAGCCAAAAATATTTTTCAATTATTAGCAACGACGAGTATTTTTTCGTTACCAAAGGGCTATATAGACTACGAAACTAAATTTTGTAGCCAATTTTTTTTTTTGGTACAATTATAAATTTCGTTGCTAAACATGAATTGAGCAACAAATTTTTGAATTTGTCGCAAATGCGTATGGTTCGAGTTGGCACCCAATAAAATCAAATTATTAATAATAAAAAATAACACTTAAATATAATATATAAGAACAAAAATTATTATTCTAAAAATAAAAATTATATTAGCCCATAATATTGTATTTTATTATAATTCAACAACAATTTTATAAGAAATAATAGAATAAAAAAAAAAAAAAAAAAAAAAAAAGAAAACAATATTTTTTTCAATCCAAAAAAGAATGTTTTCAGAAATACCGCCAAAGATTATTTCCTCTCCCGCTTTTCACATTTCGTTCCCCGCTATGCAAAGTGTTGTTCCCACTTCCCCGCCCTAGTATTGGAGAAAAAATATGTAGGCCCAAATAAGAAGTTTTATAATGAAAGTCGAGAGAGAGAGAGTTTTTCTAGCCGCCGCCCAAGTTCTCCCCGTCAGTCATCGAACCTGCTGCAATTTTCATCTGGGATTTTGAGCACGGATCATAGATGTTGAGATCAGCATTGGGGCTAAAATGTTTGATTTTCTACTCAGATTTGTTTTGTTTTGATCTTGACCTGTGTTTGGGGTTGTTCGCTGCCTTCCTATCTGTTCAGATCTATGATTCTGTCCTTAACGTTCATTGTGTTTTTGATCGTCAAATCTTGAACGGTTTGAATCGAAGCGATCTAGGACGTTGTGTTTTATTCTCGTCCTGTGATTTTGTTTCGATTTTGATATTCGTTGTGATTTTGATCTTCAGTTTCGATTTTGAAATTCGTTGCTATTTTGATCTACAGTTTCGATTTTGATCTTCAGTTTCGTTCTTGTCCTGTTGTTGTGAATCGTGATGTTGCTGGCATTTCGTTCTTGTCCTGTTGTTGTGATGTTGCTAGCTTGGATCTAGGTAATCCACCTCGGTCCCAAATTGAAAACAAATATATTATCATGGATTAAACGTTTGATAATGTAGCAGTGAATGGATCGGCCTTCAAGGATTGCTCCGAGTTTAGAACACAAAGAAATCACTGACATTAATGTGTTTGGCCTCCATTCCTACTACTTTACCATAAGCAAACACCATATTGTTCTAACATTCATTTTCTCTCTTGTTTTCCCCATGAAAAAGCTTCTCTGCTTGACCTAAAAGCCCTAAATTGCAGTACATTGACAGTAAAGAATAGGGGACCATGTATCTAAGGTGGTTTTTTTTGTGTACTGTTTTTTGTTCTCAAAACTTTTATATCTTTTCCTATAAATCTTTGGTTGACTGATAACATGAATAGAACTTTGGGAAGTTCTGTTCTCAAAAAAAGAAAAAAAGAAAAAAAAGGTTTTATTCTTAGTACTAACCCCAGTTTCTTAACATGTTTCTCAGTCCAGTTCTGTTGGTTGCTCTCCAGTTCATCTCGTTCAATCCAGCCAGGTTCATTGTTTTGTTTCTGTTTCTTGTTGCTTTGCTGTTTCTGTTCATATTAATTGTTAATAATATATTTGTTTAATTGTTTATTTAGTTTATTCATATTATTAATTGTATGTTCTTGAGCAGAGTTAGTGAATACACAGGAGTTGAAGAATCGTAACACAAAGAATCAATTTTTTTGTTATTCTTCCTCCTTCAAGATCGATTGTGTACCACGAATCGCTTGGAATCATTTGAACCAGGTATCGTAAGTTGTGTTTTTATCCCAGTTGAATTACTTGATATGATTTTATGTAATTTTGATTGTTTCCCCTTTTATTGATGGTTCTTGAGGTTTTGGTTATGAACTCTAATCACTAGCATAATTAACTAATAGCATAAATTTATCTTCATAGCATTGGCTTCGACATTATTTACGAAAATCATATATGCTTCATTAGCTCTAGTGTATCAAGTTTATTTTCTTATTTGTTCCTATTTCTGTTTCTTTTTTTTTTTTCCTACGGTTGTACTGGTTTCTGATTTTGATGCAATTTCAGTTGTTCGAATACCAAGGCTATTTTCAAAAATCTAACAAAAAGTGCAACAAATAAACAAGGAAATTATTTAGGAAATCTGAATATAATTAAATTGACAATTTTATGTCTAAAACAAAATTGCTAAATGCTAGATCCTCTACATACTGAACCATTGTATAGAGATTAGTGTGTAATTCATTTATTTCATTGGATGAGAAAGACCTGTCTACTTCTCTCACTTCTCTCTTCATCTTCTTCCCCCCACCCCCCACCCCCCCCCCCAAAAAAAAAGAAGGTAGTAGCAAAAACCAGGGACTCTAAAAATGAGGTACTAAAGATATCATATTGTTTTTGGTCGACTTATATTCCTTTTTTATTTTTTCTGTTTCTGCTTTACTAATCTTTTTTGGCTTACTTTAATGCCACATTAGGACTTGTCTTTTGTAGATTATTGGAATATTTTTCTATTTCCATCCTTGGTTGTTTTTTGTTTCCTTTGTTCTTAGAGTTTGTCTTATTGGGCCATATATATATATATATGAGGACAAGGACTCCATTCAAATGCACTCGCTATTCAATTGTTCTTAGGTTACACCCTCTTTAGGTCTTTCTTGTGTTTTAGTTATTCTAAAATATCAAACACCATATATGATCTCAATGGACATTTGAAACATTCCAAATGTAAAGAGGATCAATTCAAATCACGACGTGCATTCGATTTCAACCATCATCCTTTCTTAGTTCAATCAATTTTGTATCATTTATTTGATCTGGTAGTTGTAGGCTCATATTTTCCTTTGATGTTTGGTAAATGAACCCTGATTCAGAGTAAGCTTTTTTTATCCCTCCAGGCTTATGAAACCATGATCTTTTGAATCACAACTAGTGTCTAATTTTAATGTGATATATGTTTCTGTAGTGAATTGCTCTTGGCTTGTACCATCAAAACACTAATAAGTGGCATTCAGATGTTTGGGTTAGCCTTGCTATTAGAACAACTGAATTGCTCTTGGCTTGTACCCTCAATTGTCGAATTCAAGAATGTTCTGTAAACTGTAAAATTCCTGAACCGAATGGATCAATGGCTGAGGTTTGTATTTTGTTTCTTTTTTGGAGTTTGTGATGATTCTTAAATTGTTATTGCAATTAATTAATTCACCCCTTAAATTGTTAATGGGGTGAATCAATTTTGAACCATATGTGGTCTTTAACTAATTAGTTGATCAGTTCTATTGTGTTATAGTTTTCCAACTATCAGTGCTACAATAGCTTCAGCAACTAATGGAGAACCTGTCATTGTCTGAACAAAATGTTATCCAAATGGCAAAGGCTAATTTTAAGTATCTTCTCCAGCGTCTTCTTGAGGTGTTTTCCTTCACTTTTAATTTCTAATTGCCTTGATGATATTCTTGTACTTTGTGGTGCTTCCATTTAAATTGAGAGATCACTTGGCATGTGATGATTGTCGTGGAGAATATCTCCCACCTTTTCACCTATGTCTACAGGATCTGAAGTAGTCAAGATGGGCATGGCAAGAAGCTTGTCAGAGATGGAGTTGACTGATCATAACAAATCATCTCTATTTGAAGATGGTGTTCAGGATCCACTTCTTCATTATATGTCACATGGTATTGAGATAAAGTAGTTGCTAAGGCTCTTCAAACCTCTCGAGCTTGCCAAAGAATGGAAATCAGATGATAAGGCAAGGGGAAGTGTTTCAAATCGTTTAACACTAGTGTAGCTCATGGTCAGAAATTTTAGCTTGATTTGTTTTTTTTTTTCCTATGTACTATGAATATTTGAATTGTGTTTAGACAAGTTTACTCTTTGATGCATTATTTTTGTTCAATTGTTAAAATTATATTGAGAATTTGATTTAATGAATATGTAATTTTTTGGCAAGAAATTAATTTTGTTATTGTTAGCTTTAACAATAAACAATCATGGTCGTAGCAAAATTAATTTGAGTGAAATTATTTTTTTTTCCTACAAAAAATATTTTCCTAGAGAAATAGGTAATTTTGCTACGGATTAAAGGTGTTCATTTTTGTTGTGAAAGACGTCTCTTTAGCTGCAAAATTGATGTTAGTCTCGAAAACAAATGTCTCAATATTCGTAGCGAAAGATTACTATTTTAGCAACAAAAATGTACATTTCGTTACCAAATACCTTTTGCTACGGAGCTACCGCTACGAACCTAGCTACGACAAATATTCGTCGCCAAATTGATTTTGCTACGAAATATTAAGTTTTACCTACAAATTAATTCGTAGTCGAAAGTCATTTTTCTTTTAGTGATAGTTCAGAAATCCACTTGCTTTTCAAGAACACGATGTTCTTCCTCTATTCACAATGTTAAAATAATATCTTCAAAACTTATCTCGTACAATTATTAAAGTCACTCCAAGAAGAAGTAATTTTTTCACTTGGAATGACTCACTCAGGGTCATTTCCTCCTCATAAATATCATGTAAAATCACTTGAAGTTCCTTAGCCTGACTAACTGCTATTTTTGAATCCATCATTTTATAGTCTAATAATTTTCCAACTATAAACTTCTTAGTGCCGGCATCCTCCATTTTATATTTCTCTTCAAGTGATATCCATAACTCTTTCGTTGTTTTAACTAAAAATATATATACACTGTAAAGTGTATTATTCAATCCATCTAAAATATATTTTTTGCACAGGAAATTAGTTTGTTTCAAGCTTCCACCGTAGCTGTGGTTTGTGTATCAACATTCCCGGTCATGGACGGAGCATTCTCTCGTAGGATTCTAGCAAGATTTAATGTTGTTAAATAAAACATTTTTTATTGTCATCTCTTAAAAAAAGTTCCATCAAACGTCTTAGATTTCTCCCCATCAGATACATGTGTAGTCACAACTGCTGTATTCAGTGCTCCAACCACCGATACATTTGGTATATTTGCATTAATCGACATATCTCAATAGCCAATCATTTAAATTAAATAAAAGACTTCAATATCTTGAAACATCAAAATATAATCATGCAATAGACATTTCAAACATATAACACATAAAAATATATTATTATAAATTCATATATTTAACACAAAATAATAATTTATGTATCACATAAGCATAAATAGTTCATTATAAAATTTCTAACACAAAATATTTACCATAACAATATGAAAAACACTTATATGAAGAAAAAAAAAAAACTTGTTTCCACCATATATACCATCTTTATATACCATCTTGACAAGTATCAATTAATAATGACATCAACCAAATTTTCCTTTAAGATTGTTGGAAATAATGGTGAAATACAAATTTTAATTAATATAATTAAGTATTAATCAATATTATTTTCAATAAAGGTTTCTAAATATGTCAATTATATATACAATGAATTAATACTCATAAACAATAAACATTCAACTCTTTGTGAAATTTGTTGTTGAATATAACTTACAGTAAATATTATAAAACACAGAACAATTCACAAAACAATTCCCAAAACCCATATATGCGACAGTAAAAATTTCAAAACATAAAATTTACAATAGTGAATATTCTAGAACATTGACAAACATTACAAAATTATATTCTTCAACTATAAATTAAAATACATGAAATTAGTAAATAAATAAAATTATACTTACTATTCTTTACCGATGATAATTTCATAAATTTATATCGATCGAGATTATCATTTAATGATATTTCATTAAAGAAAAATTCGCCCTCCTTAAGTGGCATTTGCTTCTCAAGATACAATGATCATAATCCTCCGATACTAGCACTCAAAATTAAAAGATCCGACGAACTGAACAAGTGTTGAATTTAGTCTCAAGAATAAACTAACATAAACTCAAAGTGTATATGTAGTACAAGATATTTAACCTTTCACGCCTAAATGATAATGCAAACTTCTTTAATTATAGAGTAAACAAATGAGTAACTACAACATACCAAAAGTCTTATTTTAAAGACACTAAGAAAACTTTAAAGCCACTAAGAATTATCACATGTAACTACTTATTAAAATGAGTTACAAGTATGAAAAAACAAGTCTTCTCTAGTTAGGAAAATTGCTAGAATCAATTTGAAGAAAATTCTAGAAAAACATTATCTTTACTTGGATCAACCCAAGTCCAAATACAAATGCAAGACCACCACCCAACCCACGTCCGCAATCCAAAATGGATTATATAAGTCGTTTAAGTGCTTTTCATCAACTAATATGGGATTACTCATTTTACATACTCCAATCAACTTCATGAGACTACATTGAAAGACAATTTTTCATTAACTTCTTAATGATTTTTAACAAATTGATATTCACATTCGTCTTCTCACTAAGAATAACGTATTGATATATGAAAATATATCAACTAATGATTAAATCACATATACATAATTAGAATTAAATTAGTCTGAAAATCGTTTTTTGTCTAACAATTGAATTATTAAGGAGTTTTTTTTGAAGGACTTGCATGCTATCTGTCATTTTTTTGTGGTATTCTCCAGCCCTCTCTGAATACCCCTTCTCTCTCCAAAATGTATCCCCTTCTTTGTTAAATTTTATTGTCATTTACAATATATATATATATATATATATATATATATATATATATATATATATATATATGATACCAACAAAAACAATAAAGAGAAGTCGAAAGGAACATGAACTTTCAAAATACCCCTGCGACTGACGTTACTGCATATGGTTTTGTGCTCGTCTGGAATTTTCAAAATACCCTCCATCATTAACTAACGTGTTCCGAAAATGAGGAGGAATTTAACACCTCACTCCAAAGGAAAATAAAATATTTTAGCAAAATTGGGTAAATGAGAAAAAAAAATGTGGACGGTTCATAGTGGGTTGACAAGGAAAGAATGGAATAAATAGCTGGAGCTCCACTTTCCAAGAATCAAGGGTGGGACATTAGAATTTTGGAAAGAAGAAAAGTAGAATTAGTAGTTAAATACCACTTGCAAGAATGAAATATGAATATAGGCTAAAATCTCATTTACAACCCTAAAATTTATGTGCAGTTGTATATTGTGTTTTTAAATTTAGGGTCAAATTAATCCCATTGGCCGTTTCGGTTACTTTTCTCATCCAAATTATTCAAGTTTTTGGAGCAATAAGCGAAAATTAAAACTTTAAAGAAAAATGTGTCATTAGATACAAAATTAAGGCTATAACTTGCGACTTAGCCATGACATATTAGTTGCGTGATATTCTTATAAGGTTCGAATATTCACCATGCTCTCAGCCCTCAAACAACTGATCATAAAATATAAAAAAAAATAAAAAATGAATATCAGTATGGTGTCAGCCAAATACCCTTTAACATGAAAATAAATTAATCAAGAATTCGAGCGATATCCGAAATCATATATAAAATTTGTAAGTGATCATATTTATAAAGTGAAATCCTTAAATAATACATTCCCTTGATTTTGGGAGAATAATATCACCTAAATATAAGGAAAAATAATATTTTTTGAATTTAGGGAGAATAAGTCAAACTGAACCTGGTTGAGCGGTTCAAATATTATACCATTATAAGTTATAACCGTGGTGTCTTGTCGAAATGATAATTACTTAATCATTACACTTTATATTATATGGGTTATTTTCACACTACAACAAAAACTGCTTATAAGGACATCTCTGTTGGGACACTATATGTATTGTACCCTATAAATATATTTTTCAGGACATAAAATTGAAAGTGTCGCATAAAAATAAATTTGTTTGGACACTATATATTATTGTGCCCTATAAATATGTTTTTCGGGACACAAAATTGAAAATGTCACATAAAAGTAAATTTGTTGGGACACTATATGTTATTGTGCCCTAAAAATATGTTTTTCGGGATACAAAATTGAAAGTGTCGCATAAAAATAAATTTGTTGGGACACTATATGTTATTGTGCCCTATAAAGATACTTTTCGGGACACTATATGTATTGTGCCCTATAATCAAATATTAATGTCTCAATATAATTTAATTAGTAATGAAATAAATTAATATCTATATATAATATAAAATGATAAAAAATACTGCCCTAAACATAGATTATATCATAATCATAGATTATATCATGACACAATTTTGTGTTCTATTATAATTTAATTAAAAAAAAAAAAACAAAAACTGCCTCTTTTTCCTGAATTGTTTCTCTTCTCTTTCCATTGAGAGTCTTTCTCTAAAAATCCCTAGACATGGAGGAGCCTCTCCCTCACTCTCATTCCCAATTTCCACAAGATCTCACTCTCTCCCTCTTTTCTGAGCCGTCGCAAAGACAACGACCTTCGCCGCCGATCTAGGTGTAGATCTCACGGCTAACCTCGCTCTCTCTCTGATCTCGCGACGAAGCTTCAGATCTGCCACGAAGATGAAGGCACTCACCGCCAATATGGCCGTCGATCACAGATCTGAAAATCTCCACCCTTCGCCTCTGCTTTTCCGCCTCTCGCCCTCTCGATCTCGTGATTTCTCTGTGAATTCCACTCGATCGGCGATAGCTACGAGCCTGGACGACGTCCGGTGGTTGTCAAGTCTTAGATCTGCCGCCACTTCGTTCTCTCTTACGAGTCTTACCGGGTTCTCTCTCATTCTCTGCTTCTCTCTCTCTCTCTCTCTCTCTCTCTATATATATATATATATATATATATATATATATATATCTCAATTGACATCTTCAACCCTCAAAGCGGCCAGCAACCCGATTGGAATTCATCAAAATGTGAACTCATTTTCACATTTGATCTGATTTTCTTGCCTTACTATGTGTCCTGGTACTGCTAGTTCTATTTAAATGCTATATTTTGGAATAGTAGTCTCTCTCTTTTTCATCTGTTAAATCATACCTTGTTGTTTAAATGTTTTTAAAATTGTTTTTACTCACTTGTGCCTATGCATTGTTCCTTAGTTTTTGATGCTGAAGATGGAATTGTTTCTATTGCTTCTGCATTTGCTGGTCACCAAGTTGGTAATTTCACTTCTCTTATTGATGTCTTCTTACTTGTTTCAGAATTAGTAGAATGGTTTTGTCTACACCATTACCCATTTTGGTATAGCAGTTATACTAAATTATTGTATGAAAATATGTTAAATTCAACTGGTAACTTCTGCTATTCTCTTTAAACAACGTAAAATTGTTTTTTTATTTTTTATTTTTATTTTATTTTTATCTTCATTACGCATTTGATCAACCAGTTTAATAGTTGAGAGAGCCCAAAATGGCTGGAGAAAGAAAAACAAATATGGAGAGATTGTCATTTTCGTTTTTTTTTTTTTTTTTTTTTTTTTTGTGGTTTCAAGCAGCTGTACAGGATAGAGACTACAAGTTTTTGACGAAAGCAGTTGAAGAAGCTTACAAAGGGGTAGAATGTGGAGACGACGGTCCATTTGGTGGTGTTGTTGTTCGTAATGATGTAGTTTTGAGTTGTCACAACTTGGTTTTGGAAAACACAGATCCAACTGCACACACAGAGGTCACAACAATAAGAGATGTATATGACATTATGCTCGTCTTCTACCTTTTACCTTTTTCTTTTCTCCCAATTTGATAATCAATTTGATGGCTGTTGTGTACTTAGTGTACTTTTAAGTTGTACGTTGATAACAAAGTATTCATTAGCATGAGGGAGGTCAGTGTGATTTTTTTATTTTTTTTTTAAAGTGTAAAATTTGATTTGTACAAGCTCCTTTTATATCTGTTTGTATAGGGGAGGTCAGTATTATGACAAATGGCCGGTATTGAATAGCATCAGGGAGACTTTAGAATTATGATAAGCTTTCAATTGTTATTGATTGGTCTAGGATTATTGTTTCACACTTTCTAAAGATTGCTAAGCTTGTTATACTATTAAATCTTTTTGAAATATTGATTTATGTGGTTTGCATTGTAGTGGCACATGGATAGTGTTAGTTTTCTTGCGATAACTCTATGTTGTTGTTTCTATCCATTGAATAAGATCTTCAACTCTCTCAGTCCTTGTGTTCTATATACGGATTTGAAAAGTGTTGTCTATGAACTAAGGTTTACACAACATAATGAGCTTTCTCGGGTTGTGAAACCCGATGTTGAATTTCTCTCAGCCTTTCCCGAGAGCAATCCACAAATATATATTTTGAGAAATGGGAAGATTCACCAAATCAGTTTCTTGGATGTCAGTTTTTCCGGCTTGATCAATTTGTTATTTGTTTTTTAATTTGATATATAATTGGTGTTTTTTTTTTTTTTTTTTTTTTTTTTTTTTTTTTTTTTTTAAAGGCAAACTTTGTGATTTGTTCTACAATCCTCTCTGATCCTTGTCCTCTACCTTATATCTTGCACTTTTTTGTTTTGTTTTGCAAGAAAATGACATGACTGACTTACTTTATGTTGGATCAGTCGAGAAATAAGGCAGAGTATTGCATGGAAAATACATTTAACATATATTTAGTATGTATATATTATTTTTGTACTTAAATCTTGTTTTTATTTACAAATGGTGGCTTAGATGTTGAAAGGAAGTAGTGACCCATGACGGGTATAATTTTGTGTATGTCTGGGGTTTTTAATTCCCTATCTTTAATGCAAAAATTTGAGTTCTTTATGTATTTTGTATTGTGAGGAATTTTTAGTTTTTATTGTTTGAATTTAGAGTATTTTGATATTTTAAAATTATTTTAAAATATGAAAAAATAATTTAGATATTTTTTGGGACGCTAAATAGTGCCCTTATATGTTGGTTCTCTTTGACATTTTTGCGACATATTTTTGTGTTCTAATAGAGGTATTTCACAACACTTTGTAGTACTTTAATATATATAATTTAAAAAATATAAAATACTGTATAGACAATATATAGTATCCTAATAGTTATTTTATGAGACACTTATTATTACCTTAACAAGTTCAAACAAAAAGGGCAATATTAATTTAGTGTCCTTATAATCTATTGAGGTGGCTTTTTACGGTACGCCAGTTCGGTCCCAAAAGGTCAAGTGTCGCAATAAGGACTTTGTTGCGACACTTTTTCATGCTCTGATAGGTTATTTTTGTTGTAGTGCCAATTCAACCCATTTCAACATTGACCCACTATGTCTTAATGTATGAGTTTTTTTGTCACTTTTTACGCTCATCACATTTCATGGAATTCATAATTTCAGTAATGATATATATTTTTTATATGTTTTTATTTGACACTAAAAAAATTGCACTTCAATGTTTCTTCACAAAATAGCTTTAGATATATAAAGTTCAAAAATAAAAAATGATTAAAGATAACGGAACCTTTTGTAAGAAGGGATGCACAATATTCACTAAAAGTTATCCAAAAATAACAAGTGGAAGTGGCCTACTGAGTGAGGATAATGCTAGAGTAGATGCTTACTAAGTCGCCATAAGTGCTTGTTCTGAATATTTATTCGCGTTCTGGTCGATTGAATATTCTGTTCAATTATTGTTTTCGTGAAGGCTCTAGCAGATTTTGAATGTGATCTGATTTTTTCTTTCATTGCATGATATTCCCTGGGTTATCGATTGTATAGAAGTTCAATGGGCTCAATTCTCTCAAAAGATACTTTGAAAGAGGATGATTGTGTTTACACTTATATAAAACTCAGGATCAGATAACACAAAAGATGTGGAATTCAATATGTCCCCTCACGTGTAGGGTATACTTTGACAAACTACTATGAACGGATATGGGGGAGGCTAACATGAACGTGGGATTCAACATGGGCCCTCACGTGCAGGGTGGACTTTGACATACCACTATAAATAGATATTGAGAAGCCCAACATTAATATGTGATTCAACACACCCAACATCAGACAAAAGTTATGACTCTGATATCATGTAGAAATTTAAATGGAATAACTCACTCTCACAAGACGCCTTGAAGAAGAGGATTATCTTTAAACTTATATATAGTTCAATATCAGGTAACACAAGCAATGTGAGATTCAACAATACTGAAGCCTGAAGGGTTGATCATTTTGGGAATGTTTAGCACATGTTTTCTAAGGGAGTAACACCCATGTAAAAGCATTCCGAAGTAGCAAAATCTTAGAATTAATAGTTTTTAGGGTATTTTATAATGAGCCTTAAGACCCATAACTAATTCATTCTTATATCCACATAACCATTTAAATTTAGAGAAAAACTCAATTGATATATGATAATTGTTTGTTATACAGTAATACTTATATTCTCACATTCATTATATTACTGTTGACATTACAGCAATATCTTCATCCCCTCATTCATTATATTATTATTAACATTGTTGTTGGGTAGTAACATTTGCATCCCCTCATTTATTATGTTGTTATTGATATAGTGAGAAAATATGTATTTGAATTTATCTTAAATATGATCGTGTTTTCTCAATACGGGTTTGCAAGCAATAGTCCATTTTAATTTTAATGGTAAAAGTGAGGTTTTCTTTAATTTTTATTTTTATTTTTACAGTCAATTTGATAATTTTGTTCTAACAACCTTTTTAAAAAATAAATTTAATTTAAAGGGGGTGTTTTACTCTTTAATCACCAAGAGTTGAGTAACTCATCAAATATTAAATTAACATAATGTATTGCTTGAATTGAATTGGTGCGTATAAAAGACTAACAAAAAAAATTTACTTTTAAAAAGATAAACAATGTTAGAATAATTAAGAGACAAAATATTAGGAGAAAATAAAGCAATTATATTGATATATGAGAGAAGTTCATTTACAAAGATATACAAGGAATCTATATATAAGGAGTGGCTAGGGTTAACTTGGTAGGGTTAGTGTTTAATTTTCCTAGTGAGACTAGGCTTTAACATACTAGGCCAAGCCCACATACATTTATTAACATTCTCCTTCAAACTCAAGACGGTAAATAAGATTTGAATTTGAGTTTGGAAACTAGAGTATGAAAGCATCCATGTGGATGAGTCTTGATGAAAATATATGATGCTTATTCAGCTGAACTGATGGAGTGAATTCGAACAATATTATGGAGAACGTAGTGATAGATGAAGTGAAAATCAGTCTCGATGTCTTGTGGACGCTCATGGAAAACGTCATTATGGACAACTGAATAGCACTTCTATGCCATAATTTAGAACAATGGCAGTGGGAGAGATGACTCCCATGTCAACGAGGAGCCTGCGAAAGCAAAGTAATTCTTATGTTCCATCAATGATGGCTCGGTATTCAACTTCATTATTGAAGTGGGCGACCACGGTTTCCTTCTTGCTGACTTAGGAAATTAGGGAAGTGCCCAAGAAAAAACACTACCTAGTGGTTGAATGTCTGTCGGTAAGATCTCCAGCCCAGTCAGCGTCAAAAGTAAGCTTGTAAGATAGGAGTGGAATGGTATGAGAAATGAATTCCATGGAACAAGGTGCCATTTTAACATACCGAAGAATGTGAAGAACAACCGACTAGTGAGTGGTCTAAATAGTGGACAAGAATTGGCTGACATGATGGACAACGTAGGCAATGTCTGCGCGAGTGACAATAAAGTATACCAAACTTCTAACTAGTTGGCGATAAAGAGTGACACCCGAAAGAGGTGAGTTATCTAGTGGAGTAAGTCTGATATTTAGCTCCCGAGGAGTGGTGACAGTGGTTGAGTCAGTGATGTCAGCCTTAGAAAGAAGATCATAGACATATTTTGCTTGAAAAAAAAAAAAAATCCACCAGAACCAGATAAAACTTTGAGGCCAAGAAAATAGGTGAGCATGCCAAGATCTTTCATCGCAAATTGACCACTAAGAAATTTTTTGAGTTCAGAGATGCCTTGTAAACAATCTCCGATAATAATCATGTCATCCACGTACAATAAAAGAACGATAATACTATTATCACTATGGTGAAGAAACATGGCAGAATCATAAGCCTTTTTTGTGAAACCAAATTCATGAATGATAGTTCTAAATTTTGCGAACAAAACACTTGGAGCTTGTTTATGACCATATAGGGCACGACGAAGGTGGCAAATTTTGTTTTGAGGAGCAGCTAGGCCAGGAGGGGTATGTATATAAATTTCCTCAAGAAGGTCGGCATTAAGGAAAGCATTGTAGATATCCAAATGAAAATGGTCCATTTACGTATAGTAAATATGGAAAGAAAAATACAGTTAGATGTGAGCCTAGCCATTTGAGTAAATGTCTCTTTGTAGTCAATGTCATATTCTTGAGCAAATCCCTCAGCAACGAGCCGAGATTTATAACATTCAACGGAACCATCACAAAATATTTTTTTTGAATCTAAGGTTTTCATGATCAATTAAATGTTGATGTTTTTGGTAGAACTAATGGCTTTATTGAGTGTTTCACATTTAGAGTTCCATATTTTTCTATTAAGAAGAAGAAGCATTGAAGAAAATATAAAGTGTACATGATGGAAAAGATGCAGATATAAAGAGCTTTGAAGACGCTGAAGAAAACTAGGTAAAAATAACTCTTTACTTATATACTCTTAATGCAACTCAAACTAGGATCACGCACTACACTTAAAATAAATTAATCTTATTTGTGTTTTAGTAAGAAGTCATAGGTTTAAGATCCTAAAATGAATTTTTTTATGTACTCCTTATGTGAAATGATTTTGATAAATGGCCTAAGTGAAAAATGTGTTTTAAAGTATAAAATGTCAAATTTTTGAATCAGAAATTTGGTCAACCGGTAAAAAAAGTCGGTCAAGCTATCAAAATAGTGTGTTTTTGGGAGTAGATCCCCCAAACATCAAAAAGCTCCAACTCGAGAATAGACATCAGGGGTAACTCATGTCGTTTTGAGATGTTGCCAACTCTCCAGAATCGATCACAGGTTTTTACAAATGAATATGAATCACAAAAAAGCGTTGGCCAGTAAAAATCTAACTGAAGCACCTTAGCGGCCATTCGTGTCGCTCCAAAATGCCCCCCACACGGTGATGAAGGCAATGGTATAGAATTCTTGCCATTTTCTCTTCTAGAACACATTACCGGATGACTTGGTCAGCATATTTCTTGAACAACATCGGGTCATCCCACATATAATGCTTCACATCGAATAGGAATTTCTTTCTTTGGGCACTGGATAGGTCCGACGGCAACACCTTGCATGAGAGATAATTGATTATATCCGCAAACCACGGAAGTTTAGCATCAACATTGAATAATTGCTCATCCGGGTAAACTTTTATGATACAAGAATCATCACCAACATCTTCTAGCACGAGCCGGGAGAGATGATCGAATACTACATTCTCACTCATCTTTCTATCTCTAATCTCAACATAGAATTCTTGAAGCAAGAGAATCTACCGAATTAGACATAACTTGGCGTCTTTCTTTCCAAATAAGTACCGGATGGTGGCATGGTCTGTATATATGATCACCCTAAACCCTATAATGTAAGAACGAAACTTATCACACGCGAAGACCACCGCCAACATCTTCTTCTCAGTGGTGGTGTAATTCTCTTGAGCGTCATTTAGCATTTTGCTTGCATAGTATATGGATCAGAAAATCTCCTCCTTGTGTTGTCCTAAAACAACTCCAACCTTATAGTCACTCACATCACACATGATTTCAAAAGGCTCATTCCAATCTGGAGCGACTATAATTGGAGCCGAGATCAACTTCTCATTCATAGAATTGAACGCTTTCATACAAGCATCATAAAAAATGAACGGGGTATGTTTTTCAAGCAAATGACATAACGACTTCACCATTTTAGAGAAATCTTTTATGAAACACTGGTAGAAGCTGACATTTTTAAGAAACTTCGGACTCCCATCACTTCGATTGGCTGTTGAAGTTTCTCGATCATCTCAATCTTCGCCCGGTCCACCTCAAGCCCCTTAGAAGAGACCCGATGCCCTAAGACAATTTTCTCATTGACCATGAAATGGCACATTTCTCAATTAAGAAGTAATTGCTTCTCTTCACATCGGTTGAGAACAAGTGACAAATTGTAAAGGTAATGGTCAAAGGATGAACCAAAGACCAAGAAGTCATCCATGAAAACTTCCATTATATCTTCCACCATGTCTGAAAAGATAGCCATCATACACTGTTGGAACGTTACCGGAGCGTTACAAAGACCAAACGGTATACGACGGTAAGCAAATGTGTCGTACGGGCAGGTGAAAGTTATTTTCTCTTGGTATTTCTGTGCAATGTCTATTTGATTGTAGTCTGAATAGACGTCAAGAAAATAATAGTGGCCATAACCGGAAAGATGATCCAACATTTGATCAATGAACGGTAGAGGAAAATTATCATTCCGTATGGCCTTGTTAACTTTCTATAATCAATGCACACTCTCCATCTAGTGATAGTTCATGTGGGAATTAGATAATTCCTCTCATTCTTCACCACAGTCATGCCTCATTTCTTCGGAACCACTTGCACCGGACTCACCCATTCACTGTCTGATATAGCATATATAATTCCGGTGTTCAATAACTTCAACACCTTGGCACATACCACCTCATTTATCACCATATTTAGCCTTGTTTGATGCTCAATTGAAGGTTTAAATGAGTCATCCATCAAGATTTTATGCATGCAAATTGTTAGGCTAATTCCTTTGATGTTGAAAATAGACCACGCGGAGGCGGATTTGTGCCGTTTCAGGATATTAAGGAGCTTGTTTTTTTTTTCTTGAGTCAAAGATGATGAGATGATGACTAGATCGATTGAGTTCTCCCCCAAGAAAGTATATCGAAGGTGATCTGGTAATTACTTTAGAATCAACCCACCGTAAGATGGATTTGAGGGATCGGGTGAACTAACTTCGTCATCAAGGGTCTCCACTTGAACCAAATCCGTTACATCTTTAGGTACGGCTTCCAAAGATAGAATGTAGTCCATAACACCTTCATTAGTTGTTGAGCTCTTTTCACCAAAATTCCCCATAGATAGGGAATTTGTAATAGCATGCTCCAATGGATCCCGATTCAAGTTTTCATGAAAGAATTCCCTAACATGCGAGTCAACCACTTCCACTCGATTGCATGTTGGGCATTCATCTGGAAACTTCATTGTATTGAAAATATTTAATTTCACTTCATCCTTATTCACCCTCAATGTCAAGTTCCCATTGTGAACGTTAATCAACACCTTCCCGGTAGCGAGAAAATACCTCCCAAGTATTATAGGAATCTCCTGGTCCTCCTCCATTTCCAACATGAAAAAATCCACAGGAAATATGAACTTGTCTACCTTTACTAACAAGTCTTCAATTATGTCCTTTAGATAGGTCAATAAGCGATCCGCCATTTGTAGAGAAATTGTAGTCAACTTTGCATCACCAAGCCCCAACTTCTGGTAAACAGATAATGACATTAGATTGATACTTGCTCCTAGATCACAAAGCGCCTTCTCAAAGTGAGATTTCCCTATAGTGCACATAATAGTGAAACATCCGGGATCTTTCAACTTTTGAGGCAACTTCCGTTGAAGGACTGCACTACATTCCTCTGTTAACTTGACGGTCTCATATTCCTCCAATTTCTTCTTCTTGGTTATGATATCCTTCAAGAACTTCCCGTAATTTGTCATCTGTTCCAAGACATCGACAAACGGTATGTTAATATGTTTTTTCTTGAAGATGTCAAAAAATTTAGCAACATGGGAATTCAATTTCTTCTTTTGAAATTGTTGTGGATATGGTAAAGGCAGAGTGAGTATCGGAGGATCGTTCGAAAATGAGATTGCCCCAAAATTCACCCTTGGTGCTTCCTTCTTCTCTTCAACTAGAATGGCTTCCTTTTTTTACTTAACTTTATCCTCAACTTTCTCTTTAACTTTCTCCCTTGGCTCATCCTCCATTGGCTTGGTTGCTTCAACTTCATTTTCGCTCCTCAAGGTAATGGCTTTTCACTCCCTTGGGTTAGTCTTCGTATCACTTGGAAACTTCCCCGAGGTAGCGAGCTGACCAATTTGAGTTTCCAACGACTTCACAGTTGAATTTGTATTGGTGCACGTTGTCTCAATATTATTAAGCCTGGTCTCATGCTTGTTGAGCCAATTATGCGTTTCACACATAATGTTTTGTGTTTCCTTCATAAATGAGCTGAGCATGTCTTCCAATGGTGGCTTATGGCTTTGCACTGGATTTTGTTGCATAGGGCAATTTTGTTGCATCGGCTAATATCCTTGAGATTGTGACGAGTATCCGGGAGGAGGTCGTAATGTATTCTGATTGTTTGCATAAGAGAAATTCTCATGATTCTAAATTTCGGGGTGATAAAGAGTTGGGATATTGTTGGCGGACCTAAAGGTGTAAGCCCAGTTGTTGACAAAATGACATTCCTCAAACTCGCTATCAACCCCTGGCTGTGAAGTACTTGCCACATTTTCCACTTCTCAATTGGATGAGGCATCTCTAATAGAGAAGGCTACTAGCTTCTCTCCGTGAGCTTTGACACTTGAGTTGATAAGGTAGCAAGAGGATCGACCTCGTGAACTGTGGCTACCTTTCGTCCCATATTTATCTCATTAAGCCACTGGTAGTTGTTGGCCGCCATCTCTTCTAAAAGTGTTTGAACTTCATCCATAGTTTTGGATAACAAAGAACCTCCCAAGGCGACATCCACAATTGTTCTTGTCTGTCCATCCAACCCGTTATAGAAGTGTTCGGTTTGAAACCAATCTTGATACTTGTGTTGGGGGTACTTCTCAATAAGTCCTTGAACCTTTCCTACACCTCGAAGAGTGGCTCAAAATCCCGTTGGTGAAATTGAGCAATCTCGTCTCTCAGCTGTGATGTCTTTGAAGGTGGAAAGAACTTGGTGAGCAACCGTTGAGTAAGTTCCTTCCAAGTAGAGATACTTCCTGATTGGACTGACTGAAACCAACCCCTTTCTCTATCTCGAAGGGAAAAAGGGAATAACCTCAACTGGATCACATCTTCTGCGACTCCATTTATTTTCACCGTATCACAAATCTCCAAGAATGTTGCAAGGTGGATATTTGGATTTTCGTGAAGATTCTCGCCATATTGGTTCTGTTGAACCATGCTGATTATGGAGGGTTTCAAATCAAAGTTGTTTGCTTGGATTGGCTGCCTCTGAATCCCAAAATAATTGTTAAACATAATGGGTCAATAATAGTCCCTAAGGATCCGCTGTTGAACTTTTAGTTCCGGTGGCTGTTGCGGTAGTGCATGCGGCACCAACGGTTGTCGTGCCATATAATCATCATTGCCGTTGGCCATGTATTGAGTTCGGTTTCTTCTTTCTCTCCTTAATCTCCTCAATATACGTTCAATCTTAGGATTAAGAGTCAAGAATTCCAAACTTCAGATACGTCGCATACACTACTTGTCACCACAACCAATGAAAACGATTTAAACAAAAACAAAGTAAAACAAAATAAAGAAAAGAATGTCAAGATTAATATTGAACTACTTGGTAGTAATATCAACTAAATCACTAATCTAAATCCCCAGCAACGGCGCCAAAAACTTGTTCGCTATTATTTTAACGCTTTGATTTAACTCACAAGCGCACGGGGTCAACTTCTAATAAATTGGATCCGAAGATCGAGTGTCGTCCACTGGGATTTATCATAGGATTAGTTAAGTACTACAATTAACATAGCTTAATATTATCTAGACGTTTCAAGTCTTGAATGGTGTTTGCAATTTGAAAACTAATTAATCTAAAAACATGGAATTACTTCTATGAAAATGGATTACCTAGGGATTAATTTTGTTTACCAATACATGTTTGATTTCATTTAGTTTACATTAACGATATTCAATCTATCCGACAATCTAGGTATCTTAAACTTGCTCACTATCTCTCTCGAGTGTCAAGTGAGCGAATATGCACTCGTGTCAACACCGATATCCCTATCTAGAGTCTAAACGAGTACATGAGTCTTGACCCAAACTCACGAATTTCACACGTTCTAATAATCTCCCAAAACATTAGAACGTCGCATTGTGTTTAACCCAAGTCTAAATCTAGGGTTACCTCTCCCGAGTGTCAAACCCCGTATTCTCAAACCAACCGTAACACCATATAAAACATACTATGGATGTAATAAAATGGTAAACAAAATTAGATAAAGATAAACAACCGTTAATGAAACATGGATTCACTCAAACATACATGTTCATGAACTAATCAATCCCCAGATAATATTTACGTAGCCACACATGATCATAACCAAATACTCATTAAAACATGAGAATAACATCATCATTCAATACACAAAGTTGAGAAACAAAGAAGGAATGAAAAATCTGTGAAGTGGATGGTTTCACTTCCGTAAAAATTGCTTCAAGATCATTTTCTCTTCTTCAAGTGATCTCTCATCTTCAAGGGTATGATCTAGTGCTTTTAACAAGTGTAAAAACACCAATACAAGGTTTGAATGGGTGGATACATAATGAGTTCGAAAATAACCAAACAATATACAAAAAGATATATGCTAGCTATTTGATTGATCGCTATAGCAATGGGAAACATCGCTGCAACGATAGTTAGGCAATAGGGCTTCTGCTCTTTCATCGCTGCAGCGATGAGGGCCATCGCTACAGCCGTGGTTGGGCAAAAAGTCCACTGACCCTTCACCGCTACAGTGATAAAGGACATCGCTACAACGGTCAAGGGCCAGTAGCCCTTAATACTAGCGCTACAGCGATGGGCTTCATCACTGTAGCGGTGAGTCTGTAGTTTTTATTTTTGGATCTTTTTCGACGTTTCTCCCCCGACTTCCTACCGATTTGCTAGATTTTTAATTGTTTTCGTCCCAACACCTGATTTACAAAAAAATGAATATAAATGATTTAAAACATTACAAAAAACACTTGAAAACTACTAAATTCAGCTTGAAAATATATAGGTAAATTCAACTTATCAATGGCATATCTTTCCAAACACCAATCGGTATAGTGCCATTCTAATTGGTGCTTTAAATGTCGTGCGGTAAGCCCACAAAGTATCATCAAGTTTTATTACCCAATCTTTTTTATTTACATTGACCGTCTTCTCGAGGGTTTGTTTAATCTCCTGATTAGAGATTTTGGCTTGCTCGTTAGTTTGAGGATGGTAGGCTAATACTTCCTTATGATTTACTCCATACTTAGTCAATAGAGTATTAAAAATTTTATTACAAAAAAGCATTGCTTCATCACTAATGATGGACCAAGGAGTCCTGAACCTCGTTAAGATGTTCTTTTGAAGAAACTTTAACACTACCTTTGCATCATTTTTTGGTGTGGCCACAACTTCCACCCATTTTGATACGTAATCCACCATCAACAAAATTTACTCTTGACCATAGTAAGGAGGGAACGGTCCCATGAAGTCTATTCCCCATACATCGAAAAATTCTAACTCAAGAATATTTGTTAAGGAAAATTCATGTCGCCTAGAGATATTGCCAACCCTTTGACACCGGTCACAGGACTTCACAAAACTATGAGAATCTCAGAAAAGAGTAGGCTAATAAAAACCCGATGGAAGTACCTTTGTCGCAGTTCTGGTTGTACCAAAATGTCCTCCATAAGGCGATGCATGACAATGATGGAGGATATTATGAATCTCTTCTTTAGGAACACATCTCCGAATGACTTGATCGGAGCATTTTTTTAATAAGATAGGATCATCCCATAGGTAATTCTTCACATCATACAAGAACTTCTTCTTTTGAGCGTTAGATAAATCTGGGGGCAACACATTGCAAGCAATATAATTGACAATATCTGCAAACCAATGAAGTTTTACCTCAATATTGAAGAGTTGCTTATCCGAGAAAACTTCTATAATGTATGAATTACCAACATTATCTTCTAACCTAAGTCTTGAGAGATGATCAACAACAACGTTCACATTGCCTTTCTTGTCATGAATCTCCACATCAAACTCTTGAAGTAAGAGGATCCACTGAATTAAGCAAGGTTTTGCATCCTTCTTGGCAAACAAGTAACAAATAGCTGCATGGTCCGTATAGATAATCACCTTGGATCCAATAATATATGCCCGAAACTTGTCATAGGTCTAACACCGCTAATATCTCCTTTTCCGTAGTGGTGTAATTCCCATGTGCATCGTTAATAGTTTTGCTTGCATAATAGATAGCCCAGAATATTTTTTCTTTTTGTTGGCCTAAAATTTCTCCAACCGCATGGTCACTAGCACCACACATAATTTCAAACAGTTTATACCAATTGGGTGCAATTATAATCGAAGCAGTTAATTCCAATTAGGTGTAATTATAATCAGAGCCGAGATTATTTTTTCCTTACTTGCGTTGAAGGCCTTCAAACACGAATCATCAAATATAAATGGAGTATCTTTCTCGATTAGATTGTATAAAGGCTTTACAATCTTTGAAAAATACTTTATGAATCTTCGATAGAAGTCGGCATGGCCTAGAAAACTCTGGGCCCCCTTTACATTAGTCGGTAGAGAGAGTTTTTTAATCGTTTCAGTCTTCGCTCGATCCACTTCAAGTCCTTTGGAAGAAACCCTATGGCCTAAGATGATGCCCTCCTTGACTATGAAGTGACATTTCTCCCAATTGAGAACAAAATTATTCTTCTCACATTGCTTTAACACAAATGACAAGTTATGGAGGCAATGGTCAAAAGATAAACCAAAAATAGAGAATCGTCCATCAATACCACCATAATATCTTCTACCATATCGAAGAAGATTGCCATAATACATCGTTAGAAAGTTGCTGGAGTGTTATATAGTCTGAAAGGTATACGACAGTACGCAAAAGTACTATATGGGCAAGTGAATGTAGTATTTTCTTGATCCTCTAGGGCTATAGAGATTTTAACATAGCATGAATACCAATCGAGAAAACAATAATACTCATACCTGGCTAACCGGTCCAATATTTGGTCGATGGAAGGAAGCGGAAAGTGGTCTTTCCTTATAGCTTTTTTTAACTTTTGATAATCAATACACATTCTCCATCCCGTGACAATTCTTGTGGGAATAAGTTCGTTCTTCTCGTTTCTCACCACGGTTATGCCTCATTTCTTCGGTAACACTTGCATGGGGCTTACCCATGAACTATCCAAAATTGCATAAATGATTTCGTCATTCAACAACTTTAGAACTTCGGCATGAACTACTTTCTTCATCGCCGGGTTAAGCTTTCTTTGATACTCGAGTGAGGGCTTGTAAGAGTCCTCCATAAGAATATTGTGTATGCATATAGTTGGGCTTATCCCCTTGAAATATGAAATAAACCAAACAAACGCGGACTTGTGTTTCTTGAAGATAAAGAGCAACTTCTCTTCCTCTTATCGAATCAATGATGATGAAATGATTACCGCATTAGTAAAGTTCTCACTCAAAAAGGCATACCATAGGTGCTTGGGTAATTTTTTTTACACTAACTCACCTTGAGGTGAATTTAAAAAATTTGATGAATTCTCCTACTCCTCGAGAGTATCTACTTGAGCCGTATTGAATGCTTCACTAGGTACAACTTTGAGAAATATAACACAATCTAGATTACTTTCTTCCTTGGTATATCCCTCCTTATCAAAATCCACCATAGATAAGGAAGTGGTAAGATTATACTCCAACTGATCATGGTGCACAATTTCTCGAATGAATTCGTTATCACAATAGACTACCACATCAACTCGATTACACATCGAGCTTTCTTACAGAAACTTCATAGTTTTAAATATGTTGAACTTCACTTTATCTTCATTGACTCTTAAAGTTAGATCCCATTATGCATTTCAATCAACACATTTCCAGTTGTAAGAAACGGCCTCCTAAGAATAATGGGAATTTTACGGTCTTCTTCCATGTCCAACACAACAAAATCCACTAGAAAAATAAATTTATCTATATTTACCAACACATCTTCGATAACTCAATTTAGATAAGTAAGAGAGCGATTTGCCATCTGCAAAGAAATAATTGTGGGCCTCACTTCTCTAAGCCCCACCTTCTGGAAAACGGATAAAGGCATAGGATTTATACTAGCTCCAAGATTGCATAATGAATTTTTGAAATGGGAATTCCCAATGGTGCATGGGATGGTGAGGCTTCCGGGATCCTTTAGTTTTTACGGTAATTTACGTTGAGGAATTGTACTACATTCTTCCGTGAGCTTGACGATTTCGTATTCCTCCAACTTGTTCTTCTTAGCCATGATGTCTTTAAGATATTTTCCATAATTGGGCATTTTCTATAAGGCATCCACGAAAGGAATATTGATGTGGATTTTCTTGAAAACCTCAAGAAACTTCGCAAATTGGCTATCCAACTTCTTCTTCTAAAACTGTTGTGGGTACAGTAATGGGGGAGTGATCATGGGAGGTTTATCCGAGAACCAGATAGAACTCGGATTTGCCTCAGGAACTTTATTTTTCTTCTCATCCATAATGACCTCATTTTCACAAGTAGCTTCCTCTTTGGACTCATCCTTCTGTGGCTTTGATGCTTCAACTTCCTTCCTATTTCTCAAAGTGATAGCTTTGCAATCCATTGGATTAGTTTCCACATCACTTGGAAACTTTTGGAAACTTTCTCGAATGTTATCCCTTGATGGGGCTAGCAAGTTGATCGATTTGCGTCTCGAGAGACTTCACGATCGCATTGGTATTAGTGCACATCGTCTCAATATTGTCAAGACGAGTCTCATGTTTATTAAGCTGATTATGATTTTCTCTCAGCATTTTATTTGTTTGGCTCATGAATGCAATGAACATTTATTCTAATTATGACTTATTATGGTCCATCTATTATTGTTGCGAAGTACGATTCTATTGTGGCAGAAGAAGACCCTATAGTTGCAAAGAATATTCGGGAGGAGCTCGCATAGCGTTATTGGTATTTGTGTAAAAAAAAAATTCATGGTTTCGAATCCCGGGATGATAATGAGATGGGATGTTATTAGTAGGATTAAAGGTGTAGGCCCGGTTGTTGACAAAATGACATTCCTCAAATTCATTATCATTCCCAAGTTGGAAAACACTGGCCATATTCTCTATCTCTCTACTGGATGAAGCATCCTTGGTGGTGAAAGCAACAATTTGTTCCATGACCATTGAAACTTGGGCCGACAAGGTAGCTAGAGGATCAACCTCATAAATACCGGCTACCTTTCATCCCATAGTACACTCATTAGGCCATTGGAAATTATTGGCCGCCATATCCTCCAATAATGCTTCAGCTTCCTCAAGAGTTTTAGATAACAAGGACCCCCCCTGAATCGGCATCCACAATCATCTTGGTTTGTCCATCCAACCCATTGTAAAATAAGTGAATTTGAAACCAATCTTGATACCCGTGTTAAGGACATCTTCTCAATAAATCCTTGAACCACTCCCACGCCTTAAAGAAAGGCTCATAATTCTTTTGGCGAAAGATAGCTATTTTGCCCCTCAATTGTGAAGTCTTCGATAGTGGAAAAATACTTAGTGAGGAACTTTTGGGCTAAGTCCTCCCAAGTAGTGATGCTCCCCGTCTGTACAAATTGGAACCAACTTCTAGCACGGTCTCGAAGAGAAAACGAAGATAACCTCAGTCAAATGATATCATCTAGAACCCCGTTAATCTTCATGGTATCACATATCTCCAAAACGATTGGCACATGGATATTGGGATCTTCATGTGGAAGCCTGCCAGATTGGTTTTGTTGAACCATGTTGATCAGGGCGGGTTTCAGCTCAAAATTATTGGCATTGATTGGTTGCTTTCAGATTCCCAGGTAATTATTATTCACAACGGGTCTAAAATAATCCCGAAGGACCCATTGTTGTTGTGGTGGTGGTGCTTGAGGTATCGAAGGTTGCTACGGTAGATGATTATTACCACCATCGGCCAATTCCTAAGCTTGTTTTCTCTTTTTTCTTCCTAATTTCCAAAGTGTTCATTCAACTACTAGATCAAGAGGTAAACTTCAAAGTTATGGCTTTATTGCATATACTGTCAACCATCACAATCAAAGAAAAATATCAAATTAAAATAATAAATAAAAATATATCTCTAAATTAAGATTGAGTTATTTGGTAGTGATATCAACTTAATTCTCTAACTTTCAATCCTCGGTAACGGCGTCAAAAACTTGTTGCAATAAATTATGCGCTATGTGTAGTCGCAAGTGCACGAGGTTAAACAAGTAATAAAGTGATTCAAAGATCGAGTATCATCCTCTGGGATTATAGTTAGAAAAATCTAAGTACCACTATTACAATAACTCTATTTTATCTAGACTATCGACAATTTAAATGGTGTCCAAAATAATAAGAATCTTTATGTGAATAAATTATCTAGGGATTAACTTCGCTCACTCATACATTTTCTTGATTAATTCTAGTTTGTGCTAATAGCTATTAATCCATTCAATAATCAAGGTCATTTATGCTCTCTCGATTCCTCTCCCAAGTGTCAAGTGAGAGAACATGTAAACACTTCAAAATTGATATCCCTATCAAGTATTTAGGTGAGAACATTCGTTATGCCCTGACCTTGACCATAAAGATTACCCAAGTCTTAATAATCTCCTAATCTATTAAAACCTACGTTGTGTTTAACCTATGTCCGAACTTGAGATTACCTCTCTCGATCAAATCCTAAGTTCTCAAATAAACCAAAATATTATATGGGAGCATAAGTTGGAAGCATTAAAAATGTAAACACAATTGAATAGAGATTGATAACCATTAGAAAAATATCAAATCAATCAAATATAGTACGGGTGAACTACGTTAATCCCTAGACAAGGAAAGTTTAGCTACACATTGTCCTTCTTAAATCTACAACAATAAATGAAGAATACATGTTAAAAAACAAACAAACCAATATCTAAAATAATAGATAAATGGAGGGGAAAAGAAATCCAAATCTTGTTTATAGAGAAGTTTAGCTCTAAATCTCTGATCTTTGCTCCCTCCCTCTATCTCGACTTAGCTCCTCTTCGACTCTCTTTCTCTCTAACTCAAAACTTAGCCAAAATAGCCTTTTGGATGTTTTAGATCAATACATTGGTGTTCCAGCGCCGCTTCACAACAATTAGGGTCAGAGACAATGGCCCTGCAGTACCAAATTCGTCCAACTGCAACGCTAAATGGTACTAAATCCATGTTGTAGTGCCATCTGATTGGCACTGCAATGCAGAAACGTGGTAAAAGGCCCCTGCTACAGTGCCACTTGATTGGCGCTGCAACACCTATACGCGGTACATAGTTCTCGCTGTAGCGTCTTTCTGAGGTGTTAATCCCATGCTGCAGCATCGTCTTGGTGGTGCTGCAGCGCCGAGTTGCTGCTTGGCCTTTTTTTTTCTTAGTTTTTCCATTTTCCTGATTCCTACACAATAAAATCGAATAACAATAAAAACACTAATGTTTACTCAAAACTAACACTTAACTATGAAGAGATAATGATAAAAAATCAGTTAATTGTCAAGCAACTCACCAATTTCAGATAGAGTAATTAAAAATTCAATAGTTTCGAAACACTTGTCTAAATTATTTTTTTAAAGAGATTTAGTGGTACTAAACTTTTTATCTTCAAGAATCACAATTGTTTGCCCGAGTTTCAAATTTTATTTTGTAGAAACATAATTAAGGGCAATCAACATCTCAATAGACTTATCTGCAGCCTTATTATTACAATTTTTATCATTAACACCAACAGAACCTTGATTATCAAAATAAGCAAGAGATTCATTAATAGCATCAAGACACGTAAAAGATTCATATGGAACATTATCATCAGTACAATTCATGTGATCATATTTAGCAAGGATGTTAAGTCTATTGAGCTAAACCCAACTTTGGTACAAATTGTTGGCCCAAAGAATTACCCAAGAGGTGGGTAAATTGGGTAGTTACAAAATTTAAACAATTAAATGCTTACGCAGCGAAAATGTGTTTAATTTTAATTGTACACCTAAACACAATATATAAAAATAAGCAACGCAACACACGGGAATGTATCTTGGTTCAGCACGCTACTCTTACCTACATCCATTCTCCTGAGCTCCACGGAGATTTGCAATTCACTAAACCCCATAATTTCTTTACCAAGCAGGAACCAAACCCTTACAATTCTAGATTCTTTTCACATGCTCAGAATAAACCTTTACAAACCATAATTCTTTCCACAGGCTAAGAATCGACATACCACTCTCTCATTGAGGATGAACCTTTACAATTACTTTTTAATTGAATTACATGGTGAATCAAAACCTAGTTCTTTTTAAGGTAAAAGAATAACCAAACATTTTTACAAGACAAATATCAAACCTTAATTTTTTTCACAGGATAAAGATTGAAATTCTAGCTATCTTGATTGGACACCATCCTACACGTGTTTAATCCGCTCAAACTCATAAATATAAAAAATTGTAAGTTTCTTCCCGCAAAGAGGTTCTACCACTTCAATACAAATATATTCGATTAATGGACTGAATAATTTCTATGCGATAGATACAATGTGAGGTAACTAAAATCTAATTAAATAATAAATGGGCAGAATAGAGTAAGCACATAATTAGATAATTAAGCAAAAAAATGATTAAAAGATTTTTGGGACTTTAAGTTCAAAATAATTTTCTAAACAATCCTTAACCAAGCAATCAATGTATAAATCTTAGAAAGCAAATAAAAAGACTTGGAAGGATCTCACCAGAAAACACCGAAGATAGATTTCGCAATTAGAACTCAAACTGGTGACACAAATAGCAAGCTCTTTAGATCTAGAATTTTGAAGATAATCTTTCGTAGAAATCTTAGCAATATTTTCACTCTCAGAAAAGCTCAAACCTATTGTTCTTGATGTGTCTTAACTCATTCCCGCAAGTCTCTATTAATAGACCCATAACTAGACCTCCAATGGCTAGTTTTCAAACGATATGCCATAAAATGACATCCTAAGACCTCTTATATCCCATATACTCAAAATAGGTATATTTTATTTAAAATATTCTCTTGGGAAAACTCATTTTGGTCCTTAAGACTTTTCTAATTTGAAATCCACCTAAATAGGAAGTATTAATCAATGTAATCAAAAGAAAGTATTAATCATTGTAATCAAAAGAAAGTATTAATCAATGTAATCAAAAGAATATATAATTAAATGAATCAAATCAATAGGGATCACAAATTATGTTAAGTATATTTGAAATAGACCTAATTCTCTCAAAAACCTCTCTTGGAATCATCAAAACTGAGATTATTTGACCAAGAAACTGAAGCAGTCAATATATTGACTTAAATAGTTGGTTGACCAGCCCCTGCCCTTGATCGACCGTCTTGTGCCAAAGGCTAAAATAGTTGTTGGCCTTACAACTTGTCGGTTGTTCGACCCACTTGGTCGGTTGTCTGATAGGATCAGTAGCTTCTCCAAATTTTCTATTTTAGCTACTATTTCATTCGGTTAACCGTCTCGAACCCGTCGGTTAATTGAATTGATTAGAGACATCAATTCTTTACTTATTTCAAATACTTTTTCAATCAGTTGACAGGCTCCTTTTCTCAGTTGACTGATTGGATCAATATATCTCTATATTGATTTCATGGGACTATTTTTGTCATCCTTTGGTCAGGAGTATATCTTGCTGGCGGTGGATTACGTGTCAAAATGGGTTGAAGCTTTGGCCATACCAACCAACGATGCTAAGGTGGTCCTGAAATTTCTTAAGAAAAACCTAATAACAAGGTTCGGGACTCCTCAAGCTATTATCAATGATGAAGGGACCTACTTCTACAATAAAATGTTCAGTACTCTACTGACAAAGTATGGAGTTTGGCATAAGGTAGGACTTCCATACCATCCCCAAACAAACGACCAAGCCGAAGTGTCCAATCGGGAGATAAAATCGATCCTAGAAAAGACGATTCACTCAAACCATAAGAATTGGGCAGTGAAATTAGACGATGCACTATGGGTATACCGCACGGCTTTCAAAACACCGATCGGCATGTCACCGTATCGGTTAGTGTTTGGGAAAGCGTGTTATTTGCAGTAGAATTGGAGTACAATGCCTATTAGGTGATAAAAAAACTAAATTTTGATCTAAATGCTTCTAGGTAACAACGTCTCCTTCAACTCAATGAGATAGAGGAATTTCGAAATGAGGCATATGAGAATTCCAAGTTATACGAAGACAAAACTAAGAAATGGCACGATATGCACATCATCAGGAGAGACTTCAGCCTAGGACAACAAGTTCTACTTTTCAGCTCTCGGCTGAGACTCTTTCCCCGAAAGTTGAAGTCCAGATGGTCTGGACCATTCCGGATCAAGCATGAATTTCCATTCGGCTCCGTCGAATTGGAAGGTGACGACGGACGGATTTTCTGAGTCAATGGAGGAGAGAATCAAACACTATTTTTTTAATGAAGAATGAGTTGTAGAGAGTATATCCCTCATTGACGAATGATGTGGTTCATTTCTAAGTCCAGCTTGAGATGTTAAATCAAGCGCCTTTTTTGATATACAACCCACGGGTTTGGTTTTACCCAATTTTTTATATAGTAACTTTTTGGAGGTTGAAGTGGTCACGAAGCGAGTTTGAGAGTGAATTAAGGAGTTCAAACATTTGGGGGTAGTAATATGATCTTGAACGTAATGAAATAGTGTAATGGAAGTGAAGTGGTGATAAGTCGTTTGAAAAAAAAAATGCAGAAAACTAATTGAAAAAATTGCAACATTCACCGCTGCAGCGACCGCCAAGTAGAATCCATTCTACTATTCTATTTTTTCAGCAATGAAGCCCATCGCTGCAATAATAGAACATCATAAATCCCACTGGACTTTCATCGTTGCAATGATGAGTTCCATCGCTCCAGCGATGGCGCCTCTATTAAGATAAATAGGGGCGTCGTTTCATAAAACCAAAAATTCCAAACCCTAACTCCCGATCCTCTTCAATTTTTCCTCCTAAACCAAATCAAACCTCAAAAATTCATCCTTCCATACTCAAAAACAAAGAATCCCACCACCAATCCACCACCAAAATCGCATTTCAAACCCTAAATTCGTGGTTCTAGGGTTAGAGTTCAAAGAGGAGAAATCTTCCATTTTTAACCGTTGGGTGCTCAAAAATTTCTCAAGTAAGTTGTTTATTTGAAGATTGGTTGTGAAAATGGATTATCGATGTGGAACCCTTGAACCCCTATTGCGATTTTCTTGACATTGTGGTTTTCGGTTGATTTTTGGTGAAGAACAAGTTGTTTAGTGGCGATTTGTTTGTTAGATCCAAGTATTGTTGCCAAGTTTATGGAATTTTTGTTGAAATCTTGTGATTGGTGTGTGCAAATTGGGGATTGTTGGTGTTCTTGAGGGCTTGGTCCATTTTGTTTATTTGTGGAGTTCCATTGTGATTTGGTGATAGATTTTTGTGTGTTGAATTGATTGAAACCATGTCGAAAAAAGCTGTTTTCAAATGTGAAAGGGGTGAGAGATCTGGTTCACGATCCAACGATCCATCCTTGGATTTTGACTTAAGTCGATTCGTTTCGAAACAAACAGAGCAATATTTCGATAAGTTTGAGCATAGGCATAATTGCATTTGTGAGTGCAACTTTGACGAATTAAATGAGCTTCTAGGCAAAATTGCAAATGTGATTAGGGAAAAAGGTTGGCAAAGTTTGTGTAGACAACCGGGCCTAGGCAACATAGCTTTGGTCTGTGAATTCTTCACTAATTGTGTAGAAGCTAGAACAACCAGACCAGGGTCCGTACTCGAGTAGTAAAATGTGATGCGAAAACAATAAATGAGATACTGGGGTTGGTTCCTCCGGAGCCACAAGATGATTCGGATGACAAAATAGAGCACGAATATCTAGAAATGGTCATCAGGACCCTATGTTCTGATAATGTTCATTGGTTACATATGGGGCTGGATCTAGCAATTTTTCCATCCAATTACTTGCAAAAATTTCCGAGCCTTGACGCTATATTCTATTAAGACTGGAAAGCCATTGAACGTCGGGTTTCTCATCAATTCGGCTATCCAGTATACAATCTGAAACACAAAAATCGGTCTACCCTTCCCATATATTCTAACTGAGTTTTTTAGGAAGGTGGTTGTGGTAATTTCTGGTGACAGCTTGTGCCTCCCCAAAATACCTATGGATCTCGCAGCCATGAGACGAATCTGGAGTAACGAGCTTGAGCCCCAAGAGGAAGAAGAAGCAGGGTTGTCTGTGGCCCAAAGTTTCGAGGCTCCTATCTGAGCAAAAATCACAATGGAAAGCCTTCACCAACAAATGGTATATTAGGGAGAGCAACTACAGGCCCTACGGCTAAACGCTGTAGCGATTTGAAATGAACACGCTGCATTCTGAGTATACCCGAAGTAGTACAACCAGTGGATGCATCAGGCTCTGCATTACTTCGGAATGTAGGCAAGCTACGATATGAGTGGCTACCCTGTGATGCCCCCATTCCTGGCATATCTTCAACAACTACCACACGATCCATCCCACCAAGAAGGTGGTGAGGACGACATTCCTCTAGACGGGTTGTTATTGGGATCGCTGATGGGTTATTGTGGGCAATGTCCGGTCTATGTTTGGGGGGATGTCCTAGTTGTTTTGTATGCAGGATGCCTATATTACGTTTTTGGGATTTTTTTTTTATTTATTATTTTTTTTTTGCTTTAAGCATTGTATCGTTTTCTTGTTTGAAGACATTTTGTTGGCTATTTAGTTAACTTTAATAGTTGTAAAACATTTTATAGTTTAAGTTAAATTGTAGTTTATGTTCATGCATGTTTAGTATTAAATTGTTGTGTTGTGGTTATTTAGTGTAATGTATGCATGTTTGTTAAGTATTAGTATAAATGTGTTTATGTTTGAAGTAGTAGTTGTGTGCTGAGTTTGAGAGTTCTTCTGGGCCATTACCTAATGATGAAATTATCCCCTAGTTGTTTATGCCGGTCAGGGGTAATACCCATTCATATGTGTTCTGTGTGCTTGACATTCCAATTTGGTAAAAGTCATTTTGGATCCTAAATTGTACGATTACGTAGACTCAATGTATATCTATTCAATCGATTTGACGCCGATTATTCAGTAGCAAGTTCATGATAATTTTAGGGATTCTGGAACCTGATTGGGGGAAACTTGAGACGAAATCCTAGGTGAGGTAGTTCAGGAAACATGATTAAGGCATTAATTTTGATCGCTTGAGCCGTTGAAGCCTTTCATGCTATATTTTTACCCCTCGTTACCCTGTCAAAGCCTGTAAGCCGTTTCAATTTTGAACACGTAACAAATACCCTAGCCAATAAAACTTTTTCCAAACCTATGTCGCTAAACTTAAGGCACAATTTGAGTCAAAATCAAGTGAGCATTTATAAATGCTATTTGAAGTGAGCGGTTGGATTTTGGGCGAATTTTTGATTGGTTTGGTATTCGAGTACTCATTTGTCATTTTTCTATCGTATTTTTGCACCTGTGAAATTGTACAAATCAAATAAGTTTGGGGGTGTGGTTAATGATAAAAAAAAAAAAAAACATATGTAAATATAGTTCGATTTTTGTTTCTTTTGAAAAATGATTACAACGTTTTAAAATATTAGTTCAGGGCTGTTTCGAATTTATCTTTGAGGGTACGAGTGTGATTGAGTGCCAAGCGTTGTGCCTCGGGTATCGTTGAGTTAATAACGTTTACCTATTTTATATTCCTGACATACCTTTGGCCAGTTGAAAAAAACCGAACCAAGCTCTTTTGATCTTTTTGAATTTTCAAGTCTATATTAGTGGAGAGTGGAACCCAGTCTGGGATATGGATATCCTATACCTTTATAGTTTAAGTAATGAGTTTTTTTGGTGAATAATCCAATCCGGTCTTTGGATGGTAGTTGATAGATGTAATTTATCTATTTATTCCTAAGTCAGTTTTGGTAGTTTTGAGTATTTTTATAACGTTTTATTATGTTTTAATACGTTTTAATTATTTTATCTTAAATTAGGTATTTGGGGTGAAAAGGGACTAAAATGGTCCATAAACGATTAAAGCAGTGGAAGAACGGTGGAGAAAAATAGCAAAAATGCCAAATTCTGAACCTGCATCCACCACTGCAGCGGTGAAAATATAGAGAGTTTGTTGTAGCTCTACTGTTGCAGCCGACAAAATACAGAGAGCTCCACCACTGCAATAGTCACCCACCATAATCCTACCGACCTATCCACTGCTGCAGCGGTGATCCTACAGTTGCAGTAGTCAGGTGCTAGATATTTTAGGTTATTTTAGATATTTTGAGATAATTTGAATCCTATAAATATTGTCCCTCTTCTCCCTAAACAAAGGTAGACGTTTTTGGGAGTTTTGAGAGCTCCAAGGCCATTCGACCTATAGAAGATCACAACGCGAAGAAGGAGGAAGAGTTCTCAGAGCGGTTTTAGCATTGGATCTTCGAATAATGGCTAGTCTCCTCATTTCTCTCTTGATTTGGTTGAATGTTTGTATATGTTTAGCTCGTTTCTAGTTGTATATAGGGTTATGGCCATATGTAGCTCAACATATATTGTCTAGGGACTGATGTACTTCACAAAAATGTTGTTTGAATAAAATTGATATTTTGTTAATGATTGTTCATGTTTACCCGATTGTATTTACCGTTATTCCACCTTTATATGCTTGTTTAGATATACCGAGAATACGGGATTTGACACTTAGGAAAGGTAACCCCGGATTCAGATTAGGGTTTAAACACAACGCAATGATCTAATAACCCAGGAGAGAGTTAGAAAGTATGCAATCCATAACGTTGGAGTGAGACTCATGTGACCAAGTGTCGTATAGACGCTCGAGGGGGACTTCGGCATTGACGTGAAGTCACATATTCATTCACTTTACACTCGGGAGAGGTAGTAAATGAGATTTCGATACCGAGATTGTCAGATAAGATGAACACCGTTAATGTAAACTAGATTGAGAGGAACACGTTTAAGTGAATGAAGTTAATCCCTAAGCAATAATTTCCCAAAAACGTCATACTAGTATATTAGTATAATTCGTTTAATTAACTTAATTTAGTATATTTATTATAAAAACTATATTTTTATCACCTAGATAAAGTTAGATTATGACAATTACGGTACTCAATGATAATCTACACCAATCCCTGTGGAGATGACAACCCTTACTCTTCCAACTCTACTAAAACTTGACCCATACACTTGCAGTGAAAGTAGCGACGTATTTACGCTCTACCAAGTTTTTGGTGCTGTTGCCGGGGATTGGTTTTTAGATTGTTGTTGATATTGTGTAAATAACTTGATTTTAATTTAGGCATTTATTTTGTTTATAATTTTTGTTTGTAGTTTTGTTTTTTATTTCTCATGTAGGGTACTTGATGATGATAGATCAACAAGTATTGATGCATTTCTTTCAATGAGATTCTGAGCCATTGTATTGTGCTTGAGATCAATACAAGGAATTGCCATTCTAGTTTCCGAATCATGGTTTCCTGAGGGAGTGTCAACTTTTGAATTTTCACGACGAGTTATAAGTCGTAACCAAAACGTGGGTGGAACAAGGAAACGGTACCACCTCTTTCGACCAACTAGCCACAGATGAAGTTTATTGGTTATTGGAAGATATGGCCGAGTTCGAATTTCACAGTTGGAATTATTCAACAAGCTACCAAACCTTTGGGGATAGTTCCACCACTTTGGATCCATGGATTGACACCCCGGACCAACATATGGAGTCTTCCCCCGCATTGGAAACCATGTTCACTGAATTTATAGGGGAGATTCAGGCGTTCTGGAGGGAAAGGAATGATATGATCAATGAGCATGAGGATCGTCTTGACAATATTAAGATGGTTTGGGCCAAAATAGATACGATCGTAATGTCTCTTTAGACTCAAATCGGTCATCTTCTTTGCTTCATTGAGGCCGAGTAAAAAGTGGTGGCACTGAGAGGCACAAACGCCATATGCATTGAAAGCCACCACGAGGAACCGAAAACGAGCAGAATGAGCTTGGAAAAGTTCAACTATGATTATTCGAATGAGACGGGAACCCAAGCATGGATCGACGATTGTGATTCGTCACTATTGGAGATCCAAATTGTGATGCCGCCACCGATCCAAGACGATCATATCTACGAGGATCCAATATGGCTCACTTGTCCTTCGCTGCCATTAGTAATGTTCTTTCATGCCCACCAAGTACATGAGCCGATGAAGAGTCTTGTTGAAAGCTTGAGCCGATCAGAGCCAAATCTCTCCAATCTTGAGGGTGTATTGAATCAAGACTCATATGTGGTGTTGTACAACACTTACTATGGGCGGAAACCACTCTTTGATGAACACTTCTCCATGTCAAGCCGAGGACTATAAACCACGCGATTTGGGAGGCAACCCAAGTCAAAATAAAATTAGATCCATCACTGCCGACTTGATTCGGAGGTAAGATTCTCTCGCCTCCCAGGTATGTGTTCTAAACCCCCTTCGTCAGCATGCTTTATTTTAAATATTGAGATTGATGATTGGGTTATTGTGGACACTGCCCGTTTTAAGTTTGGGGGGGGGGTGATGTGTAGTATTTTAGTATATTTTATTGTTTAAATGTATACATGTTTGTTTAGTGTAAGATGTGTTTATGTTTGTATTGTTGTTGTTGCATGCTGAGTTTTGCATTCATCTGGGCCATTACCCAATGATGATATTACCCCCTGGTTGTTTTTCGAGGTCAAGGGTGATGCCTATTCATGTATGTTCTGTGTGCTTGACAATGCGTTTTGGTGAAAGTTATTGTGCATCCTAATTTGCACAAGCACGTAGATTCAATGTATAGCTACTCAATTGATTTGAGACCAATTATCCATTAGCCAAACTCATGACAATTTATCGGATTTTTGAACCTGATTGGGGGAAACTTGAGGCAAAATCGTAGGCGAGGTAGTTCAGGAGACATGATTTAGGTATTCATTTTGTCGCTTAAGCCTTTGAAGCTTACCTTGCTATATGTTTATCCCTCGTTACTCTGTCGAAGCCTATAATTCCATTTCAATTCTGAACACATAACAAATACCCCGGCCAATTGAACTTTTTCCAAACCTCTATCGCTAAGCTTAAGGCCGAATTTGAATGAATCAAGTTAGCATTTGTGTATGCTACTTGAAGTGAACGGTTGTGTTTAGGGTGAACTTTAGATTGGTTCGGTATTTGATTACTTGTCTTTTTTTCTTTTATTTTAACCATACCCGTGAAATTATAATAATCGAATAAGTTTGGGGGTGTGGTACTTGTTAAAAACAAAACACATATGTAAATATAGTTAAATTCCATTTCTTTTGACAAGTGGGTACGTCGGTTTTAAATGATTGTTCGGGGTTGTTTTCAATTTATGTATTGGGGTTCAAGAGTGATTTTGTGCCAAGCGTTGTGCCTTTGATATCATTGAGTTAACAAAGTTAACCTGTTTTATATTCCCGATATACCCTTGGCCATGTTCCAAACCGAACCAAGTCCTTTTGATATTTATGAACTGCTTAGCCTACATTAGTGGAGAGTAGAACCCAGTCAGGCGTATAGATATCCAAATCCTTTATGGTATAAGTCATGAGTTTCGTTGGTAGATAATCCAATCTGGTCATTATATAGTTGTATTATTGAGTTTCGCACATACACGTTGAAAGGATCTAGAATGACGTTTACCATTATTGAATGTCGAAATTCTAGAACACCACATTTGCGTTTTACTCCTGAACTCGATAATATTTGGAGGTTGTTGAGGGAAAGATATTTTGGTCCATAACTGAATTCAAAACTCGTATATCGTTAGGTTTATATTTTTTGTGTTTAGGTTGTTTCTATTAGTTCATTTAGTTGTATTTTTTATTTTTAGTGTGAGTGTATTGCTCGAAGACTAGAAAAATTCTATGTTTGGGGGTATTTGATAGATGTAATTTATCTATTTATTCCCAATTCGGTTTTGGTAGTTTTTGAATATTTTTATAGCGTTTTATTATGTTTTAATACGTTTTATTTATTTTGTCTTCAATTAGGTATTTGGGGTGAAAATAGACTAAAACGGTCTATAAAAGATCAAAGCGGGGGAAGAACAGTGGAGAAAAAGAGCAAAAAGGTCAAATTCTAAACCTGCATCCACAGCTACAGTGGTGAAAATACAGAGAGTTTGCTAAAGCTCCACTACCACAGCGGTCAAAATGCATAAAGCTCCACCGTTGCAGCGGACACTCGCCAGAATCCTACCGACCTATCCACCGCTGCAACGGTGATCCTACTACTGCAGCGATCAGGTACCAAATATTTTATGATATTTTAGATATTTATAATCCTATAAATATCATCCATCTTCTCCCTAAACAAAGGTAGACGTTTTCGGGGAGTCTTGAGAGCTCCAAGGCCATTCGACCAATAGAAGATCACAACGCGAAGAAGGAGAAAGTGTTCTCAGAGCGATTTTAGCGTCGAATCTTCGGATAATGGCTAGTCTCCTCGTTTCTCTCTTTCTCTCTTGTTTGGTTGAATATTTGTATATGTTTAACTAATTTCTTGTTATATATAGGGCTACGGCCATGTGTAGTTAAACATATATTGTCTAGGGACCCGAAAACGATGTTTGAATGAAATCGATATTTTGTTAATGATTGTTCATGCTTATCCGATTGTGTTTACCGTTATTCCACATTTATATGGTTGTTTAGATATACTGAGAATACGGGGTTTAACACTCGGGAAAGGTAACCCCAGATTCGGATTAGAATTTATACACAACGCGACGATCTAATAACCCGGGAGGGAGTTAGAAAGTGTACAATACGTGATGTGGCGACAAGACTCATGTGACCAAGTATCGTATAGACGCTCAAGGGGGACTTCGACATTGACTCGAAATCATATATTCATTCACTTTACACTCGGGAGAGGTAGTGAATGAGATTTTGATACCGAGATTATCGAATAGGATGAACGTCGTTAATGTTAATGTAAACTAAATTGAAACTAACATGTTTAAGTTAGCGAAGTCTCTAGGCAATAATTTCCCAAAAATTTAATACTAGTATATTAGTATAATTAGTTTAATTGACTTAGTTTAGTATATTTATTATAAAAACTACATTTGTATCGCCTAGAAAAAGTTAGGTTATAATAATTACGGTTCTCAATGATAATCTACACGAATCCTTGTGGATACGACAACCCTTACTCTTCTCACTTTACTAAAACTTGACCCGTACACTTGCGGTGAAAGTAGCGACGTATTTATGTGCTACCAGTAGTATAATTGAGTTTTTGCACACACACTTGAATGGATCGAGAATGGTGTTTACTGATATTGAATATTGAAATTCTAGAACACCACAAGGTGTGTTTTATTCTTTAACTCGATTTAATTGGGGGTCATTAAGGGAAAAATATTTTGGTTGATTACTTGAATTCAGAACTCACACGTTATTACTTCTAGTTCATTTTTCTTTTTTCTTTTTTAGTATTGAAACTAGTTAATTAATTGTGATAGTTTATTTTAGTATAAGGGTGTTTTGCTCGAGGACTAACAAAATTCCAAGTTTGGGAATATTTGATAGGTTGAATTTACCTATATATTTCTAAGCTGAATTTGGTAGTTTTTGAGTTTTTTTTTTTTGTAATGTTTTAAATCATTTATATTCATTTTTATATTAGTCTAGTGTAAAGACGAAAAAGGTTGAAAATCAAGCAAATCGGTAGGAAGTCGATGGAGAAATGTTGAAAAAAATCCAGAAATAGAAACTGCAGTGGTAAAGGGTCAGTGGACTTTCTGCCCAACCACCACTGCAGCGATGGCCCTCATCGATACAACGATGAAAGGGCAGAAGCCCTACTGCCTAACCATCACTGCAGCGATGCTTCCCATCGCTGCAACAATCAATCAAACAAATGTTAGAATCCCTAGATCATACCCTTAAAGAGGAGAGATCATTTAAAGAAGAGGAAACGATCTCGGAGCTTTTTTTATGAAAGTGGAACCATCCACTTCACATATTTGCCATTCCTTCTTTGTTCGTATCTTTATTTCTCAACTTTGTGTATTGAATGATGATATTATTCTCATTTTTTAATGAGTGTTTGGTTATGATCATGTGTGGCTAAGTAAATATTATCTAGGGATTTATTAGTTCTTGAACATGTATGTTTGAGTGAATCCATGTTTCATTAACGATTGTTTATCTTTATCCGATTGTGTTTATCATTTTATTACGTCCATAGTATGCTTTGTATGGTGTTATGCTTGGTTTGAGAATATGGGGTTTGATACTCGGAAGAGGTAACCTCGGATTTGGACTGGGGTTGAACACAACGCGATGTTTTAATGTTTCAGGAGATTATTAGAACGTGTGCAATTCGTGAGTTTGGGTCAAGACTCATGTACTCGTTTAGATGCTAGATAGGGATATCGGTGTTGACGCGAGTGCATATTCACTCACTTGACACTCGAGAGAGGTAGTGGGTGAGTTTAAGATATCTAGATTGTCGGATAGGTTGAATACTGTTAATGTAAACTAAACCAAATCAAACATGTATTAGTGAACAAAATTAGTGAACAAAATTATAGATTTAATTAGTTTTCAATTTACAAACATAATTCAAGACTTGAAACGTGTATATAATATTAAATTATGTCAATTGTAGTACTTAATTAATCCTATAACAAATCCCAGCGGACGACACTCGATCTTCAGATCCACTCTATTAAAACTTGACTTCGTGCACTGGCGAGTTAAATCAAAGCATTAAAATAGTAACGAACATCCATCTACTTGTGGATTTGGAACATTGTGCTTATTAGGCAATCAAGAAGCTCAACTTCGATCTCAAGGTTGCTCGAGAACAACGACTTCTATAACTCAATGAATTAGAATAATTACACCAAGAGGAATATGAGAACGCCTGTACATATAAGGAGAAGACCAAGAAACGGAACGATAAGCACATCGTAAGGAGAGAATTCAACCCAAGACAACAAGTGTTTCTTTTCAACTCTCGATCGCGACTTTTTCCCAGAAAGTTGATATCTCGATGGTCCAGACCATTCTGGATCAAGTAGGTATTTCCATTTGGTGTGGTTAAATTAGAAGACGATGATGGATGCATTTTTCGAGTTAACGAGAAAAAGATTAAGCACTACTGTAGAAGTGAAGAACGAGTTATGGAGAGTATCTCTCCCGTTGATGATTGATGCGGTTCAAAGCTGAGTCTAGATAAGGACGTTAAATTTAACGCTTCTTAGGGGAAACCCAAATATTTTCTACTTTTTCATTTAAAAAAAAAAAAAAGTTTAAGCAGAATTTTCAAGATACATTTACTACACTTGAAAAAGAAAAAGAGCAAACAAGCATTTTTTATCAGAACGTTAGGGCTGCAGCACCAAAAATTGGGCTATAGTGGGGGGATAATGGAGAATTTAAGTCTTCCAAGCAGAAAGTTCGTGCTGCAACGAAAAAAATGGGACTACAACGTGGAACAAGAAAGAGAAAACGAAACAGACTAACAGAAAGTTAGTGCTGTAGCACGAATCCCAAACCAACCAAGTTCAATGCCTTTAGTGGCGCTACAGCGCGGTCCCTCAAATGCATAAGGACAACACCAAACCAGTGGAGCTGCAGTACGGACCCCCTAAAGCAAAACATTCTAGCGACTTTTGGCATTACAGTGCGAAATATTTTGCGCTGCAGTGCGAGCCTTCTGTCTGCCAAAACAAAAATCCTAATCAAGATGGCACTGTAACGTCATTTTTGTGGGGCTGCAGCGCTAACGTTTTGCTTATGCAAAATAAACCACCCGAAAACCCTCATTTTCACCCCATTTCAAAACCCACTCCTTCTTCCTCCCAAAACTCCCCCAATTCACAACCCTAAACCAAAAAATACACCCATACTTGCTCCCAAATCTCAACATCACGCTCAACCATTCAAAAAATCCTCCAATTCCGAAATTCTTCACTATTCTCATCCTAAGGGATACAAGTAAGTACATTTTAGTTGGGTTTTGAGATGTTTGATGGTTTAATTCTATGAGTGCTACATTTTTGTGAATCTTGGTTATGTTAAAGATTTGGTTGAAATTTTAATTGAAAGTTTGATTTGTTGAGCGGGTTATTGTGAAATTTTGGATGATTGTAGCAAGTATGTGGTGATTCTTCAAGAAAATTTGGGTTAATTGTTGTGGACGGTGGTTCCTGGCATATTTTTTCTTGTGGTGTAGAGTTTTTTATTGTGGAATTTTTGCCATATCATTTGTGCTATTGTGAAAAATGTCATTAAAACAATTTATGAAGAGGAGCCGTGACTTTACATCTCAATCATTTAATTCTACAAAATTTGTATTTGTGGCGGCCAAGGAATACTTTAACGATTCCGTCATTAAGCGGGGAGTATTAAAGGAAAGAGGTTTTGAATTAAAGTAATCACACCATCTGGATATCTTCAACATTATCGAGGCTTGGGGAAGGCATATTTATCATCAACAACCGGGTGCCGCAGCAATGACGATGGTACGAGAATTTTACGCCAACATCAAGGAAGCAACGGATTGCACCACAATGGTGTGGGGAAAGCTAACAAAGTTCGATAGTGAGACTATCAACAAGTACAACAAGATCCCTATTGATCATAAGATTTTGATGAACAATTAAGTATTGATATTTTGGTAGAACTAATGTTTAATTCAGTGTTTCAGTGATTTAAAGTTCCAGTAATGAAGACGTCAAATTTAATGGATGCTAAGTGAAGATGTCAAGATGATGAATAAGAATTAAGAGTTTAAAGAAATTAGAGAAAACAACTCAGGTGAATCTTAACTCTTAATATCCCATTTAGGAACACACAAATGGCACAAAATGTATTTGATCATTTTATGTGTTTTGGTTAAGTGAAATTATTTGCTCCTATGTGAATTAAAAAGAAATAATTTTGAATGACTAAAATGAAATATAAGAATATTAGTAGAGCTTATTTCAGAGAGAAAATGGATAAAGGGGCGAAATTGTTAAAGAAAATGAGTTAAAAACGTATTCAGAGAAGAGATCCAGCGACAATAGTCGACTGGTTAGTTGACCGGACATAGAAGCTAAAAGATCTTGTATCTCTTAGTCGACCGCCAGGTCGATTGGCCAATATGGGCTGAACTCTCTAAATCCAGTAGTCGACTGACAGGTCAACTGGTGAAAGCAAGACGAACTCTCTGAATCGACAAGTCGACCGAGCGGTCGACCGATGAACTATATTGTCTACATCCTGAATCTCCCAGTTGACTGGGCAGTTGATTGAACGTACTATTTCAGGATACTATTTTATCCGAGATTAAATCCAAAAGTAGCCGTTTTTTGTTAGGATTTGAGAGAGATTTCGGAGATATTCTCCATATTTAAGATATGGGGCATATACTAATTAAATCCTTTTAATATGGTTTATTAAATATGAATGTTTCTCAATTTGGTACTTGAAATAGATTCTATAATTATTTATTTAGATTGAGAAATATTTAGGGAGTTTAATTGAGAGTTTTGAAAGTTGTTATTAAGTGTAATTGAACCTAAATAAAGTCCTTATGATATAAAGGGTCTATAAGAGCTTTTAATTGTCATGGCACTTGTAAACTAGCCGTGAGAAGGCTGATTACATATTCCTTTAAATATACATGCAAATTTCATATATATAAAAGCAGTAAACAAGAGATAAATCATATCATATCATTTGTGAGCTATTATAAGAGTAATCATTCTGAGATATTGTGAGCTTTTTTGAGAGACGATCTTGAAGATCAACTTTTGTTAATCTTTGTTGCTACCGAATTTGAAGTTACATTGCTTTATCTAATTATTTTGTGGATTTCGGGTAAGATCTTTCCAATTATATTCTTTCTTTGCATTATTTGTTTATTGTTTGGAAATTGATCTTAGAAATTGTTTCTGATTTTTGAAGAAAATATTTGTACAAACAATTTTTTGAATCTGATTACGTACTCTAATTTGCTTCCCATATCTTGTTAAACTCTAATTTTTGTATCTCACGTTTTTCTATCACTAGTTGGGATATTAATTGAGTTATTATTTATCTGGGATGGTAGAAGCTCCGAGTGAGATTTACTACTTATCCATTTTTATATTGGTGAGTTGTGACGGGTTAAATACCATTGGGGGTATTTAATCAAGGGTAGCCGGGTTTCAGTCTCTTCCTCTAAAGAGATTGAGGTAGTGATTCTTCCTAGTTAAAAATTGTGTTTTGAGTGATTTTGTAAAGGTTCCATTTTTACCTGTGAAAAGGATAGTTGGAGTGTTTTGGTGAGGTTTTGATTCTTGAGCCTTAGTGTTAAAAGGAATTAGGTTATTCTTTAGCCTGTAAAAAGTAGAGGTTCTTCCTTAGCTTGAAAAAATGATATTGTAAAGGTTGATTCTAAACTTGTAAAAGAATCGGTGTGCGGGTTTGGTCCCTACCTTTAAAGGGATTTTGGTTTTAGTGGGTGCGACCTCCGTAGAGCTCGGGGGACTGGATTAGCCAAGAGTAGCTTGGTGAACTAGTATAAATATTTTTTGTGTTGCAATACTACTTTGCTATTTTTGTTGTTTGGGTGTGCAGTTAGATTGATAAAATTATTCCGTTGTGTTATAATGATAATTAATTTATGTATAAAATTAATTATTTGATTTATTCAATTTTATTCTGATTATTGTTTAATTACCTAATTCACCCCCTCTTGGGTATTCTACTAGGCCAACAATTGGCATTGGAGTTGGTTTTAGCTGGTTGGGCTTAACATCATAGTTAAACCGGTCACGTGCACACACCATAGATGACATGTTTCGTGTATCCTCTTTTGATAGTGGTAAATGCGTATATGATAATGTGGTTTATGATTCTTATGATTTTAGTGGTAGTGATGGAGATAATGATAATGAAAATGTCCATATTGTTATGGAAAAATTACTTTTTTTTCACACAACTTTTTGCTAAAGAGAGCTTGAGTTTAAAAAGAAAAATTGCTTCTTTTGAAAATGATGGAAAAAGTGTTCAAAAATCTAAAATGCATTTGGATGATTATTGTGGTTCAAAAGAGTTTTTGGAAGTTGTTTTTTAAATTAATAATTTGCTTTCTAAAGTGGATTCTCTTGAAAATAAAAATAGAGTTTTAAAAAATAAATTTGATATGATTTCCAGGCAAATGTTAGATTTTGTTTCTAAAATCAATTTACTTAAGAAAAAAATTGAAAAATCAAAATCCGACCTTAAGTCTATTTTGAGAGATTTTGAAAATGATTTTTCTAGGCAAAATGGATATGCTTCATCGTCTCATCTTTCATCACAGGCCAGTGATAGTTGTGCTTCTATTGTTAGAAATGATTTATGTTTTACATCTCGTGCTTTCTATGATAAATCAGATTTGAGATGTTATTATTGCAATAGGGCTGGGCATTTTCTAGTATCTTGTCCATTTCAGAACTCTAAGTTTATGTCTAATAAGGACGGATCCAAAATTAAATGGATACCGAAGAAAATTGTTGAAATGTTTTGTGCAGAATTATAAAATGTCGGAAGTGGACCTGAAGGAACAGTTAAAGAGTTTATATCAAAGCCAAAACCACAAGCGACGTGTGCAAAAGGAAGGGATGCACCAAAGACAAGAGGCGAAGTTGTAAAGGAACCACAAGAGATATGTGCTAAGAGAAAAGCTGTACCAAAGCCAAGATTGGTTATCACTAGAAAACCACAATCAATACGTGCAAAGAGAATCATCAATGAATCAAACGACAAAAATCAAAAGAAGAGTGGATATAATCAAGCCAAGAAGAATTGCGCATCTAAATCAATTATGAGCTCAAATGAGATAAAAAGTAAAGTCATCTCGAAAGATAGAAAAGGTACTCTTAACCCTCCGTATTTTAAATTTATTAAATTTGTTAAAGAGGGAAAGTCTCGACTTACCAAATAGGTAAGTTGATAATTGTTTCTAAGACCTATTCTAAATGATGTATTCTCTTGTTGTCTTAGAAACATTCTATGGTGATTATGACAATCACATTTTGTTAGGGGATAATTATATGTTTTTTATAATGTGCTTATATGTTTATATCTTATTGAGAATTTGAAATTGAAATGAGTTAAGTTTTTTATTAATCTTGATTTATTAAAATGCATGATATTTTAATTGAGGTAAATTAAATGATAAAGAATGATTTATTTGATTTGAATTATTCAGGATCATGATTATATGCTTACATGGATATATTTACATGAATTAAGTATCTGGCTATATACGTGGTAATAGGCCATTCTTATATGTCTCATATCCTTTAATTTTTAAATGATTATTATTGTATAAGGGATTGAGCATGTTACGAGATAACATCCTTAATATGCATGTTATTGATTGAAATAAGGTTCATGTTCTTGAGTGTTAATGAGAAGTATGTTACTTGAGAAGACTATATCTAAATTGATTGGATTAAGATTGCTTGGAATTGATTAGTGATCATACATGTTGATGAGAATAATTAATAAATATATGTTCACTTTATTTCTACTAATGATCTTTTTCCAAGCATGTTCAAAAGAGTTTCAGGCTTTGAGATTACTCAAGGAGAAACAAATATTCATACAGAAACTCAAAATTGAGTCAAGAATAAGAACGAGGTTGATTCAATGAGATAACTGATTAAAGTTAAATCTTCATTCAATTAAGTGGTAAAACAATCTCATTCTTGCATTATTATGAGAAAAATTTAAGTATCATGATTTGATTATATGACTATGCGATATGAGATTCTCTAAAAGTCATGTTTAAATATGCGAAACATCTTGTATCAATTCATGACTCGTTTATCATTGAATTATTTGTCAATTTGCATAATCTCTAAATATATATAGCATGAGTTATTCATTAATGATTATTGTTGAAAAATGGAGTTGATTTTTTTTTTTTTATGAAATAAGTATCTGTTATATTGATAACTTCATAAATTATCATTGAGAAATGCTTCCTATTTTTGTGTGTTAAAGAACATATGTTTTGTTTCTATAAAGGGAAGACATTGTTTTGGTATCATGAGTAAGGCATGTGGACTTAACTGATAATTATATGATTGCATGCTACATTGTTGAAAGATTTTGATTGCCTCAAATTTATTCTCCTAAGCATGAATTGACTTATTTACAATTATATATGGGGATAAGCGTTTATAAGAGGGGTAATATTAAGTCATGCTTATATTGAAAGATGAGTTTTGTTGAAAAATCAAAAGAGTTAATATGCTGCTATATTGCTGAAATGTTATGATTATTCACCTATGCATGATTATTATTCATTTACAATTTGATAGGGGAAATTGCATGCTCAGAAAGATATTTTTGGTGTAGATCTTGTTGGATTGAGTAGACTTGATATTTATCTATAAAAATGATTCGCATAGTGTTGATGTTTTGTGCTTAAAAGTTGAATTTATGAGTTGATTCAATATGCTTTTAAAAGAGTTACACACATACACACACACACACACACACACACACACACACACATATATATATATATCCGGATTTAATTACTTTAGGTTTACTCTTTCAATTATATTATATGATTACCTAGAGTAATGTTTATGTGTGTTCCCCCTCCCTAAATTTGTTTTTGAAGATGACAAAGGGGGAGAAATTAATGATGTTTTATTAAAGAGGAGTTCTAAAATTGTGTTTTAATCAAGTATTTTTTATTTATGCAAAAATGGAGAAATTAGTGATGAGGAGAATTTTTTAAAATTGTGCTTTATTGAGTGTTTTTAAATTGTGCATTATTGAAATCTTCATTATAATGCTTTAATGAGTTAAAGAATCCGTCCTCAGATTCAGGGGGAGTGTGGTTATATTTTATTTTGAAGAAAATATCAAAGTTAATTGTCATCATCAAAAAGGGAGAAATTGTTGATCCTAAGATTTTGATGAATAATTAAGTATTGATATTTTGGTGGAACTAATGTTTAATTCAGTGTTTCAGTGATTTAAAGTTCCAGTAATGAATATGTCAAATTAAATAGGTGCTAAATGAAGATGTCAAGATGATGAAGAAGAATTAAGAGTTTGAAGAAATTAGGGAAAACAACTCAGGTGAATCTTAACTCTTAATATCCCATTTAGGAACACACACATGGCACAAAATGTATTTTATCATTTTTGTGTGTTTTGGTTAAGTGAAATTATTTGCTCCTATGTGAATTAAAAAGAAATAATTTTGAATGACTAAAATGAAATATAAGAATATTAGTGCAACTTATTTAAGAGAGACAATGGATAAAGGGGTGAAATCGTAAAATAAAATGAGTTAAAAACGTATTCAGAAAAAAGATCCAGTGACAGCAGTCGACTGGTTAATTGACTGGACATAGAAGCTGAAAGATCCTGTATCTCTTAGTCAACCACCAGGTCGATTGACCAATATGGGCTGAACTCTCTGAATCAAGTAATCAACTGACAAGTTGATCGGTGAAAGCAAGAGGAACTCTCTGAATTGACATGTCGACTGAGCGGTCGACCAATGAACTATATTGTCTACATCCTGAATCTCCCAGTCGACTGAGCAGTCGACTGAACGCGTTGTTTTAGGATACTGTTTAATCTGAGATTATATGCAAAAGTAGCCATTTTTTGTTAGGATTTGAGAGAGATTTTGAGGATATTCTCTATATTTAAGATATGGTTCATATACTAATTAAATCCTTTTAATATGGTTTATTAAATATTAATGTTTCTCAATTTGGTACTTGAAATAGATTCTATACTTATTTATTTAGATTGAGAACTATTTAGGGGGTTTAATTGAGAGTTTTGAAAGTTGTTATTAAGTGTAATTGAACCTAAATAAAGTCCTTATGATATAAAGAGTCTATAAGAGCTTTTAATTGTCATAACACTTGTAAACTAGCCGTGAGAAGGCTGATTACATATTCCTTTAAATATACATGCAAATTTTATATATCTAAAAGCAGTAAACAAGAGAGAAATCATATCATATCATTTGTGAGCTATTATAAGAGTCATCATTCTGAGATATTGTGAGTTTTTTTGAGAGACGATCTTGAAGATCAACTACTGTTAATCTTTGTTGCTACCGGATTTGAAGTTACATTGCTTTATCTAATTATTCTGTGGATTTCGGGTGAGATCTTTCCAATTATATTATTTCTTTGCATTATTTGTTTATCGTTTGAAAATTGATCTTAGAAATTATTTCTGATTTTTGAAGAAAATATTTTTACAAACAATTTCTTGAATCTGATTACGTACTCTAATTTGCTACCCATATCTTGTTAAAATCTATTTTTTGTATCTCACGTTTTTCTATCACTAGTTGGGATATAAATTGAGTTATTATTTATCTGGGATGGTAGAAGCTCCGAGTGAGATTTACTTCTTTTCAATTTTTGTATTGGTGAGTTGTGACGGTTTAAATACCATTGGGGGTATTTAATCAAGGGTAGCCGGGTTTCAGTCTCTTCTTGTAAATATATTGAGGTAATGAATCTTCCTGGATAAGCATTGTGTTTTGAGTGATTTTGTAAAGGTTCCATCTTTACCTATGAAATGGATAGTTGGAGTGTTTTGGTAAGGTTTTGATTCTTGAGCCTTAGTGTTAAAAAGAATTAGGTTATTCTTTATCCTGGAGAAAGTAGACGTTCTTCCTTAGCTTGAGAAAATGATATTGTAAAGGTTAATTCTGAGCTTGTAAAAGAATCGGTGTGCAGTTTTGGTCCCTACCTTTAAAGGGATCTTGGTTTAGCCAAGAGTTGCTTGGTGAACCAGTATAAATCTTTTGTGTGCTACATTACTACTTTGCTATTTTTGTTGTTTGGTTGTGTACTTATATTGATAAAATTATTCCATTGTGTTATTAAGATAATAATTAATTTAGGTATAAAATTAATTATTTGATTTATTCAGTTTTATTGTGATTATTGTTTTAATTACCCAATTCACACCCCCTCTTGGGTATTCTACTGGGCCAACAATCCTCATCCTTGAAGTGGATAAACTCTCTCAAATTGATGAAACTATCGATCTTGACGATGTAACAATCTCAATTTGTGGAAAGGTGGTCGAATGGTCTATTATGAGGGGGTCTCGGACAACCTTCTTGATTAAAGAGCTTCAGACGTTGCTAAAGATTTGGCACCACTTGATCTGGGCCAAGATGGCCCCCATTTCTCTTTTGACAGAAGTAACTAGAGAGCGGGCATTGATGTTGTACTGTATTCAACATGATTATTCAATCAATGTTGGGAACTGGATCTGCATCGCCATCCGACATACTACAAATAACCTCGCGGTTGGACTTCCATTCCCGACTCTTCTAATGGAATTGTATGTGGTGGCAGGTGTAAACACCGAGGGTCAAGAGGTACTCTAGCCCAAAAAGGCTATTAATGACAACGCCATCAATCGCATCTTGAAAAGTAAGACCAAAGTGGATGATGTGGAAGGTCCATGCCGGCCACCTCCACCACGAGCTGCACCCCGTGCCTTCTTATCTAATATGTACACTTTATTGCAGTAGCATAGTACACAAATCGATACCCTAACGCCTTGACAAGCGAATTTTGAGCAATACGTGCAGTCTCGATTGGACCAAGAACACCAATAGAATCTTTAGAAAGCTAAATATGATGTTGCCTGTTATCAGACGATTGGCCAATTGTATCAGACGTTGGGCCAAATATTTTTTCAATTTGGATTGCAGTCAGAGCAAGGGATGCCAAACTTTCCTCAAATACCACCATTCCCCCGACGATCTTCGGCAGCCATTCTAGCTTTACCCGCCACCACCACTGCCATCGTACCAGGATGATGACCAATAGGAGGCAAGACATTTGCTCTCTCCTCTTAGGTACGTCTTCCCATTCTCTTCGCATTATAAATACTTTTTTTTTTTTTTTAATTATTATTGAGGACAATGATTGGTTTTAATCTGGGGGTGGGATGACATTTTTCGCAGGGTGTGTGTTTTTATTTGTCTTATCATTGATTTTGTTTTTAAAAAAAATGGGCTAAATTGTTGAGTTGTTCATTTAGTCTCAATGATCGTTAACCAATGGTGAAATTTTCTCCAATGTCATTTTTCGAGGTCTTGTGTAATGTGTCCCCTGTATTTTCTGTGTGCTTAACATTGGGTGAACAAAAGGCACTCTTGTTTTTAATATTGATATACACAAAAGACGTTAACATTCATCATCTAGGTGACTAGAGGATAATTATTCATCAAATCAGATTCATGACATTTTAATGATTCTAGAACCTAGTTTAGTGAAACTTGAGGCAAAATCATAAGCTAAGTAGTTTAGGAAAGATAATTTAGGCATTTTGTTTGGACTGTTTGAGCCTTTTCAAGCCTACCTATGGAATCTCATCCCTTTATAGTCCCATTCGAGCCTAATAGCCAGTTCGTTCGTTGCCTGCATAACTCTTTCTATGTCGAATAAATACTAGTTCTTACATTTTACGCACGTTTGAATCCTTTTCGTCTTGTGTAGACTTCGGGATATACAAGTATGGGGTTTGAGTTGTGACAAACATTGAGGGACTCGTTTCATTTCCCTTGTTTAATTTCTTGATTGATTTGACATTGGTTTGTTTGTTTGTTTATTTTTTAACATGTATTATTCTTTTATTGTTGTAGATCTAAGAATGACAATTCGTAACAAAATTTCCCTTGTCTAGGGATTAATGTAGTTCACTCGTACTATATTTGATTGATTTGATGTTTTGCTAATGGTTATTAATCTATATTCAATTGTGTTTACAAGGTGTGAGCTTGATAGAGCTCGTTTGTAAATTCATTATGTTGAAAATGATTGTCGAATTCTTAAGAATGATCTTGAATTTATGCAGAAGAATAATTTTGGTCTTTAGGTGAACGTTAGTTCATTGGAAAGGTAAATTGAAAAGACTCAAAAGGAGTTTACTGAAGTAGTGGATAAATTCAAGGATATTGAGAGAACTAAACTTGTTGAAAAATCAATAGTCGCTAAAGCAGCTCCTCAATATTATTATCAATATCGTGCTCTTATACAAAAAAATGATCATCCTAAAAAATGTGCTACAAATGCTAGATGCTTATATTGTGGAAAATTTGTTTATTTTGAGAAAAGGTATTACCTATTACATGGTTACTCAGTTGGATCAAAAAATAAATAGATACCTAGGAAAGAAAATGTTTATGCAGATATGGACAATGAATTTGCTCAACCGAGAACATATAATAGATTGTATGCTGAGAAGGAATTCAAGATTCATTGAACCAAAAATGATGTATTAGAATGATATGCAAAGGATTAACGGGAATATCATAGAGCAGCAAGCTTAGTAGAAGAGATCAGTTGAAGCTTATCCTCAAAGAATGGCATGGAATCAATATTAGAAAAAGATAATGTATAAAGATAGTGGCAAATCACAATAAGACAAAACAACCCAGAGCATCCTATAGAGTAAAGGAGATCATCACCAAAACAATTTAAAAGAAAGTCATTGTGCATAAGGAAGACAATATAAAGGCAAATCAAGCAAAAGAAAAAAACTGGCTGATTCAAGGGATAAAAAACTTGAAATTGAAAACTAATCAAAGGTACACAAACTGCTCCCAAGGATGAACTGGGTATGTCAAATTTTCAGAAATTTAAATACATTAATTTAGTTAGGGAGAAATGCTTCGGATTTTTCTAATTAATTTATTTGTGTTAAGTGTTTGTGTGTGTGTGTGTGTGTTGATCCTAAGATTTTGATGAACAATTAAAGGTTGATATTTTTGGTGGAACTAACGGTTTGATTAAGTGTTTTAGTTTATTAGTTTCAATGATGAAGATATGACGACAAGTAATAAATAGATGCTAAAAGATGATGACAAAGATGATGAAGGATTAAGAGGTTGACGAATTTGAAGAATCTAGGGAAAACAACTCAGGTTAAATTTCAACTCTTAATATCTAATTAGGATCACACACGACACAAATATTTTTAAATGATTTTTATAAATATGTGTGTTTTTTATAAGATACTAATTAGTTAAATTATTTTCTCCTATATGTAATTGAAAAAGAAATATCGATAATTGATTAAAATTGAATTTAAGTATTTAGTGGAGCTAACCGAGAAAAGAAATCAGTTAAAGGGTTGAAAACGTCGATGAGAATGAATTACAAACGAATTAAGGAGAGATTCCAGCATTGGTAAGTTGACAAGAGCATAGAAGGAAAAGTCTTTGAATCTCTTGGTCGACAGGTAGGTCGACATGAGTTTAAATATAAACTCTTTGAATCGATAAGTCGACAGGACGGTCGACCTGTGACCATAAATATAACTCTCTGAATCTTTAGGTCGACAGATAGGTTGACCGATGGGCTATGGATTTTTGGCTTGGCTACATCCTCAATCGAGCGGTCGACCGGTGATCCTTGGTAAGTCAACTTATGGCACTGTTTCAGGATTTTGTGAAATTTTAGATTTTATTCTAATAGTATCCATTTTATGGTTAAGATTCACGAGATATTTTAGGGATTTGATATTATTTAAAATATGCAACACATATTATGATATCCCTATAGATTTGGTTCATTAAGTTTGAATATTTCTCAATTTGGTACATGTAATTTTTTTAATCCTATTTAATTGTGATTGAGAAATATTTGGAGGACTTAATTGAGAAGTTTAAAAGTTATAATTAAGTGATTTGAACCAGGATGAAGTCTTAATGATATAAGGGGTCTATAAGAATAATTAAATGTCACAACAAGTGAGAACTAGCCGTTAGAGAGCTTATTTTATTCCCTTTTATATAGACCTGCGTTTTTCATATTACAGAGAGAGATTATTAGAGAATTATACTGAGCTTTTCTAAGAGAAATCATATTGAGGGAAATGTGAGAGCTTTTTTGAGAGTTATTCTTGAGAATTATTTGTTGTGGATTATTGCTGCTACCAATCTGAAGTGACATTGCTATCATTATTCTTTCGGTGGAATCCGGGTGAAATCTATCTAAATTACTTTCTATTTAGTATTGCCTAATCATATTTGGAATTTGATCTTTGAAATTATTTTTTGATTTTTTATTGAAAAATGTTTTTGAAACAATTTCTTGAAGAAATTTGATTGCGTGCTCAATTACTTGTTACCCTATTTTTGTTTAAATCAAAATTTGAATATCTCACTTTTCTATCACTAGTTTTGGGATATTAATTAAGTTCTAATTTATCTGGGGTGGTAGAAGCTCTGAGTGAGAAAAATTACTTATCAATTTATAATTGGTGAGTTGAGTGACGAATTGAACACTATTGGGAGTATTTAATCTAAGGGTAGTTGATTTCAGCCTCTTCCTATAAAGAGATTGATCTAGTAATTCTTTCTTGATTGAATTGATTTGTGAGCAATTTTGTAACGGTTCAATCCTTACCGGGTAAAAAGGATATTTGGAGTGTTTGTGAGGTTTTGATTCTTTAGTCTTAGTTTAAAAAAGAATTAGGTTATTCTTGAGCCTGTCAAAAGTAGAGGTTATTCCTAAACCTGGGAAAAGGAATTTGTAAAGGTTGATTCTGAGTCTGTGAAAAGAATATTTGTGAGAGTTTGGTTCCTACCTTTAAAGGAATCTTGAGTTTAGTGGGTGCGACTCTTCATGGAGCTCGGGGGACTGGATTAACCAAGAGTAGCTTGGTGAACCAATATAAATTTCTGATGTGCTGCTATTTTTCATTATTTATTTTTGTTGTTTGGCATTCACCTAGTTGATTTTATATTTCCGCTGTGATATAAAGATAATAATTAATTTTAGATTAAAATTAATTATTTCGATTTTTTGAAGTATTTTCTCTGATAATTTTTTATCTACCCAATTCACCTCCTCTCTTGAGTAGTTCACTGGGTCAACAGTGTGAAAATAAATATTAAAAATATTTTATGAGTTAAAATATTTAAGTGATATAAAAAGGTTTTTAAACTAATTATTTGTGTGGATCAAAATAAGGAATAAATGTGGGATAAATAGGTCAAATAGGAGGAAAGTAGACCTGTCAGTCAACCGACAGAGTCAGAATCTGCAGGGTGCAGATTATGAACTGGTCGGTCAACTGATCGTTATGGGGTTAATACCTTTTAGAGCCCTACTTTCATTCCCATTTCAAATTCTCTTCTTCTTCTCTCTAGAAACCATCTAAGATCTAGAAAGTCTTCTTCCGAAAACTCTAAAGGATCATCATATTTGGCTTGGATTTGAAGATTTTGGGCATAGATCTATTGTTCTCAACACATTGTGAGTGATTCTAAAAGAAGGTTGGTGTTCTTCCTCTCTTCTAAGGTTTCATTAGATCTACTATCTAGGTTTGATCTTCTAGTGTTTTGAGGGTTGAAAAACTTCTTGGAGATTTTATTTTATTTTTGAAAAGAAAATGGTTAAGGGTAGAGTAAAGCAACCATGCCCCAGAAAATCCAATTTTGATGCCATAAACTTCATATGCAAAGACGGTAAAGAGAGAGATGCAAATAACACTGTGAATTGTAAGATTGTATGTTCTAAACCAGTTGATTTTTCAAATCTTAAGAAGAAAAATGTTGACTTGTTGGAAAATTTATTAAGAAAATGGGGTGGAAATATTTTCTCACTCAAGAAAATACATGGATGTGGAATTGAATAAAAATGTTCTATAATAATCTTTCTATTGAGGGGAAGACATTGGAATCATTTGTTAATAGAGTTCGTATTAAGTTAGATAGGGATGGGTTTGGAAAAAATTTAAAATTCAAAAAGGAAGATGTGTTTCCGTATAATAGTACACTTTAGCTTTTTGGTAATCTCAAGGTGAGTAAAGTTCGTCGTAAGTTTAATATGATTGGGATAAAGTGGGGTCATTAAGTCTTGAGCATCGTCTTCTTTATTCCACAATGATCTAATCTATCGTTCCTAGGGGAGTTGGTTATGCCACGGTAAATAATTTTGATTTATATTTGATAAATAAAATAGTTAAAGGTAGATGTCTTGATTTGGCACATTTTATGTTTGAACATATGAAATATTAATTGAATGTGGCTTCAAGGGTATTACCCTATGGTGATGCTTTGTAAATAATTTTTGAGCATTTTGAAGTTGAAAAGAAGTTGTATAACAAGGCATTTGTTATGCCTAGTCCAACGTGGTTGAATGTAATGATTATAATCTTGATGGGATATGAATATGTTGGAAATAGGTGGGTGAAGAAAAGAGGTGAGGAAAGAGAGAGAATAGTTGAGGAAGATGAAGAAATTGAGGAATCAAGCACTGATCAGAAAACTGAACAACTTCAAAGTCAGTTTGATAACTTCCAACAATATACTGACATGCTTGATTCGAGAGTATCCGGAATAATAGATGAGATAATGGAAATGAAGATGTCAATGGAAGGAGGATTTAGAAGAATTACAAATGAAATAAGAGGATTGAGCGTATCGATGGAAGCTGGGTTTGGGAGAATTACGAGTAACATGGAACAAATGTTCATGTTTATGCAAAACCAATAGTATTCCGAAGAACAACAACAGTTTTAGTGGACAAATATTGTATAGAGGACAGTATTCCTTTGGAGGACACACTGGGGGTAAAACCATCAAGAGCATGACCAATAGGGGCAGGACCTTCTACATCACATTATCAATCGATGCCTCTTATATCAAGCGGACAACCTGTAGGGAAATATTCACAACCGTCGACCACCAGTCCTCTTAGTCTATATTACCCATTTATGGGTCAAGGTCACCATTAGATTTTATGAATTCTCTTATTTATGCTATGCATTTAAACAAGTCCTAACGTAGTATCTTGGTTTGTAATAGTTAATCTAGGATTTGTGATTCTTGATTAAACTAAAAAGGCATAAGTAGTGTTAGCCTAGTGTGGAGGATTTTTAATGCTTATTAGATAAAAAAGAAAAAAAAAAAAGAGAGGCTATTTATGATTTATCGTTTATCTCTTATGATGATGCACATGAACTTGAAATTTGGCTTAGAAAATCTTAAATCATTTTGTGAGAAAATATTTTTCAAATTCATATTGTTGAATTCAATTTTGATGTGTTTAAAAAATGAGTGTTTTTATGAAATGATTTTTTTTATCAAAGAATATATTTGAAGGTGAATAAAACAACTCCTTTCTACCCCCACTGTTTAAGATGACAAAAGGAGAGAAGTTGATGTTTTGGGATTTGTTCGCCTAAGAATTGCATTAATTAAGGGAGAGAAATTATTTAGAGCTCATGTTGAAATTTTAATTTTTTTTTATATATATTATGTTTTCATTAAATGAGATTAAATACTCGTCCTAGGATTTAGGGGGAGTGTGATTACATTATATTTTTTTTATAAAATATCAAAGTTAATTGTCATCATAAAAAAAGGGAGATTGTTGAATCTAAGGTTTTGATGATCAATTAAATGTTGATATTTTTTGTGGAACTAATGGTTTTATTGAGTGTTTCAGATTTAGAGTTCAATGTTTTTTTATTAAGAAGAAGAAAAAACGATGAAGAAAATATAAAGGGTGCCAGATGGAAACGATGAAAACGTAATCTTATGTGTGTCTTAGTAAGATCATGAACGACACTTAAAATGAATTAATCTTATGTGTGTCTTAGTAAGAAGTGATAAGTTTAAGATTCTAAAATAATATTTTTTATGTGCTCCTTATGTGAAATGGTTTTGATAAATGACCTAAGTGAAAAAATATGTTTTAAAACATAAAATGTTATGTTTTTGAGTTAATTCGTTCAATTGAAAAAAGGGGTCGGTCGACTTATCAAAATAGTGTATTTTAAGAGTAGAAATAGAGACATATTGATCCAATCAGTCAAAAGGAATCGTTTAACCAATTGAAACAATGGCTAAAATAAGTAAAGTTTTGATGTCGCTAATCAGTTCAGTCAACCAACGGGTTCAGGTCAATCAAAAGAATGAAACATTAGCTGAATTGGAGAATTCAGAGAAGCTACTGATCCTATCAGTCAACTAACCAAGTGGGTCGGTCAACCGACAGGTTATAAGGCTAACTACTAATTTAGCCTTTAGCATGGGATGGTCAATCGAGGGCAGGGGCCGGTCAACCAACTGTTTCAATCAACATATTGACTATTTCGGTTTTTTGGTTAAATCATCTCGGTTTTGATGATTCCAAGAGAAGTTTTTGAGGGATTTAGGTCTAATTAAAATACACTTGACAATTTTTAAGGTGGATTTTAAATTGGAAACGTTTTAAGGATCAAAATGAGTTTTCTCAAGAGTATTTTTAAATGAAACACAATTATTTTGAGTAAATGGAATATATGGGGTCTTGAGATTTCAATTTATGGAAACGTTTCTTCTTGAAACTAGCCATTGGAGGTCTAGTTATGGGTCTATTAATAGAGACATGCTGGAATGAGTTAAGACACATCAAGAACATTAGTTTTGAGTTTTTCTAAGAGTTAAAATATTGTTGAGATTTCTACAAGAGATTATCTTCAAAGTTCTTAATTTAAAATGCTTGATATTTACATCACCGGTTTGAGTTTTAATTGCAAAATCTATGTTTAGTGTTTCCCGATGAGATCCTTCCAAGTATTTTTATTTGATTTTTAATATTCATATATTGATTGCATGGTTAAGTATTGTTTAGAAAATCGTTTTGAACTTAAAGTCCTGAAAATATTTTAAACGGTTTTTTGCTTGATTATTTGATTGCGTGCTTACTTCGTGCTATCCACTTTATTATTAATCAGATTCTAGTTACCTCACATTGTATCTATCACATAGTAATTGTTCAGGTCTTTAATCAAGTATATTTGTATTGAGGTGGTATAAGCTCCTTATGGGTAGAAGCTTGATTTTTTTTTTCTATTTGCGAGTTTGAGCAGATTAAACACATTTGGGACGACGTCTAGTTAGGGTAACTAGGGTTTCAATCTTTTTCCTGTAAAAAATATTAGGGTTTGATATTTGTCCAGTAAAAAGGTTAGGTTATTCTTTTCTCTTGAAATAAACTAGGTTTTGATTCATCCTTTAAAGATTTATCCTAAACCTGTGAAAAGGATAAGTGAGAGAGTAGTATGTTGATTCTTAGCCTATGAAAAGAATCAGGGTTTGTAAAGGTTGATTTTGAGCCTGTGAATAGAATCTAGAATTGTAAAGGTACGGTTCCTACCTGGTAAAGGAATCAAGGGGTTTAGTGGATTGTAAGTCTTTGTGGTGCTCGGGGGACTAGACGTAAGTAAGAGTATCTTGCCGAACTAGGATAAATCCTCGTGTGCTGCATTGCTTATTTTCATATATTGTTTTTGGTTGTGCATTTAGAATTAAACACAATTTCGTTGCGTAACAAGATAATAATTAATATAGGAAAATTGATTATTTGTGTTTAAATGATTTAATTGTTTAAATTTTGTAAGTATCTAATTCACCTCCCTGTAGGGTAGCTCTTTGGGCCAACAGTTTTGATTTTGAACACGCACTTGCATCCACTAGGAGTTTTCCCATGGGGAGGTCAACTAGATCCTAAGTGTGAGTTTTGGTTAGGTCTTGAAGTTCTTCGTCTATTGTTTTCTTCCAAAAAGGTTTATTACTTGTCTATTTGTAGAACTAAGGCTCATACAAATTATGTATGGCAGGAAAACTGGCCTCCCTATAGGATTGAGGCTCATTCAGATTAAGTATGGCAGAAGCAGAATAATAATCACTGAGATAAGGGGAAGATGATTTACCCTATCAGAGTGGCGAGAGTGATCTAGAGATTGTATCTTAGAAGACGTTGGTGCAGGGCCATCAGACCATTAAAGTGTGAGAAAGTTTTTTTTTAAAGCCTACAAAAAGGATAAGTGTAATAGTGTGAAAGGGTGATATGTTTATTCTGAGTCTGTGAAAAGAATCTATTTTGTAAAGGGTGATTTTGAGGCTGTAAAAAGAATCAGGATTGTAAGAATTTGGTTCCTACATAGGAAAGGAATCAAAGGATTAATGGAATGTGAAATCTCTATGGAGCTCAGGGAACTAGACGTAGGTAAGAGTAGTTTGCCGAACTAGGATAAATCTTTATGTGTTACAATGTTATTTTTTTTTTTATTGTTCTGGTGTGCACTTAGCTAAACATATTTCTGTTGCTTTACAATATAACAATCAATTAGGGAAATTGATATCTTGGATATGAATTTATTGATTAATTTTTTGTCACCACTTGCTTCACTCCCATCTTGGGTAGATCTTTGGGCCAACAATTGGTACCAGAGCTGATTTAGCCCAACAGGCTTAAAATTCTAACTAAAAACATCACATGGCACACCACGTAAACACTCTAGAGCTCGGATCGTAGACTAAGGAAATAGCATGGAGGATCATAGAGAGAGAGAAAAAAAAAAACCACAGTGGCGGATCATAGAGAGCACGGTGGCAGATAATTACGCATGCTACCATATGTATGTCCGTTTTGGTTGTCCTAGCAATTTTAAACTGCAGACCAAATATTGGAACAATTCATGAAACCATTTAGATGTATAGCTTCTGTCATGAAACAATCCAAAAGTTGACTGCTATGGTCATAAAATGAATTAATAAAGAATTATTATCAATCAAAAGCATAAAATTCATGTATGATGCAAATTTAAATGGTATCACACATAATATCATGTAACTACATCATCTTAAAGCATCATTTGTGATCCTAATTAGGTTGATATGAATTTAACAAGTGTAAGTGTCGTTTAACCTTAGAAATACAAAAAATTATTTGTCTGAAAGTCTTGATATTCCAAAGTATTTTATTAGCATGATCGGCCGAGATTCATCATTACGTCATGTACTTAGTTCATTATCATGTCACTAAATTTGTCACAATTTTTAATAAAGAGATTAGTCCGAAAAATCACCAAGTTATTGTTATTATCAAATCAACGTTAATGAGATTAAACCCTCTAGGTCTAACAAAATACATATGATTGAGCTTGGATTTTTTAACTTTAATCCAACTGTATTAGTTCTTTTGGGAAAACAAAGACAAAAAGATCTAATTGCGTGGAATTTACAACTAAGGAAGTTCTCCACTTGAAATATATGTTGATAGACGTCACTCGTAGTTAGTGAAAATATTGTGACGATATTGTTTTTTTATAGGGTCAAAATTGAAATTGTTCTAACTTAAATTAATTAATTAATTAATGCTACTATCAAATTTTTTATGTCAACCTAATAGTTTTAGAAAGAAATCATGAATGGTCCTTAAGGGGAATGAGTAGGAATGTTAGACAATTCCAAAGTTCAGGGGTCAAAGTATAATGTCATAAAAAGAAGAGTTTAGGGATTTAACCCAAGACTATTTATAGAATGCCACACATTGTTAGTGGCTACTCAACATTGTGTTTCAATTACCTTTTTTTTTTGTTACCAAATACAATTTCACTTTTGATTTTTGCTATCACATAAATCATATCCGAGTCTAGCTTAGTTCTACCGATTTAGAATAAGATTCTTAGATAATTAGTATAAACTATTTCATTGGAGTGCTTCATGTGGATACTATTAGAGGTGGGACACTTTTGCCGCTCTTTGCAGAGCATAATCAAATCATACTTCGAGATCAACCAGTTAAGAAGCCGAAGCACATGGATAAGGTGGGAATATTTTACGTATATTAGATTCAATATATATGTTGATATTGATTGATTCAGAATTTAGAAAATATGGATTACTAAAATTGGTGTTTTTTTTTTTTTTGTTTTTCGTTTCACGAAATTTGGTATTTTAATATCCATATCCTTCACTATGGGCTTATAAGTCCACAACAACATAAAACCCATAGACCGTAGTTCTCATGGTATGGTTTCCTACTAACTTAAAAAGGTCTGGGAGTATTTTTCTTGTGGACTTATAAGTCCGTGCAAATCTGTGTCGTCTGCACAATACTGTGTTGTGTGGACCTATAAGTCCATACAAATTGGAACCCTAAAATTGCAAAACATCAATAAAACTCAAAAAATTGTGATGGAAGAAAATGTTTAGCTAACAATTAATGGAAAAACAACAACAACATTCATTGAAGAAAAACAACATTAACAAAGACATTCATAATTAAAGTAAAGGGATGGAAACAACTTACCATGCAACAATTCAAGAAAAAAAGAAGGAGATAAGATGACTGAAGAGAAGGAGGATGCCAAAGAATAGAGAAGGTTGTCGGATATGACCGTTACAGATTTCTATCTTCGAGCTATAGAAAGATGCTGGAGAGAAGTAACATGAAAGAGTGAATGATGCAAGAGAGAGCGATGGATGAAATGTGAAGGGTTTACATTTATTAAACCCTTAGCACTTGATTTTACATTATATGTATACATATACATATATATAGACATACACACACATGCACACACAGTGAAAATGTGTTTATTTCTTAATGCACACCCAAACACAATATATGAAATAATCAATGCAACACACAATAATATATCCTAATTCGGTAAGCTACTTTTACCTACATCCAGTCCCCCCAAGCTCCAACAAGATTCAAAATCCACTAAACCCCTGATTCCTTTCCTAAGTAGGAACCAAATCCTTATAATCTCGATTTTTTTCACAAGCTTAGAATCAACCTTTACAATTATCCTTTTTACAGGCTCAGGAAAAACCTATCGTTTTACCAGGCTCAAGACTAAACTAATTCTATTATAATAAGAATCAAAACCTAATCCTTTTAACAGGCTAAAGATCAAACCTATCACTCCCTCACACTTTTACACTTGTACTTTTCTCAGACTTAGGAACAACCTTTACAATCACCAAATTCTATTACAAGGAGAATCAACACCTAATCATTTTCAAGGAAAATGAATAACCTAACCATTTAACAGGACAAATATTATCCCAAACATGTCTAATCCTCTAAAACTCACAAATACAAAAAAAAAAAAAACATGTAAATTTCTTCGCATAAGGAGCTTCTACCACCTGAATACAAATATACTCAATTAATATCTCGAATAATTACTATGTGATAGATACAATGTGAGGCAAATAAAATCTGATTAATAAATAAATCGGGTAGCACAAATTTAGCACATAATAAGCTAATCAGGCAAAAATTGTTTAAAATAATTTTGAGGCTTTTAAGTTTAAAACGATTTTCTAGAAACCCTATGTCACAACCCGTCCCGGACTCCCATCATCCCGAGGTGGGCGTGACTACGGCATGACATCACCAAAATTACAAACAACCTATATAATAATTACGACAATATACATCCGCTGTATAATACAAACATTTATTATGGGGGCGCACCAGGCCCGAAGTTTTTTTGTTTGAAAAATATTTTTCCCTGAACCCTCTTAGATTCGCCTCTGACAGTTTCTCTTAATCATCCACAAGACCCCATCACATAGCTCTACCTAGTGCCAGTAGGGGACCGACTCCTAGCCGTTGTACCTGCGAGTGTACTGCCTTCTTAGTAAAACATTTTCGAAAATATTAATACTTTCTAAATATTTCCACAATCTAGTATGAATCAAGCATAAGTATATCAGTACTTACAATAAAGCAATATAGATAAGTTCCATCTAGTATAAAATCTTACCCATCATCATAATAAATAATATCAAATCAACCAATATATGTGAAACACCACATCCTAAGCACCAATCTCAAACACATACCTCCAACACACACTCACACACACTGGCCAGTCCTAGTGATCGTTTTAACCTCACGATCAGGAGTTGCAACGGTACCATAACATTCATAGGAATGCCTTCCTACGAAATATCCACACCCCTTTTTGGGGAGAAATACAATCCACACCCCTTACGGGGAGAAATATAATCCACACCCCTTCCGGGGAGAAATATAATCCACACCCCTTTCGGGGAGAACAGCCATGACATCGTCAAAATCAAATACAATATCATCGAATCGCAACTCAATAAATATCACTTACTCAAAATCGTCAAACCACCACGTCTACCACTTTTCTCAACCTAGCTTTTAAATTAAAAAAAAAATCATATTTTATATCTTCTTTTAAAGAAAACATCCGATTTTATCAAAACCATTTCCCATCTTTTATTTTTAGAAAATCAGGCATTTTTTAGAAAAATAGATATTTCTTATTCTCTTCTTAAAACCACCGTCTAATTCCACCAAATCTAGCGGAAATTCATTTTCGGCTTCTTTTTTTTTGAAATCGATCGAAGTCCAGTTTACTACCTTATTCGAATCGTGTTTGATCCATATTATTTACAGTTTAAATATTCACATATTTTATCATATATATTCGTAGAAACATAGTTTGGCAAGAAGACAGTACACTCACCTCAATATCCGTTTGAAAAACTGACACTGACCGCACTTTATCTGGACGCCAGCGCCTGTGAACCTAATAGTGGCAGATTCTAAATTAATATCTTATCGGAAACATCCTAATCATGCAATGCGGACCCTATATTCCGAATCGTTACTAATTTTATGTACTACACACTTAAAATTAATTAATCGTCACGAAATTATTATGATTTTAGGATTTGTAACACTAAATAAAATTTAATTTAACGAGAATTAATAGTCGATTGGAGTTTCACCTGTTTTCGAACCGTTTGGCGACCATGAGATGAGTTTTGGATTCTTCTGGGGTGGTTTCTGCAATTCTCCCTTTTTTTTCTTCTTTTTTTTTTTTTTTTTTTTTTTTTCTTCTTCTTCGTTTCTGCGTCCGGTCCTCCGTTTATGCGTCTGGTCCGATCCTCCCTCAGCCGCCGACAAAGAACTCCGACCACGTCTCCCTCCTTTACCCTTCTGCTGGCCGGTCGAACGATCCTACACCTACACTACGGTGAACGAGATACCGCCAGAAAATTCTGGCAACACATACCCACGACGGAGCCGAGCCGACGACGCCGAACGAACCACACTCCCGTCGTCACCGGTCCAAACGCACACCCATATCACAACGATCCACCACCTCCACCCACACAGCCGACCAACCACCCGGAGCCGATCACCCATCGATGGACAGCCCACACCGCCGGACCGAACTCCTTTCTCTCTCTACCCACTCCGGCGACTTACCTACAACCGGAACCACCCACACACACTCCCATAGCAGTAGAACACACCCACACCTACTTATTCCATTTTCAGAAAACACGCACACTACCCACCTGTTTCATTTTCAGAAAACGCACGGCCGGTCACCGTCGACGACTCACGTACCACAGCAACGGCCACGCTGGACAGAGCACAAACCAACACACCCACCATCTTCCGGAGGAACACGGCAGTGGCGATGATCACACGCCCTCTCATGCCGGTCGTCCGAACACTACCCCCGATCCCCTCTCTCTCTCCTTTGTTTTTTTCCTAGATTTTTTTCCTTTTGAGATCCTATCATGATATGCATGAACCAATATATATATGCATGAATTAGTGGTTGGAGGCTTAATTTCCTGTTGCCACGTCGCTACTTGCTTTCTTTGGTTGTCCCCCGACAGATCTCAGATCATCCCCAAGGGATATGTGGGTATATATATATATATATTTATATATATAAAATCTTTTATGGTTAATTACTCTTTTGTCCCCTTAATTTCTTAAAACCTTCTTTTTAGTCCAAATCTTTCACATTTAAGATTTTCTGAATTACGATTTCACCCCGGAAAGTTTCAATTCAAAAGTTACATGCCAATCTTAGATAGAATGTTTTCAAATTTTGAAATTTGACCCCTCAACTTTTTAATTTGAATCCTAATTGACCCGATTTCACCCCAAATTTTCCCAATTATTTTGAAGTGCAACTAAAATGACGTACGTGCTACAATTGAGGTCTTACAACTCTTCCCCTCCTAAAAGAAATTTCATCCCGAAATTTATTACCTAATCGAACAAACGTGGATATCTGTTCTTTATCTAGTGCTTTCGCTCCCACGTTGCCTCTTCCACTGCATAACCGCGCCATAGCACTTTGACTAACATAATCATTTTCATTCTTACACCTGACCTTTATAGCTTATGATTTGAACTGTCTCTTCCCTGTAGGTCAAATCTGTTTCCAACTCGATCGGCTGCGAAATCAACACATGACAAGGGTCTGACACGTATTTCCAGAGCATCGATTTACTGAGATCGTCATGTAGTCGAGATAATTCCGGCGGTAACGCAAATCCGTACGCGGTCGTGCCCACCCGATCTAAAATTCATATGGTTCGATATACTTGGACTTCACTTCCCTCTCTTCCTAAACGTCCTTAATTTTTTTTTTTTTTTTTTGTCAGGCTACTAATATGTCAAAGTTACATCACAAAGTTATACTCGCCTCATGTGATTCTAGAACAATTGTTTCCCATATATGGTCTCATTACCCCAAATTGCCCAAAAATTACAACCAACAACTTTTCGTCAAATCATAACTATCCAACAATCAAAGTGTACTTGGTCGGTTACCCTTAACACGGATAACTCTCCGTCAAAAGATCTCATGTTCCTAACTGCTTCCACTGCACTACTCTGATAAAATCAAAACCAGTAACAACACTATATGCAGAAAATATTTCGGTAGGGTGAGTCTATTTCACCCCGTCGTAACCGGCACTTATCCCTTTCGTCCGACATTTCCTAGTCGCTTGTCGCAACAATATTTTCCATTCCACATTTAACCTACTAATAATTGCCATCAGTCTTATCGGCACAGATAACTCAACTATCATCAACCTCGATACCTATCTCAACCCTTTAATATTTATATCGATATCTTTCCTAATACCTATATATAACCAATTCTCATAACTGCAACTCCAATATATCAAACAAATAACCTACAAGGAATCCCTTCATGCTCCTCCATTTTACTAAGTCCCTGACATGGTCACGTGTTTCAGGTTCGTTTCCACTAGCCTAACATGCTTCAGCCATATATCCACGTATGTATACAACTCGAAGTACATAGGTGCACTCCAGTCACAACGAAATCGATACCTTTCGATGATTATTAGCTACTATTATAAAATATTATATCATGCATACATACCAGCTCAAAGATATTTTAAATTCTCCTTGTCCCGTAACATCTCAATAATTTCTAATTCCCAGTAAAAGAAAGTAGTCACATCGGCTATTCTAAATCCCGCATAAGTTTGGTTTCCCTGTCTCAGTTCAGTTTATCAAATCAGAATCCTGTATCTTTTTCATATAACACTTTATGCGATGCCACCATAATTAACGACAAGATAATTATTAGCATAAACAGACTTTATTAACATTGCACCACCATCTCCGTTGGCAAAACTGCCACGACACAATTGCTCAACACATCGTCCCATATCTGAATCGCATTTACAAGGTATCAACTACCACTTGGGCAACTAAAGGAGTATGGAAAATTTTAATCCGCATGTTCAAATAATCATCAGCTCCTGACACTACAGTTTCCCCTCGCGGGTTGTTCATATACTGACGACTTATTTTATTTTGATAACAATTATTATTCAGGTCACCATACGACGATAACATCTATGATTTCAGAATTTCAGTTCCAAAATTTCGAATAACCAATTAATAAAATTCCTAAAATTACTAATCTTTGTCCCTTTTGATTTATTATTATTATTATTATTATTATTATTATTATTATTATTATTATTATTATTTATTTTTTTTTTTTTATTTTTTTTTATTCTGTCCCAACTTAATTTTTGATATTTGCATTAAATTAGTGCATCACACCATCGAACAATCCTATCAATATATATACATAGATATAGTGGACATACGTATCAGGATAACACTCTTCGAACTCCTCTCCCTTTTTTTCCTGGTATAGGTCAAGGCTACAATAGCCCGCCTAGAGATTTCGTTACTTCTTGACCTTAACTTGACGAACAAATTATCGGATAAAAAAAATGCCGTGATTCCCTATTTCCATTCCCAATCTACTAATCATGCCCATGCCCTTACCGTATCGTTAATATTACTGGGGTATTGCATATCTTATTCCATGTATTTTTTTTTTCTAAGATCTCATCTATAAATTGATATTATCAACCCTATGCATTTTAATTCAAATTTCCCAACCTTATCGTTCCTTCAGACACGCCGATCAGTTCTACAGTCAATTTTCATTGCCTCGCTAAACCTTCTTAACTGGACGTCCAACCTTTACATGCCTACACCCACGATAAAAATCAATACCGAACAGCCTTACCATCTGACCAGCCGCCCACTATACTTACAAGGGCCTTAACTTACCCATAAGTTAATATGAACAATCAACTTACCAAATTTTTATATATATATATATATATATATATTTTTATTTTTTATTATTTTTTTTTATCCGAAATATTTGCTATAGTTAGCACTGACCATCATCATTCCCTTCTACTCTTATCGTTCCCAATTGGACATCTAACTTCTATGCTTCTACCATTCAATCGATAAACATCATCTTCGTATTTATAAGCTTAATTAGAGTGGTCATCCAATCAATCGCTTAATAGACTTACAAAGACCTCAACTTGACACGTACATTGATATAAATAACCTAAATATATGCAACCATGCTTTTTCCAATTTTTGGCTTAAAGCACAAATTCCGTCATACAGTAGATGTCACTAAACGTTAGAATGAATACAATCTCTACTAATTCCAACAAGTTTCGAATTCCAGTCACATGTTCTTGGCCTTCCCCATATTCCGTCAATCCACCACCTCGACTTCTTTTGGATGCACTTGAATGCTATGCCTTAAGAGCACTAGTTATATTTACTACACTAGTCACCGTCTTAGTAACACATTCGGTAGATGTTTGACATGCTCCTCTTTACCTTCGACCAGGTTACCGTTTTTACCACGTCATAGTCCTTGACCTCCAACCGATAATATCCTACTCAAAATCTAACATCCTGATCTTTTGAAGTTGATTAAAATAACCGTCCATTTTAATTGATGAGTTACCAATACTGGATCTTCATGGAGAGAAACACCAGGTCTACATAAATCATTAGTTGGTATTCTGATTTATTGTAATGACTTCTTCTTCTATTAAAATTTCCTGAACTGCAAACAAACTTACTCTAATTCCCAATATCAATTTTTTTTTTTTTTTTTTTTTTTTCCGTACACCACCAAAATTATTCAAATTCAACTAAATGCAATCAATCATCGACTTAAATTAATCCACTCAATTTTTCCTATACCATAGCAAACGCCTTTAAAGTCCCACGATTATAATTTCCAATCTTACTTTCCCACATTCATTAACACCAATATAATTATCCCATCCTACGAACCAAACGTTCACCTCCTTATCCTTATGGGACCGATTTAACAACAACCCTAATTACTAATTACGCTTACAAGCACCATGTTACTTCGCGAAACTATATAGGAAAAATCCCTAGCTATTTCAATATCCACTGTCAAAACTTGTTTGAACAGCTTCTGCGTACTGACTTGTGATATCCTTCCTTGACCCTTTGCTAACCTCCTAAACCCATTGTCAGACTAACTGAGGTACTAGCTATGCCTTTCCAACATTACATATTTTTTATTTATCCCAAATTTGACTCCGCCCGCAACTCTATATTACTTATCCAAATGAATTATATCTACACGCACCTACTACCCTCTTAGATCCACAATCCTCAGCTATTTCTTCTATATCATTTCCTGTTACCTTGCTACATGCCACAACCGTTATTTCGTCTATTGACCAATCTAAAAAGTGCTTTCAAATTAAATTCTGGTCCAGTAATATTACAATTTCCTTTCAGATTGTCTAGAAAGCGATTTTTCCCCCTTGGAATATTATTTCTTATTACGTGTGTTCTACCATATCATCTAGTATATTGATAACGACGTAATTTGTTGTTTGTCTCACTTAGCCTTTTTATCCCGTGGAAGACATCTCTCCTAGTAATATCACCATGCGGTCATATCGTTGCCTGTCAAAAGACGACCCCTCACACACCATGCTAATGCATAACTTTATAAAATAAAAACCTAACATCCCCATACCAAGCTCACCTATTAACGCCCTATCTCATGTCCCCTACTGACTAGACGACTGGCACGTCTTCCTATCTCATAACCTTCTACTGATACATCTCCTGACCAGTCTACAGAACCTATAACCTAGGCTCTGATACCAAAATTGTCACAACCCGTCCCGGACTCCCATCATCCCGAGGTGGGCGTGACTACGGCATGACATCACCAAAATTACAAACAACCTATATAATAATTACGACAATATACATCCGCTGTATAATACAAACACTTATTATGGGGGCGCACCCAGGCCGAAGTTTTTTTTTTGAAAAATATTTTTCCCTGAACCCTCTTAGATTCGCCTCTGACATTTTCTCTTAATCATCCACAAGACCCCATCACATAGCTCTACCTAGTGCCAGTAGGGGACCGACTCCTAGCCGTTGTACCTGCGAGTGTACTGCCTTCTTAGTAAAACATTTTCGAAAATATTAATACTTTCTAAATATTTCCACAATCTAGTATGAATCAAGCATAAGTATATCAGTACTGACAATAAAGCAATATAGATAAGTTCCATCTAGTATAAAATCTTACCCATCATCATAATAAATAATATCAAATCAACCAATATATGTGAAACACCACATCCTAAGCACTAATCTCAAACACATACCTCCAACACACACACACACGCACTCACACACACTGGCCAGTCCTAGTGATCGTTTTAACCTCACGATCAGGAGTTACAACGGTACCGTAACATTCATAGGAATGCCTTCCTATGAAATATCCATACCCCTTTTTGGGGAGAAATACAATCCACACCCCTTACGGGGAGAAATATAATCCACACCCCTTCCGGGGAGAAATATAATCCACACCCCTTTTGGGGAGAACAGCCATGACATCGTCAAAATCAAATACAATATCATCGAATCGCAACTCAATAAATATCACTTACTCAAAATCGTCAAACCACCACGTCTACCACTTTTCTCAACCTAGCTTTTAAATTAAAAAAACAAATCATATTTTATATCTTCTTTTAAAGAAAACGTCCGATTTTATCAAAACCATTTCCCATCCTTTATTTTTAGAAAATCAGGCATTTTTTAGAAAAATAGATATTTCTTATTCTCTTCTTAAAACCACCGTCTAATTCCACCAAATCTAGCGGAAATTCATTTCCGGCTTCTTTTTTTTTTGAAATCCATCGAAGTCCAGTTTACTACCTTATTCGAATCGTGCTTGATCCATATTATTTACAGTTTAAATATTCACATATTTCATCATATATATTCGTAGAAAAATAGTTTGGCAAGAAGACAGTACACTCACCTCAATATCCGTTTGCAAAACTGACACTGACCGCACTTTATTTGGACGCCAGCGCCTGTGAACCTAATAGTGGCAAATTCTAAATTAATATCTTATCGGAAACATCCTAATCATGCAATGTGGACCCTATATTCCGAATCGTTACTAATTTTATGTACTACACAATTAAAATTAATTAATCGTCACGAAATTATTATGATTTTAGGATTTGTAACACTAAATAAAATTTAATTTAACGAGAATTAATAGTCGATTGGAGTTTCACCTGTTTTCGAACCATTTGGCGACCATGAGATGAGTTTTGGATTCTTCTGGGGTGGTTTCTGCAATTCTCCCTTTTTTTTTCTTTTTTCTTTTTTTTTTTCCCTTTTTTTTTTTTTTTTTTTTTTTTTTTCTTGGTTTCTGCGTTCGGTCCTCCGTTTATGCGTCTGGGCCGATCCTCCCTCAGCCGCCGACAAAGAACTCTGACCACGTCTCCCTCCTTTACCCTTCTACCGGCCGGTCGAACGATCCTACACCTACACTACGGTGAACGAGATACCGCCAGAAAATTCCGGCAACACAAACCCACGACGGAGCCGAGCCGACGACGCCGAACGAACCACACTCCCGTCGTCACCGATCCGAACGCACACCCATATCACAACGATCCACCACCTCCACCCACACAGCCGACCAACCACCCGGAGCCGATCACCCATCGATGGACAGCCCACACCGCCGGACCGAACTCTTTTTTCTCTCTACCCACTCCGGTGACTTACCTACAACCGGAACCACCCACACACACTCCCATAGCAGTAGAACACACCCACACCTACTTATTCCATTTTCAGAAAACACGCACACTACCCACCTGTTTCATTTTCAGAAAACGCACGGCCGGTCACCGTCGACGACTCACGTACCGCAGCAATGGCCACGCTGGACAGAGCACAAACCAACACACCCACCATCTTCCGGAGGAACACGGCAGTGGCGATGATCACACGCCCCCTCACGCCGGTCGTCCGAACACTACCCCCGATCCCCTCTCTATCTCCTCTGTTTTTTTCCTAGATTTTTTTCCTTTTGAGATCCTTTCCATCATGATATGTATGAACCAATATATATATGCATGAATTAGTGGTTGGAGGCTTAATTTCCTGTTGCCACGTCGCTACTTGCTTTCTTTGGTTGTCCCCCGGCAGATCTCAGATCATCCCCAAGGGATATGTGGGTATATATATATATATATATATATATATATATATATATAAAATCTTTTATGGTTAATTACTCTTTTGTCCCCTTAATTTCTTACAACTTTCTTTTTAGTCCAAATCTTTCACATTTAAGATTTTCTGAATTACGATTTCACCCCGGAAAGTTTCAATTCAAAAGTTACATGCCAATCTTAGATAGAATGTTTTCAAATTTTGAAATTTGACCCCTCAACTTTTTAATTTGAATCCTAATTGACTCGATTTCACCCCAAATTTTCCCAATTATTTTGAAATGCAACTAAAATGACGTATGTGCTACAATTGAGGTCTTACACCCTAAATCAAGCAATCAAGATAAATATAACTTTTAAAATCAATTAATAAATCTTGGATGGATTAAATTGGAAAAACACCGAAGAAAATGATAATATCGCAATTAGAACTCAAGTCGGTGACGCCAAACAGTAAGTGTTTTAGATCAAAAACTTATATAGAATCACTCTTTGAAATCTCAGTGAAATATTTACTATTATAATAGCTTAAATTGAAATTATTGATATATTAAACTCAATCCCATAGGTCTCTTTAAATAGACCTAGAACTAGCCCTCCAACAACTAGATTTCAAATGTTATGTCAATAAAAAACACATATGGATCCCATATATCATATAGATTCATAACGGCTATATTTAACCAATAATATAAATTTTAAAGCTCTCAATTTAGTCTAAAAAGTAATTTAATCTTAGTCAATGAAAGTATAGAAAGAATTATATTTAAGTATATAGACTAAATCGTAAGGTCAAACAAAATTCCATAAATCTCTCCCATATCTTTGACCCCAAATATTCTTCACAAAAATTGAAATATTTAAACTTAAAATCTGTAGGTTTAAGTATAGGAATTTCAAAGATATCTTATAACGGCTACTTTTCAAATACTATGTCATTAAATGACACCCCAAGACCCCATATATCATATATGTTCAAAATATATAATTTTCATTTAGAAATATTCTTGGAAAATCTCATTTTGATCCTTAAAATATTTTTAAATCAAAATCCATTAAAATAGGAAGTATTAAATCACTTTAATTAAGATAATGTCAAAATATAAGGACCAAATCAATAGGGATCATATAATAAGTCATATATATCTGAATATCATTTAAATCCCCCAAATCCCTCTCTTGGAATCATAAAAAAGGATAGGTTTTTTACCAAGAGATCAAATAAGTCAAAATATTGACTAAACCAACCAATTGACCGAACACTGCCCTCAGTCGACTGCCCGGTACCAAGGCTCAATGTAGACATTTGCTTTAAGCCCTGTCGGTTAACTGACTATTGCTATCGGTTTACCGTCTTGATCAGTAGGAATCCAATTTTCTCCATTTCATCTACTGACTCATTCAGTTGACTGACCCTCTTCATTCGGTTGATCGATTGGATCAGTGTGCTCACTTCCTTACCCATTTTAGCTACTGTTTCAAATGGTTGACAGATTGCTTTTCTTGGTTAACTGATTGGATCAGTAGGACTTTGTTTTAACTCCCAAAACTCATTATTTTAATTAGTCAACCAATTGTTCTTCTCAATTGACCGAATTGACCCGAAAACACAACTTTTTATGCTTTAACACACATTTTTCAATTACGTCAATTATCAAAATCATTTCACATAAGGAGCACATACAATATCTCATTTTAAGATCTTAAACTTATCACTTAATATCACGATACACATAAAATTAATGCCTTTTAAGTGTGGTCCGTGATCCTAATTCGGGTGGCATTAAGAGTATAAATATAAAGAATTATTTTCACCTATTTCTCATCAGCGTCTTGAAAACTCTTCATATCTTCGTTATGTCCATCTTGCACCCTTTATGTCTTCCTATTATATATGTTATAAAATATATATTAACATGAAAACAAAAATGCATCAACACAAGTGCTTTTTTAAGAGGAATATTTTTTTAAAAAATACACAATAGATTTTACCTAACCCCCCCCCCCCCCCCCACACACACACACAACAAAAAGGCGTTTGACCAAATTGCATAAAAGATCGATTCCAATCAATCTCAAATTAGTGGATAAATGTTGATGTTTTTATGGGACTAATGCTTTTACTAAGTGATTTCAGATTTAAAACTTCTGTGTAATTTGATTAAGAAATGAAAAAATCATTCAAGAATATGTAATGGGTGCAAAATGGAGATGATGAAGACTCGAAGAGTTTTTGAAAACATTGAAGAGAACTAGGTGAAAATAATTATTTACTTATATACTCTTGATGTAACCCGAATTAGGATCACGCATGCGACTTTAAAAATAAATTAATCTTATGTGTGTTGTGATTATTTTAGGAGTCTAAATTGTGTTTCATAACGTGCAAAGTATGTGAAATGGCTTTGGTTAAGGACCTTATAGAAAACAAAGGAGGGAAAATTCTCTTATTCATTGATAAAATTACAAAGGAGCAAACCACTTTAAATAGGAAAAGTATGACACACGGTTGCTAACCCTAGAATTCATACAATGAATGAATTTCCTAATTTATTCGAATCACTACTTTCCTAATTTATTCAAATCTCTAATCAATCAAACCTATACCAAAAATAACCCTAATTTACCAACACTCCCCCTCAAGTTGGTACAAAGATATCCATCATGCCCAACTTACTCACTTGAAGCTCGAAAGGCTATCTCAATAATCCCTTAGTCAAAACATCCACAACTTGTTGTGTGGTGGGTACAAATGGAGCATAAATTATTCATTCTTCAAGCTTCTCTTTTATAAAGTGTCTATCAATCTCAACATGTTTCATCCTATTATATAGAATCGGATTATAAGCAATGTTGATAACTGCCTTGTTATCACAATACAACGTCATAGGAAGATTTACTGGTCCTTTAAGCTCTTGGAAAACCTGTTCTAGCCAAAGATCTGACACACTCCCAGGACCATTGATCTGAATTCTACCTTAGCACTACTTCTAGTAACAACACTATGTTTCTTGCTCCTCCAAGTGACTAAATTGGCCCATAGAAATGTATAGTATCCCGATGTTGATCTTCTATCAGTGATAGAACCTGCCCAATCAGCATCTATTTATACCTTAATCCCTCTCTTCTCATTTTTCTTAAAGAATAGTCTTTTTCCTAGTTTGCTTTTCAGATGACAAAGAATTCAATACACAGCGTCCAAATGTTCTTCATACATGGAATTCATAAATTGACTTACCATGCTCATAGCAAAAGTAATGTCAAGATGTATATGTGGCAAGTAGATCAATCTTCTAACTAGTCTTCGGTATTTTCCCATGTGTATTGGAATTATATCTTTTACATCTCCAAGTTTAGCATTAGCTTCTATTGAAGTGTCAGAAGGCATGCAACCACTCATTCTAGCTTCTCTCAAGATATCTAGAATATACTTTCGTTGCGAAACTACAATGCCCCTTTTTAACCTTGCCATTTCCATTCCAAGAAAATTCTTTAGTTGGCCCAAATCTTTGATCTCAAATTCCTTGGTTTGGCTTTTCTTCAACCTACTCATCTCTTCTAAATCATCTCCAGTCAAAATTATATCATCCATATAGATAATCAAAACAAAGATCTTGTCTTTGGTAGATTTCTTTGTGAAGATAGTATGATCATATTGTCCTTGTGTATATCTTTGGCTCTTAACAAACTTTGTAAATCTCTCGAACCAAGCTCTAGGAGACTGTTTAAGACCACATAGAGATTTCTTCAATTTACATACCTTGGTTCCAAACTACTCAAAAAAGCCAGGTGGAGGCTCCATATAGACTTCCTCCTCTAAGTCTCCATTCAAAAAGGCATCATTCATATCCAGCTGATTCAGAGACCAATCAAGATTAGCAACAACATACAAGAGTACCCAAAATGTATTTAGCTTCGCCACTAGAGAAAAAGTCTTAGAGTAGTCCACTCCATATATCTGAGTGAAGCCTTTAGCTACATAACGAGCATTATATCTTTCCAAAGATCCATCTGAGTTGTATTTCACGGTAAATACCCAATTACAGCCAACAACTATCTTTTCATCTGGAAGATCCACTCAGGAACATTTAAAGCCTCCTGGACACTATTAGGAATGATCACACTAGACACTTATAAAATAAAGGCACAATATGAGGATGATATATTTTTGTAGGATGCAAAATTTGACAAAGGATGTTTATTACAAGACCTAACACCTTTCCCAAAAGCAATGGGAAGATCAAGCTGACTCGAAGAATTTAACTCAAATTTACCTAGAGGAATCTTTGACGAGTTATCATGATTTTTTTTTATCCAACCTCTGATTAGATTCTTGGTGGTACTATGGGATAGTGCCTCTTTATTATGCTAGATACTCCTTTAAATATACAAGACCTTTATATTGTTTCACACACATCTCTGTTGTTTCAGTATTTTTATTCTGAGATGGAATTACCAAAGGTCATTCATTGGTAGGTTCAATATTTTCAACATTTAATTCATTTGTGTCTCTAGACTTTGTATTTTCCATATCATTATCTTTCGGTAACTATTTGTGAGAAACATCATCATGAACAAACTCAAAAATTGAACTATCTAAAAAATCATTTTCACTAGTGCTCTCCTGCTGAATATGGGAATTGCTATAGTAATATTGTCCTTCAAAAAATGTGACATCCATAGACACCACGGCTGCTAGCACAGAATTAGTTGATGCTTATTCCCCAGATATTGTCATTGCTTATTCTCCAGGAAAAGTAGTTCACGACCCGTAGGCCTTCTACCTCCATGCGGCATTACTTTGTCAGGCTTTTGCCTATTACAGAAAATTCCCTATTGCTGCCTCTTGTAGGAGTCTGGGCCGTGTCTCAGTCCTAGTGTGGCTGATCATCCTCTTGGACCAGCTACTGATCATCGCCTTGGTAAGCTATTACCTCACCAACTAGCTAATCAAATGCAAGCCCCTCCTTGGGTGGATTCCTCATTTTGCTCCTCAGCCTATGGGGTATTAGCAACCGTTTCCAGTTGTTGTTCCCCTCCCAAGGGCAGATTCTTATGCGTTACTCACCCGTCTGCCACTGGAAACACCACTTTCCGTCTGACTTGCATATGTTAAGCATGCCTCCAGTGTTTATCCTGAGCCAGGATCGAACTTTCCATGAGATTCATAGTTGCATTACTTATAACTTCCTTATTCGTAGACAAAATGGATTTGGAATTATCTTTCATTCCTTCATTCCAAGGCATAGCTTGTATCCATATGCTTTATATTTGCTCAGAGTTTGCTCCCAGAAATATAGCCACCCCTGCCCCCTCACGTCAATCCCACAAGCCTCATATCCCTCTCATTAAATCACGGCAGGGGGAAAATCCAAATAGAAAAATTTACATTGGGTTTAGGGATAATCAGGCTCAAATTGATGACTTCTACCACGTCAAGATGAAACTCTACCACTGAGTTATATCCCTTCCCTATCCCCATTGAGAAATCGAACTGACTAATTCTAAGGTAAAGACTCAAGGCCGCCAGTCCACTATTCTTAAACAACTTGGGGCTGGGCCTTCTTTTCACACTATTACGGATATGAAAATAATAGGAAAAATGGATTCAATTGTCAACTGCCCCTATCGAAAATAGGATGGACTACGAATTCAAGCCATAGCACACGATTTCTTAAAACTGCACGATTTTCTCGATATAAATCAAGTAGGTTTTACATGAAGAAGATTTAGCTTAGCGTGTTTTATTCGATATGGGTAGGAAAAGAACCCAACTTGGTATTCTTCCAAAAATAGAAGAAGCAGAACCAAGTCAAGATGAGACAGATCAACCCCTTATTCTTGCGCCAAAGATCTTACCATTTCCGAAGGAACTGAAGTTACATCTCTTTTCCATTTCCATTCAAGAGTTCTTATATGTTTCCACGCCCTTTGAGATCCCGAAAAATGGACCTATTTTCTTAGGAACACATACAAGATTCGTCACTACAAAAATAAGATAATGGGACCCCCGCCATTAACTACTTCATTTATTAATTTCATAGTAATAGAAATACATGTTCTATCGAGACAGAATTTGTAACTTGTTATCCTCTTGCCTAGCAGGTAAATATGGACCTCCTTGGAAAGGATAATTCATTTTTGTGCCTTTCGATCAAGCTTAGAATGTCTAGGATCATAATTATGAACAAAGGCCACACTTCCAAAACAAAATTAAGGGAATATCTGTTGTTAGCCGAGTGGTGGGAAAATGTTCTATGAAAAGCTTTATTGGTGTTTTAAAATTCAAAATTCTCTTAGGCATCCTATTAATCAAATAAGAGGATGTTAACACAACTTCTCCCCAAAAATACTTAAGAACCTTAGTTTGAAAACTTATAGCTCTAGCAACTTCAAGGAGAAGTCTATTTTTTCTTTCAGCCATCCTGTTTTGTTGAGGTGTATTATTACAATAATTTTGGTGAATAATTCATTTTTTGGCAAAAACATTCCCTAACACAGTGTTAAAAAATTCCTTTCCATTATCACTTCGAAATTTTTTAATCTGAGTCTAAAATTGTATTTGAACCATACTATAAAAACTTTTAAGCACAATCTCAACATCAAAATTTTCTTTTAAAAGGAACACCCAAGTGACTCTAGTATGATCATCAATGAAAGTAACAAACTAGTGTTTTTCAAAAAATGTTGGTACTCTAGAAGGACCCCAAACATCACTATAAATCATGGTAATGGTTTTTGAATTTTTATATGGTTGAGATGGAAAAACAGCTTGATGATGTTTTGCTAATGCACAAGATTCACATCGGAAAACAAAAGAATTTTTATTCATGAATAACCTAGGAAACAAATGTTTTAAATATTAAAAATTTGGATGTCCTAATCGATAATGACATAACATACACTACGAGAAAAATGAGATTCTGCTACGAATTTTTTTGGCGACGACACAATAATCATTTCTAAATGTGACTATTGGCTACGAAATGAACAGTCGTAGCCAAATGTGACCTTCTTTGGCGACGAAGTGCAAATTTGTAGCCAAAGATGGTTAATAGGCAACGAAATTATAGAATTCGTCACTATTGGTCCGACTAATTCTTAGTGCCAAACAAAAAAAAAGAATTTTTTTCCCGCTAGCGTATTGGCGACGAAAATATTTTGTCGCCAATGTGGTACGAGATATTTTTTTATTTGGAAACGAATCCCTTTCGTTGCGATTTGTCATTCAAAATGTATGGGCAATGAAATACGTTCGTTGCTAATGTGACCGTCTATATTTAACATTCGGGGATGAACCAGTTTCGTCGCGAATTGTTTTCCCCCATACTCACACTCTTAGTCCTTATTTGACACCAAAATTATATGGTTTTGGTTTTGGCACACTCTCTCCCGCTCACAAATTTGTTGGGAAAAAAAAAGTTGAAAAAAAATCCCCAAACCCTCCTCCATTGAACATAGTCCCTCTCCCACTCTTCACATTTCATTCCCGCTCTACTGCCCTAGCTCTCTCCTCCGCTGAAATAAAACTTTCGCTACTTGAACAAAACCTCAGCCCCACTCTGCTGCCCTAGCTCTCTCATTCGCTAACCTCATGCAGTCGTACGTCTCACTGCTCAATCATCGTCTCTCCTCCGCTGCTCAATCGTTGCCTTCAAATATGTCGCTGCTAAACCCTCGCCACTCTCCTCAGCTTTTGAATTGCCATTTTCCTCATGTGGCTGCTCAATCGCCACCTTACTCCTTATTCCACTAGTCAATCGTCGCTTTACTCCTTATGCCGCTGCTCAATCGACGAGAGACACCGATGGCCATCGATCACTGCTTGACTCAATCCAAGAGTTATTCCCTTCACCAATCCCAGTTAAGCCATCCTGTGCTCTTGCTTTAATTCAGATTTATTTGTTTTCTTATTTGAATCATTGATTGTTGAATATGATCTTTTCTTGCTCTGTGTGTGTGTGTGTGTGTGTGTGTGTGTGTGTGTGTTTTCCAATAATTTCTAATTTATTTAAATTAATTGAACCTCTCATGCTTGGGTGAAATCAGGAATCCTCTTTCACACTGTCTTGATTTGCGATGATACTGAATACGCCAAGAAAAGTTGCAGAGGAAACATGGGATAAAATCAGAAATGTCGTTTTTTTCATTTCTAATTGTGAGCTACTTTTTTATTTTAAAAATGATTTGTACTTCTTTCAAATCCTAGGTTTAAGAATGGAATTGAGCCATGAAATTGCTTATCAAGCCTTCTTATAGGGCATTTACTAGGGGGGAAAAAAACTTCTTATAGGGCGTTGCCATTGTTTGAGTTCATTCAGAAGTTTCATTTATGGAACAATGGAAGCTTTCATGGTTGGGCACTCATCTATACCCCTGACGTATTACTCCTAATCAAAAACACCCCCACAATCTCGATCTTCCTCAACTGAGCACTCCATAGGAGACCATTTTCCATTAATGGCAGTTCGGTTTGGAGTGAAGTGGTATGTTATTTTCCTTTTCATTTCCTTTACGTCTTTTTTTTTTTTTTTTTTTTTTTTTTCTGTGGTTGATTTAGTTGAATATTTAGGTATGATGTAACCACACTCCCAATGGATGTTATGTATCGTATGATGGATGGGATAATGAGGAAGAGGTATATATCTATTTGAACACTCTTAATTATTTGTCTTGCTTTGATCATTACATTTTGATTAATTGGCATCTATTCGTATAACATTTATCTTGATTGGGCTTATAATCTTGTTTTGCAACGAACATGACCCTTAACCTAGAAGATCTTCTAGATGGTATGTATGAATGCTTAAAAGAAATGGCTTTAGTTCCAAATCAGAAAAAATCGATTTCTATGTCAACAACCTTAAAGAGATTCAATCAGGTGAGGACTTCTACGATTTTGTCTAAATTTGATTAGGGTTACAATTCATATCATTTGGGCATTATCTAATTAAATTCATACTCTAAATTTTGCCTTTGATTTTTTCGGCAGAGAAAAAGACTACACAAACATAGCGCTTCTAATTGGTATATTTGGTGTGTACATAGTGATTTTTCTAATTAAATTCATGTCTGAAAGAATCCATGGAATAGAATGCTTGCTTTCAATGTAATTGCCATGCCCATCCTGATGCACTGTTCTTTCTGTTGTATTCTATTTTATTTGGTTAGTTATTTATTTTCTTTTGTAATATATGTTTTTTTTTTGTCATGTTTCAATTTGTGTTTGTTTGGTTGCAGATCCTTGTTGGTTTTGTTTTATTTAAGCGCTCTGTTACTGTTCTGTTTTTGCACTTTTTATTTCATTTCCATTTATGTTCAGTTTCTGTTTATTTTTTGCTATTATTACTTGTTTATTTTGCAATATGAAGTGGAAGTAGAGCCACTGTGTGCTTTATTTGGGGGTTGGAAATCTAATGTTATTATTAATTGACATTAGAGAAAAAAAAGTTAACTTTACTATGAAGAAGATTGGCAGGTTTTGAAAAACAAAATAGTATGCATGAGAAAAATGCACAATTTCAATGAAGCATCATTTTGGAAATCACAATTTTTTCTCTCTAAATTGTTTAGTAGTGGGCCTTCTTGAGGATCAAAAGGGGCTCCACCTTTTTGTTGATAAAAAGATTGAAGTTTGGTTGAAATCTTGTTGAAGGCATACACAGGGTGTTTAATAAATTCGATGACTGAGGTGTAATGAAACTCTAATGGGAATAAATGGAGCTGGCTCAGTTTCTTCTACTTCTTGTTTTGAACTATTTTCCTAAATATTGTCGCTTCTTGTTCTCTCATAGGCTGCATTGTGGCACCCTTGGTTTCTTTAACATGGACTTTGTCTAAATCTCGACGGGTAAGATCCTTCCAGATCTTGTCATTCGGCTTACTTTTCCTACTATCTCAAAGACTTCTTCAACCTTTCAGGTACTGGTTTTTGATGTATAAATCCATACCACGAAATTTTAATATTTCACTAGCTGTTGTATGGGATACATTACAATCAATGTTTTCTTGTGCATGCTAGCTAATTGTTTGATCTGATGTTGTAGAATCAACAAAGCATATTTTTTGCTACAATGTTGTGTTCCCTGATTTTGTTCAGTTTAAATGTTTTTTTTTCCCGCTGAATGTTTCTTTTTTTAGCTGTTTGTTTTGGCTTTGAGCTGCATTTTTTTTTTTTTTTTTTTAAGTTGTTGATTTTTTAGCTACCAGTTCTTTAGCTATAGTTTTTTTGTTTACCTGCTGATTTATCCCATGGTGGGGGTTTTGAGATAGTTTTTTTAGTTGTTATTTTTTTATTGTTTTTTGAGTTGTTCATTTCTCAGGGAGCAAGTGATAGCAAATCCCATTTGGATAACTCTGAGAAGTGCTCTATGTCCGATGTCTCCGATATCAGGTCAGTGATTTCGATTCTGGTTTTGTCACCTAAATTTACGTACTTAAATAACAGCTTTTCTTCTCTTGATTAAACTTATCTCTCTGCAGGCTAGATTCTTAATCCTTGCTTTCATTATACCCAGTACAACTGAAGATGATGAAAGAAAGGTTCACAAAAATGTTATTGGGTAAAGAAATTTCAGGAACTGGTAAAGGGTTTTGTACAACATTGGTAATTTCAAATGCCATCACCAATCTCTATGGTACTTAAAGTTAAAATCACTCTTTATTCAACAATTCATATAATTTTTTATTTTATTTTTGGGTACTAATTAATGAATGCTTGTTCTTAGCCACTGTTTTTGGACACGTATGGAGACTGACTATTGCCTTTTGGTAAAAAATAGATGTGGACAAGAAAGAGAGTGTTTTCTTTTGGTTGGAGATCATATAGTTGAATTAATACCCTCTTGGCATACATTTTCCGATGGAAGCAAGCTTGAGGTACTTATAGTGTATGACTGATAAGAATGTGAAACAATAGCATATATAATATCTACATGTGCCTATACCATATTTAGTACGGAGTTTGTTTTTTCTTTTGTTTTGTGTAGAAACTTCTTGTTCCTCTATAGGAAATGTGGTTCATCTTGAATGCATCTTCATTTTCTCATATTTTTATGCATCTGTTTCCTTCCTTTTCTTCCCCATAATTCTAACCCTCTTTTGTTTTCTGGTGATTTTTGGTTCATCATGGTTTCTGATTTTCTTTCTTAATTATGTATTCTGATTTTTTAGAACCTTAGAAGTTATTCTGCATATGTCCTTTTTCTATTATCAACTTGATCATGCTAGTGGAAGGAGTCGCTCTTTGAAAGGTTATGCTAACATTAATGCCTTGTAGGCGCTTATAATTGAGGAATGTTCTCGACTTGGTTTGACGGTGAGGTTTGTGTAATTAATCTAAATTCTACTGTCAGCATATCTATTCCTGATTTATTTTAAGTTCTATTTTATTTTTTTAACAATTTGCAGATTCGACATATTATGGAATCGATGATGTTGATCTTTTACCATCTATCGTTTGTTTCTTGGTTATTTTCTAATGATGTTTCATAAGATATTTTGTTGTTATAATAGTGTTTTAGTATATTGGTAGAGTTAGTATATTTTGACTATTTGGTTTTTAATGCAGTTGTATGGTTTTGTTTACTTAATACTTTCGACTATTTTGTTTTTAATGTAGTTGTATGGTTTTGTTTACCTTTTGTTGATTGGTTGTGGCTATAAATTGACATTCTTAGCTTTAAGAAAATAAATTTGCTACAAAATTTATTTTTGTAGCAAATACTTTTCTTGAAAAAAAATTGTGTTTTGGCTACAAAAAAATTTTCGTCGCATAATATTTTTCTGCCAATTTACAATCTTGTTTTGGCGACAACAAAAAAATAAATCGTCGTTGATTGTTTCCCGCCTTTAAATATTTTTGGCGACAAAATAATTTCGTCGCCAAATTGTTTTCCTGCCATTTTAGTTTGTTTTTGGCGATGAATATTTTCATCGCCAAAATATTAGTCCCGTCATTTTTAATCACTTTTTGGCTGCGAAATGAATTTATTAGCTACAAATTTAGCTACAAAATAATTCATCGCGAAATAGCAGTCTTGCACAATGAAGTAAAATTCGTTGCAAAAAACCTTCTCCTACGGCACATAGGCTACGAAATCAGAATAGTAAATTTTTCGTCGCTAAAACGTTTTTGCTACAAAATTAAGGCTTTGGCTATGATTTTTTTTTTGTAGCCAAATGCCATTTTCCTTGTAGTGATAATCTTATTGCCACTAGAAATAGAAATAGAATTGAAATAGGTCTATTAATATTATCTTCCAAAGGTTGATCCGTTATAAAATAAGTAGAGGCCATCATCTTATTTAGCACCCCTAATCATCTTTCCTGAGGTTAAATCTTGAAATTCACAACGAAAAAACCAAAAATTAACTTGATAATTATGATCAAGAGTTAATTTGCTGACAGACAAGAGATTATATGACAAATAAGGAACGTACAACAAATTTTTAAGAATTAAAAAAGGGGAAATAGTAATTGTTCCTTTTCTAGCAACAGTAGCAAAAGAGCCATCAGCCATTTTAACCTTTCGATTCTCTGCACAAGGTGTATGTATATGAAGAAAAAAATTGTGAAGTGTCTGTCATATGATCGGTAGCACCTGAATCTAATATCCAGAGCAATTAAACTTGGTACAAGCGATGGCGACAGTGAAAGAGTTACCTGATTGTGTTAGAGAACAAGTTGGGTTAGAATTTCCTAAGGATTGGGATTGAAACATTTTGTATAGGTGCTCTATATGTTCCTTTGTAAACAGAAGTAGCTTTAAGGAAGATTGATGCCCTGGATCTGTGTTGCTAGCTTGAAATGCATAGACATCACCTCTGACCTAGAGTTACTGCCTTTTTTTTTTTTTTTTTTTTTGAATTTGTCGGTTTCCCATGCAACTTCCAGCAACTTTCCTGGGTATTCCACGATCTTCTATAATGGTCACACCAAGGCCTCTACTTTCCTCCTCACCTATCTCCTTCTAAATCTGCACCTCAGGCCATATGACCAAATCCTTTACCATCTATTTTTTGGTTCATCAATGTTTTTCAACATCACTTGCCATCGTTATTCTACGGTACGTAATTCGAAAAAGACCTCCCTTATTATTGGCAAGGGTTATTTTCCTAAAATACGTCCTCGAACCTCATCGAGTTCTTTGTTCAAACCAACCAAGAACACAAATACCCGTCCTCTCTTAATCTTCTTTTTGTATCGAGCACTACCATTTAGATTTTTCCATTGTTCATCTTCAAACATATCCAATTCTTGCCAAACCGCTATCATATCATTATAGTAGGTTGTTAGCTTGCTTTGCTACATCTTCTACATTCGAGTGTTTAATTTGAATAATTGTGAGTGATTGTCCAAATCTGAATAGATTTCTAGAACTGCTTTCCAAACATCGCGAGTCGTCGGCAGGTACAAGAAGAGCTTTCTAACAATGGGTTCCATGGAATTTATCAACCAGGTAGTTACCATTGAGTTTTTTGAATGCCACTACCTGTATCTCTGATCGTCGGTGGCTGGCGGTGTCACTTTTCCATTCAAGTGCCCAAGTTTTCCTCTGTCGTTGATCACTAACCACACGAACTGAGACCACTCAAGGTTATTATTTCCATTCAATTTTTTGAATGGTAATTTGAAGAAAATTTTCAAAAAAATGAGGCAACCGAAAGTGGTGGCTACAAGGAGACAACCGAAATCGGCTGCTGCGAAATTTTTTATGACGACAGCGCCGAAGGCGATGGCTGTGAACCCCCTCGATGACAACATCAACAACAGCGGCTACAAACCCCCCGACCACCCTCTGCTTGTATCCGACAAGGTTGAGCCGGAGCCAACCATGGCAGCTTTGAAGTTCATGATCAAACCTTAGGGCTTTGATGCCATATAAAAAGAAATTAGGGAATAATTCTCTTATTCGTTGATACAATTACAAGGAACCAAACCACTTTAAATAGGAAAAGTATGACACACGGTTGCTAACCCAGAATCCATACAATGCATGAATTTTCTAATTTATTCAAACCACTATTTTCCTAATTAATTCAAATCTCCAATCAATCAAACCCATTCTAAAAATAAACCCTAATTTACTGGTAGACCTAATTGAAAAATTGATTTTAATGCTTAAAATAATTATTTTTCTGGTCAATTTGGTCAACCAGAGAAAGAGGTCAGTCAACTATCCAAAATAGTGTGTTTTGGAAGTAGAATGGGTGACCTACTGGTCTATTAGGTAGATTAACAAGATGGGTCGGTCGATTGACAAGATGGGTTGGTCGACTGATGAGAACAGTAGCCGAAATTGGAAGAAGTACGAACCTTCTAGTTCAATTGGTCAACCAATCAAAATGGTCAGGCAACTGACGGCAAGGAGTCAGTCGACCAACATGTTCAATAAAAAATTTGATTGATTTATTTCTTATCTATCCAATTTGATTTTCATGATTCCAAATGAGGCTTTTAAGGGAATTTAAAATATTTTTGTTATATATCATGAAATATGATATTCCTATTTAATTAGTCTATTTAATTAAATATTCTTTTAATTAAAGTGATTAAACACTTCCTATTTCTATGAATTTCGATTTGAAAAAGTTTTAAGGACCAAAATGAGTTTTTCCTAGAATATGTTTTTAAGTAAAATATATATACTTTGAATATATATTGATATATGGGGTCTTGGGATGTCATTTATAATCATGACAATTGAAAACTAACCGTTGGAGGTCTAGTTTTAGGTCTATTAATAGAGATATATTGGATTGGGATTGAATATATCAAGAACATCAGTCTTTTATCATTCTAAGAGAAATTTTGTCCGCAGAGATTTATAAGTGAGATTATATTTGAAATTCTTAATCTAAAGCGCTCATTGTTTGTATTACCGGTTTGTGTTCTTTATTGCGAAATTGTTATTACTTTCGGCAAATCCCAGTGAGATCCTTCTAAGCTTTCTTTGTTGCTTTCTTATATTACTACTGATTTATTGCTTGGTTAAGGTGTTTTAGAAAAATCTTTTTTGAACTTAATTCTTGAAAATCTTTTAAACGATTTTTAATTAAAAAATTTGATTACGTACTACTTTTATGTAAACTATTTTTAAATCATATTTGTTTGCCTTACATTGTATCTATCACGTAGTTATATTCGGGGTATTAATTGAGTATATTTGTAATTAGGTGGTAGAAGCTTCTTGTGGAAAGAAACTTGCGATTTTTTGTATTGGCGAGTTTGAGAGGATTAGACACATATTCGAACGGTGTCCAATCAGGGTAGTTAGGTTTTAATATTTAGCATGAGAGAAAGATTGGGGTTTAATATTTAGCCTCAAAAAAAAAAAAAAAAAAAAAATAGGGTTTGATCTTTAGCCTACAAAAATATTAGGTTTGTCTTTTCCCTTGAAAAGATTAGGTTTTAATTTTTCCTAAAATAGAATTAAGTGTGATTGTAAAGGTTCTTCCTAAGTCTGTGAAAAGGATAAGGGTAATAGTGATTCATTGATTCTTAGCATATAAAAGAATTAAGTATGTAAAGGTTGATTCTGAGCCTGTAAAAAGAATTGCGATTGTAAGAGTTTGGTTTCTACCTGGGAAATGAATCTGGGGTTTAGTGGATTGCGAATCTCCGTGGAGCTCGGGGGACTAGACATGGGTAAGACTAACTTGCCTAACCAGGATAAATCTTTGTGTGTTTCATTGTTTATTCTTTTCTAATTATTTGGGTATGCATTTTGATTAAACACATTTTCGCTGCTAATTGTACGCGCGAGGATTCACATCATCATCCTCGCGGTATTGACTACTCGCAAGTATACGAGGTCTAGTTTTTATATAATGGATCTTGTAATATCGGATATCATTCCACTGGGAATGACGTGTAATTCGGTTGAGTATTGTGATTTCAATAGTTTCATATTATCTCGACTAATCAAAATTTGTTTGTTTTCTATTTAAGCTACTAAGATAAATGACAACTATTAAGTTAGTTCTAATTACACTAATTACTTAGGTATTGATTTCTTTCACATAATGCATAATCGACGTCATTAAGTTAGCTATAATGGTTTTTATCTACTCTGACAATTTCTGTATCGATAACTCCTTCGTTACCTCTCCCGAGTATAAGACGGGGGATTACACGACTTCGTGTCAACGAAGAAGTCCCCCTCAACGCCTTAACGACCCTAAGTCACGTGAGTCTTAAGCTAACGTCATGGATTGCATACGTTCTAATGCCCTCCCGGGTCGTTAGAACGTCACGTTGTATTTACCCTAGTCCGAATCCAGGGTTACCTCTCCCGAGTGTCAAACCCCGTATTCTCGGTTTATCAATACAAGCATAATATCAAGAATAATGGTAAACACAATCGAATTTAGACAAACTACACATTAAAGTAACATTAATTCATTCACCTTAACAATTACATGATTTCAACTATACCTAAGTAACATTTAACTAATACTACAAGATCTTAGCCATATGTCATACAAAATAAGAGGAATTCAACATTCTTAGATATGAAAAAGTAATTACAAAGATAAAAACAAGAGAAGAACGATCAAAATCTAATGATTTTAACTGAAACCCCGATTGCCCGCTTGCCAAAACAAGAGAGTAATTACAATCTCTTATACTTAACCAAAAACATTTAACTGAAACCCCGATTGCCCGCTTCAAGTTAGCATAATCTAATGCTACTTGTTTTCACTCAATTTTTACTTTTATTCTTAGCGACAATGGTTTTGAAAGATTTAATTGGTTAAAGTATAGAAACAAGTTCAGAAGTGAAAAGTTTATGGCTTCGACAGGAGAACGAGGGAATAAATTTTCAGGTTAGTTTCAAACGGTTCAAGCGATAAAAATGAAGGCCTATATCATGCCTCTGGAATTACCTTACCTATAATTTCGCCTCAAGCCTCCCCCAGTTAAGTTCTAGATTCTTCATTTATGTCAAGAACTTATTACTGAATAATCGGTGTCAAATCGTTTAACTAATTATACAATGAGTTTATGTGATCGTGCGATTTAGGATCAAAATAATTTTTACCTAATCGACATGCTAAGCACACAAAACACACATGAATGGCATTATCCACAACCTCAATATGCTATTTAGGGGGTAATTTTCATCATCCGGACATGGTTCGGACGAACTTAAAAACTCACCAGGCACGTACAACTATATTCATTAACATATCTACTCTAATTCTACAAACTAATTTTACTTATGCTAATGATCCTTACACATTCATAACTAAACATTACACATGCATAACAAAAAGAATTTCAAAATTTACAAAAATTTAACATTAATACCATTATAAGCAAAAATTTGTCCACAAAAAGAATTTTGTCCCATTTACATCAAAAAATTGTCATCCTTCATATCCCCCCCCCCCCCCCCCCCCCCAAAAAAAAAACTACATTATTCCATATCATATACCCCCAAACTTAAACGATGCAGTGTCCTTACTGCCTAAGCAGCGAACCCAATAACAGAACAGAAAGCTAAGTATTGAAAACTAGGTTTGACACATACCTAGGAGGGAAGACATACAAGTCTAACCTCCTACCATTCATTGGGGAGGAGATGGCGGTTGCGGCTCATCAGTCTCGAAAGGTGGCACGGGCGTATAACGCATCATGTCGATTCCGAGGTGCTCAAATAAAACCCGTTGATTTTGATCTTGCTGCCGAATATAGTTATCCATATAGCTCTCCATTCGAGAAAAAATAGTTTGGAGCTAGGTCATGTCGGATTGGAGACTACGGATATCTCGTGAAATCTGGGTGAGTTGGTCGCGGTGGGTTGTGGGCGTCGGTGGCTTCGAAAGGCCAGCTTCTTCCTCTTCAGGACCCTCTTCTCCTTCAGCTGGTCTGCCCTTCCACAATCTGTTAATCATTGAAAGATCGAGCGGCTTTATAGGTGGAAAGGGGCTTGTAGACGTGACACAAACTCTGGCACGTAGAAAGAGAGCGATTAGGAAGGAGGGAAAAGGAAGGCCACCCTTCGTCATCCTGGCAGTATGAATTATTGAAGAGTAAATATGCCAACAGTCATTGACGGGTGTCCCTCTATCAATGCCATATAGCATAAATGCTCGCTCCTTGGAAACATCGGACACGTGAGAGGTAGAGAGCAGATTGGTGCAGATAAATTGATGCCAAATCTTGGGGATTGGTTTCAAAAACTGCGCCTTGAAGATGGCCTGACCCTGCCATGTGTTCTTCCACTGGGCGTTACCCGTTGTCAGGGCCTGAATCACCATACTCATTATTGGTGTGGCAACATCGGATAAATCTCGGGAGGCTTCCGGCCCCGTCAATCCAAGCAACTCATTGAAGTGGTCTGCACTGAACAGAATTGGGATGTTCCGGACCCTCGTCTAAAATAGAGTGGCCTCGATAATGTTCGCATAGAACTCGCGTACCAGGGCTAACTCCCCTGGTGGGGGTGAAGCATAGAACTGTTCCCATCTTCTACGTTGAATGACGGTCCTGAATTCTTCAGGAAGTTCATGCAAAGGTCCGAACCCCCTCTAGCGAATGCCGAGATGCTCACTTTCATGTTTATTGTAATGGTCCTCGGCTTTCTTAGAGATGAATTTTAGAGAGTTGTAATCCGAGGTAGCCGAAGGTTCTTTCGTTCGTGGTTGCTTGGATGCCCGACGCTTTGCCATTTTGCCTACAAATCACAATCACAACACCAACCACAATAATAATAATAGAACACGCAATTCAAACCCTTGTCAGCGAACACACAATGCCCCTTTTTAACAAACATATGCCAACCAAAACCAAACAATACAAATTTCACAAGATATCCTACCAACCAAAACCAAATCACATTTTTTTTTCCGCAATGTAGCCTAAAATAAACGATTCACATTGTGTATATACACAAAAACATAATAGGGTTTACCAAAAATCATTCCTAAATCCCTAATAACGTGAAAAATGCAATCCTAGGGTTTAAAGGGGTTTAGGGTTCTAGTCAAATCCAATGATTTTTGAAATAAATGAGCAAATGAAGCAAATATTTCAACAATTAAATGAAAAATAGGATCATTGACACTTACTTGTTGAAAAATTTTGATCAAATCACTTGAAGATGGCGATTTCACACTGTTCACCGTTTAAACCCTAGATTTTCGAAAATGGGAAGAGGAATCCAACGTTTGGATGAAGATTCTTGGTGGAAATCCAAGTTTTTCTCAATGTAGGATGAATCTTTAAAGGGAGGAAAGGATTTAGGATGGTGAAGTTGAGAGGTTTCTTGAAAATTTTAGGAGGGAAGTGTCGTTTGCGAAGAGGAAGGCTGTGATTTAAAACAGAGCTATCGTGAATTCACCTAAGCGGAGGTTTTTCCGCCTAGGCGAAGTAGCGTCTTTTTCTTTTTAAAAAACTTTCTGATGTTAATTTGCCTAGGCGGTGGTTTTTTCGCCTGGGCGAATTTACGCCAGTGTGAAACCCTTGATTCTGTTGTAAATCCTCTTAGGCGGTGGTTTTTCCGCCTAGGTGAATTTACGCCAGTATAGAAACTCAGTCTTTTTTCATTTTCCGCCTAGGCGAAGTTACGGCAGTATAGAAACTCAGACCTTTTTTTTCGATTTTCGCCTAAGCGGTGGTTTTTTCGCCTAGGCAAATTTACGCCAGTGTGGACTTTGGCTGGATTCCTTCAGGTTTTCACATTTTTTCTCTACACCTCTTACTTCCACTTCGTTCCTCAAACAATTTTTAGCATGCAATTCAATCCTAAGTATCCAGCCTCATCAATTCACCACAAAAAAATAATATTCTGAGATCAATACGATCTCCAAAGAGTAATTTATTTAAAATTTGGGAATGTTCGTTACCCTCGATGACATATCAAAAGATGTTGCTTGGTTTTACGTCCCTAGCTGGAAGTTTATGAATTCCGGCTCTATCCTTCAACGAGGGAGATGTTCTCCACAACTCGCTCTTCATCCTTGAAGTAGTGCTTGATTCGCTCCCCGTTGACTTGGAAAGTTCGTCCATCTTCACCTTCTAACTCAATAGCACCAAATGGATAAATATACTTGATTCGGAACGGTCCAGACCACAGGGACTTCAACTTTCCAGGAAAGAGTCTCAACCTTGAGTTAGACAATAGAACTTGTTGGCCCAGACTGAACTCCATCTGGACTATCATTTTATCATGCCACCTCTTCGTTTTATCTTTGTAAAGCTTGGCATTCTCATAAGCCTCATGCCGGAATTCTTCTATTTCATTCAATTGGAGGAGACGTTGCGCACCAGAAGCTTCTAGGTCAAAGTTGAGTTACTTAATCGCCCAAAATGCACGGTGCTCCAATTCAACGGGCAAATGACACTCTTTCCCAAACACCAATCGATACGGAGACATGTCGATCGGTGTCTTAAAAGCCGTGCGGTACGCCCATAAAGCATCATCAAGCTTCACCGCCCAATCCTTACGATTAGTATGAACCATTTTCTCTAGAATTAGCTTGATTTCTCGGTTTGAAGCTTCAGCTTGGCCATTTGTCTATGGGTGGTATGGTAGCGCCACCTTGTGTCTAACCCCATATTTTGCCAACAAAGCACTAAGCATTTTATTACAAAAGTGGGTTCCCTCATCACTGATTAAGGCTCGAGGTGTCCCGAACCGTGTCATGACATTTTGTTGAAGGAACTTCAAAACCACTTTGGCATCATTGGTAGGTGTTGCTACGGCCTCAACCCATTTAGACACATAATCCACCGCTAACAGAATATACTCCTTGCCAAATGACGGCGGAAATGGCCCCATGAAATCTACGCCCCACACATCAAACAACTTAAGCTCAAGAATAGACGTCAATGGCAATTCATGCCTTCTCGATATGTTACCCACCCTTTGACATCTATCACAAGTTTTTACAAACGTATACGAATCTTTAAATAAAGAAGGCCAGTAAAAACCTAATTAAAGTACTTTCGATGCTATCCGAGTGGCACCAAAATGGCCGCCACAAGGTGATGAATGGCAATGGTAGAGAATACTAGCCATTTCCTCCTCCGGAACACATCTCCGGATCACCTGATTAGCACATTTCTTGAATAGCAATGGCTCGTCCCACAGATAATACTTTGCATCAAAAAGAAATTTCTTCCGTTGGGTTCTTGTCAAATCAGGTGGTAACACGTTACATGCAAGATAGTTAACAATGTCCGCATAACAAGGAAGTGCATTTTCGACTGAAAATAGTTGTTCGTCAGAGAACACTTCCGTGATGCTAGACTCCTCACCAACATCTTATTGAATCAACCTTAACAAATGGTCGGCAACAATGTTCTCACTACCCTTTTTATCCCTTATTTTAGCATCAAACTCTTGCAATAGAAGAATCCACCTTATCAATCTCGGCTTGGCATCTTTCTTTGCAAATAAGTACCGGATAGCCGCGTGATCCGTGTAGACGATCACTTTTGACCCAATGATATAAGACTGAAACTTATCACAAGCAAAGACAACCGCTAGCATTTCTTTCTCAGTCGTGATGTAATTCTCCTGGGCATCATTCAATGTCTTACTTTCATAATAGATTGAGCGGAAGATCTTCTCCTTTTGTTGGCCTAACACCTCGCCAACGGCATAGTCACTCGCATCGCACATAATCTCAAATGGCATCTCCCAGTCCGGAGCGACCATTATTGGAGCCGTGATCAACTTCTTATTTATCGCCTTAAAAGCCTCTATGCAAGCCTCATTGAATTCAAATAAAGTATCCTTCTCAAGAAGGTGACATAAAAGCTTCACCGTCTTCGAGAAGTCCTTAATAAAGCACCGGTAAAAGCCAACATGCCCCAAGAAACTTCGAACTCCTTTCACATTAATCAGTGGAGGAAGCTTCTCAATCATTTCAATCTTTGCTCGGTCCACCTGAAGCCCCTTGGAAGAGACTCGATGACCCAAGACGATCCCCTCTTTAACCATAAAGTGGCACTTCTCCCAATTTAGAACTAAATTCTTCTCCTCACATCGGTCAAGAACAAGCGCCAAATTGTATAGACAGCGATCAAAAGACGACCCAAAGACTGAGAAGTCATCCATGAAGATTTCCATTTTCTCTTCTACCATATTAGAAAATATTGCCATCATACACCGTTGAAAAGTTGTTGGTGCATTGCAAAGGCCGAACGACATATGTTTATAAGCAAACGTCCCATACGGCATGTGTTTCTTAGTCCTCTAGTACAATGGCTATTTGATTATAACCTGAATAGCCATCAAGAAAGTAATAGTACTTATATCCGGCTAATCGATCAAGCATTTGGTCAATGAAAGGAAGAGGAAAATGATCATTTCTCGTCGCCTTATTCAATCTTCTATAATCAATACACACACGCCATCCCGTGATGGTCCGTGTAGGAATAAAGTCGTCCTTATCATTCTTCACCACCATCATACGTCCTTCCTTGGACACCACTTGCACCGGGCTAACCCACTTACTATTGGATATAGCATATATAATTCGCACATTCAAGAGCTTCAACACCTCCACTCTCACCACTTCCTTCATAACCAGATTTAGCCATCGTTGATGTTCAATAGAGGGTTTAAACGCATCATCCATCAAAATCTTATGCATGCAAATCGAAGGGCTAATTCCTTTGATATCCAATATAGACCAAGTAAAAACGGATCGGTGCCTCTTCAAGATTCTCAGCAACTTACTCTTCTCTTTTTCCATCAAAGATGATGAAATTATAACCGGATTGGTCGAATTCTCTCCCAAAAATATATACCAAAGATGTTCCAGCAATTGCATGAGTAATAATCCACCGTGAGGCGGATTTGATTCCTCGGGAGAGTTTTCAACTTCTTTAATCTCCGCCACATGAATAGGATCTTCTATGTCTTTAGATTGAGCATCCAAAGTCAGCACGTAGTCCACAACATCAAGTTCCGTGGTAGAGCCTTCCTCACCGAGATCCCCCAAAGATAAGGAATTTGTGAGAGTATGCTCTAACGAATCCATCTCCATATTTACAAGACAGAACTCCCTCACACAAGAGTCCACAACATCAACTCGATTGCAATTAGGAAGTTCATCCGAAAAGTTCATAGTTTTAAAAATGTTGAACCTTATTTCTTCATCATTCACTCTTAACGTCAGATTTCCATTATGCACATCAATTAAGGCCTTTCCCATTGCAAGGAAAGGTATTCCTAGGATGATCGGGATTTCTCTATCTTCTTCCATTTCAAGCACAATGAAATCCACCGAAAATATGAATTTGTCTACCTTCACTAGCACATCCTCAATGATACCTTTAGGATAGGTTAACGAACGATCCGCCATTTGAAGAGAGATCATTGTCGGCTTTGCACTCCCAAGTCCTAACTTTTGATAAACTGAAGAAGGCATCAAATTAATACTCACCCTAAGATCACAAAGAGCCTTATCAAAATGAGATTTGCCGATAGTACACAGCATTGTGAAACTACCCGGATCCTTTAATTTGGTAGGCAACTTCCTTTGTAGTATTGCACTACACTCCTCCGTTAGCTTTATTGTTTCGTACTCCTCCAACTTTCTCTTCTTTGTCTAATGTCCTTCAAGAACTTGACATAGTTGGGCATTTACTTCAATGCATCCACAAAAGGAATGTTGATGTGGATTTTCTTGAAAATTTCAAGAAATTTTTCAAATTGGGTATCCAACTTCCTCTTTTGGAATCTTTGAGGATATGGCAATGGGGTTACTAGAATCGGTGGATTCTCTGAAAATGTTACTCGCCCCGGCATCACCCTTTCATCTCTTCTTCTCTCCTCGACTTTTTCTTGGTTCTTATTCTTATTCAAGTCTTCACTCGGCTTCTCATCTCTTTCATCGATTTTTACTTCAACTTCCTCCTCCGCACTGGTTCTTGGTTCATCATGATGAAACTCATGACTCACTCCCGGCTCCTTTTCCATAGGCTTGCTCACTTCTATGTCTTTTTCACTCCTCAACTTAATTTTCTTGCATTCCCTAGGGTTGGTTTCCATGTTACTTGGAATCTTCCCCTTTTGTTGCTCTTGGATGGACCTAGCAAGCTGAGCGATTTGAGTCTCTAAAGCCTTCACCGTGGCATTGGTGTTTGTACAAGTGGTATCGATTGAGTCAAGCCGTGTTTCATGTTTGTTCATCCAGTTATGCATCTTACGCATCATAGTCTGAGTCTCCTTCATAAACGAACCCAACACTTCATCCAAATTTGACTTTGGATTATGCATTGATGATTGTTGCATTTGACAATTGGATTGCATAGGATATCCTGAAGCTTGATTTCCATATCCCGGAGGTGGCTGCAAAGAGTTCTGATTGTTCACATATGAGAAGTTCTCATAGTTGCGAAGTCCAGGATTGTAATGAGTTGGAATGTTGGTAGCGGGCTTGAAAGTATAGGCACGATTGTTTAGAAAATGGCATTCCTCGAACTCATTATCCAATCCGGATTGAGAACAACTTGCTGCAATCTTCTCCCCTTGACTCGACAAAGCATCTTTTGTAGACATGGCGACCAATTGATCCGAGAGCTTGGACACTTGGGCCGATAACGTTGCAATATGGTCAAATTCTAGGATAGAAGAGACCCGTCTTCCCGTGTTCCTCTCATTTGACCATTGATAATTGTTAGCCGCCATTTCTTCCAATAATGCATTAGCTTCGGTAGGGGTTTTGGACAACAACGATCCCCCTGAGGCAGCATCAACTATCGTTCTGGTCTGGCCATCTAACCCATTATAAAATAATTGGGTTTGAAACCAATCCCGATACCTGTGTTGGGGGCACCTTCGCAATAGGTCCTTGAATCTCTCCCATGCCTCAAACAACGGCTCAAAGTCACTCTGGTGAAACTGCGCAATCTCACCTTGGAGTTGAGAAGTCTTCGAAGTTAGAAAGAACTTAGTAAGGAACCTTTGTGCAAGGTCCTCCGAAGTATTAATGCTCCCCGGTTGGATCGACTGAAACCAACCCCTTGCTCTATCTCGTAAAGAGAACGGAAATAACCTCAACCGTATGACATCTTCGGCAACTCCATTTATCTTGACAGTGTCAAAAATCTCGAGAAAGGTTGCCAAGTGGACGTTAAGGTCTCCGTGAAGATTCCCGCCATACTAGTTTTGCTGAACCATGTTAATTAAGGCTGACTTCAACTCAAAATTATTTGCCTGAATCGGCTGCCTCCGGATCCCTGAATAGTTATCCAACATTAGTGGCCGATAATAGTCCCTAAGGATTCGTTGTGGCCTCTCTTGCTCCAGAGGCTGAAGTGCGTGCGGCTCCGGTGGTTGTGGAACATTTTCACGTCCCCCCGACCATAGTGGTAGCTTTCTCCTCTTTCTGTTTACTAATGCATTGACTACGTCGCATGCACTACTTAGTTTAAATAAATAAATCAAATAAACAAATGAATTGAATGAAATTAAAAGCAAAATAATTATCGTGATTAACATTCAACTACTTGATCACAATATCAACTCAATTGAAAAACACCGTGCATTCCCGACAACGGTGCCAAAAACTTGTACGCGCGAGAATTCACATCATTGTCCTCGCAGTATTGACTACTCACATATATATGAGATACAGTTTTAATATAATGGATCTTGTAAGATCGGATATCGTTCCACTGGGAATGACGTGTAATTCGGTTGAGTATTGTGATTTAAATAGTTTCATATTATCTCGACTAATCAAAATTTGTTTATTTTCTATTTAATCTACTAAGATAAATGACAACTATTAAGTTAGTTCTAATTACACTAATTACTTAGGTATTGATTTCTTTCATATAATGCATAATCGACGTCATTAAGTTAGCTATAATGGTTTTTATCTATTCCAACAATCTCTGTATCGATAACTCCTCCGCTACCTCTCCCGAGTATAAGACGGGGGATTACACGACTTTGTGTCAACGAAGAAGTCCCTCTCAACGCCTTAACGACCCTAAGTCGCGTGAGTCTTAAGCCAACATCACGTTGTATTTACCCTAGTTCGAATCCAGGGTTACCTCTCCCGAGTGTCAAACCTTGTATTCTCGGTTTATCAATACAAGCATAATATCAAGAATAATGGTAAACACAATCGAATTTAGACAAACTACACATTAAAGTAACATTAATTCATTCAACTTAACAATTACATTATTTCAACTATACCTAAGTAACATTTAACTCATACTACAAGATATTAGACATATTCCATACAAAATAAGAGGGATTCAACATTCTTAGATATAAAAAAAGTAATTACAAAGATAAAAACAAGAGAAGAACGATCAAATCTGAAAGTGAAATGGTCCACTATCGCTAATGATCGATCCGCAAGTGATTCTTCTTTGCCCAAATGATGAATCTCATTCTTGATCTTCAAAATATAGCTTAAGAACTCTCTACTAGGGTTAGGGTTCATCAACAACCTTTTTTAAACATGGGAAAGGGGTATAAATAGGCCTAGGGGTTCAAAAATATCTAAACAGATATTTTAGCCTGTTCTGTGAAATGCGCCTAGGCGTAGAATCTTCGCCTAGGCGAAGTTTAAGTCGGTTAAAAATCCGCCTAGGCGATGGTTTATTCGCCTAGGCGGAGGACTAACTTCTTCGTCTTCTTTCTTTCTGATGGATTTCCGCCTAGGCGGTAGAAACTTCGCTTAGGTGGATTTTCGCAATTCAGCACTTCTAGCAGTTCAGCATGTCTAACATTTTGACGGAATTCCACCTAAGCGGTGGAAACTTCGCCTAGGCGGATTTCAATATTTCAGCCCTTGTAACTTTCTGATGGATTTTCGCCTAGGCGGTGGAAACTTCGACTAGGCGGATTTCAACATTTTAGCATTTCATCATTCTGACGGATTTCTGCCTAGGTGGTGGAAACTTTGCCTAGGCGGATTTGCGTTGTTCTTTGAAACCTCATTTTTTTAATATTTTGACTACCCTTTTTTTCCACCATTTTGCTCAGTTTGTCGATTGTTTACGTCCCTACTTCTGACTAATAAAAACAGCTAAAAAGATATTACAACTTTAATAAAATACTGGAAAACTGGCAAATTCGGTTTAAAATTAAATAGGTACTTTACACCTATCACTAATCAAGATAATAATCAATTTAGGATAATTAAGATTTTGTGTTTAAGTATTTAATTGTTTAAATTTTTAACTACCTAATTCACCATTCCCCCTTCTTGGGTAGTTTTTTGGGCCAACATAGATGATTTCAAGAATGGCTTCATAAAATTTAGCTTTAATGGTGGTGATGATGACAACAATGGCGATAGAGACGAAGGTAGAAACCAACGGTAGTGAAAGCAGGTCTACTCTCAAGTGATAGTGGTGGTAAGAGTCGTCAAATCTAGAAAGATCTACTTAGATATAACTAGATCCGATAAGATATGACCATATGTAAATAGGAAGAAGTAAATGAGGTGGCAATAAGCAGATGTGGGTGTGGCAAGAAAGCGGAGATGGTGGCAATGAAGAAGAGGAAGACGTGAGTGCAGTAGATGTGATGGAAGCATGATGAGCAACGCAGAGGAAGTAAAGGTGGTAGCGGTGACGGCAGCAGTGGCAACGAGCAAATGTGGTGGGTCCAGTGCGTTATAGCTTAGAGAGAGAGAAAAAGGAGTAGAGGTTGAAATGAAATGTATTTAGGGTTTTGTGAATTAAGAATAACTAGTTTTAGACCCGCATAGTAGATGGGTCTAAAAAAATTGATATTTAATTTTATATTTAATATATTTAATAAAAGTGTAGAAAAATTAAATTTTAATACTGGGAAATAAAAATAAAAAGATTATAAATCTATTAATGCTAACCTCCAAACTATTAATTATCACTCATATTTATTTTCATAAAATAGTGGATAACAAGTAAGATCTCGAAGAGTTTTTTTTTTTAATTAATCTAATAGGTTATTTTTAGGGAAACTTACTGATTAATCCCAAAAAAAGAAATTATTTACCATATACTCTCATTGACTTTTCTTTGCACCGATTAGTCTCGTTAATACATTTTTCTTGTATCAATTAGTCCCATTTTCAAAAATGACAAGGAATGAGTTTACCGAAATACCCTCCTGTGAGCTTCACATCGATAAGGAAGGTCGTCAAATTGGTGCATCATCACTGTCAGCAGCCGCCGGTCCCCGGTCGCCGTCACCGGTCGTCGCCACCACCATAAATTACAACTTTCACCCAAAACTTTATTACTTTTTGTCACTTTCTATATGTTCCAAAAAAAAAAAAAATCTTGATTTTAGGATAAAATCGTTACCAAATGTAACGTAAAATAAGAGAATAACTGATGTTATATTCAATATTTACAGGTGTTGAATGTAACATCCACATTCAATATAATATCATATGGATTTTACTCTGCATACGCAAGAGAATAATGGATATTACATTCAACATCCACAAGTGTTGAATGTTACATTCAACATTCACATGAGTTATATTTTAGTCAAAAAAAGATAATATCATTTAAAAAAAAATGATGTTACATTCAATATCCACATGAGGGGTATATTGGTCAAAAAAATATAACGTCATAATAATAATAAATAAATAAATAAATAATTGATGTTACATTTAACACCCACAGGTTAAATTTTTAATTTGAATGTTTTGATATTAACATTTTGATTCTTATTCTATATATAATGAAAAACATAAATTATTTTTTAAAGAATAAAGTTTTTCTAGGGCTTCACTTGAAATTTATATAAATTAGAGGAGGAGTTTAAAGATTGTAATTGATTTTTCCTAAAAATAAAGGGGTGAAAATATTTATTTTTGAAATATTAGGGGTGATTAGTTCATAGATGGTCTAGGATCTAAATATTAATAGTAGGAAAGAAGATCTTAGCTATTGATTTGATAGGATAAAGAGATTGAAGAGGTATCTTATTTTGAAGGGCAATTTAATATGGGCCCCAAGGCCCACTATCATATTAGTCATATACCCATTCAACATCTTTTTTTATTAAAAAACCCAACCAAATCCGTGAGTTTCACCCACGAAGGAGAGGCGCGTGAAAATGTTTGAAATTGGAAGGTAATTTGATTTGGGAAAGCTTCAATCAAAAAGGTCTTAAATTAGATTCCTTTACACGTTGTATCCTCCCTGTAGCTGCCGTCACTGTGCACCACAATCGCCGTCGCCATCGCCGTTGTTTTCCATGCCGACGCACTCCTGTGCCGCGTCGTCGTCGTTATCTCAATATGCCGTCGTCATCCTATGATCTTGCGTCGTTGTCAATTATTCTTTCCCAGTTTTTCCTTCTCACTATAGTGAACGAGCTGCATCACGTCTTGGATTCTTCCACACGTCGTAGCTACCTTCGTTGTTCAATACAGTCGCTGTCGTCGTCCTCTTCCACTCCATCCCCGTCTTGTGCCATGCCGTCACTATTAAGCCTAATCGTCGTCGCCGTCTTTTCAACACGCCGTCGCCATCGCTGTCAAATACAATCTCCGGTATGATTTTCTCTCCCCATCTATTATCCGTTTTAGGGTTTAGGGCTTTGCTATTGTGGTGCAATAAAAATCATGATTTGAATTTAGGGTTTATTTCACTGCTGTGTAAAAATGAATTTTGATGTGGGGGTTTATTCCTTTTCATGGTTGATTTGTTGATACTTGATTTCTTGAAATATTTACTGTTTGGTTTGTTAAAATTGTTGATGTGTAGCAAAAATCACGTATATGAAATCGTGTTCTTGTATTTTCCTTTGGTTCCATCTCATTGGTGATGCTTGGATTCTACAGATTTCTAATGTGTAGCAAAAATCACAAATCGATGTCTTGAATTTTTGAATTTCCCTATCCCTTATTTTAGTGTTGATGTTTTCTTGGTTGAGATGTTTAATGTGCAGTAAAACTTATATATTGAATTTATGTTCTGATATTTCGCCCTGGTTCTATCTCGATGGTGATATTTGGGTTGTTAGAATTGTTGATGTGTAGCAAAAATCACATAAGCATGTTCTGTATTTCCCTTTGGTTCTATCTCGTTGGTGATGTTTGGGTTCTACAGTTTTTTAATGTGTAGCAAAAATCACAAATTGACGTCTTGTATTTTTGAATTTCCCTATCCCAAGATTTAGTGTTGATGTTTTCGTGGTTTAGATGTTTAATATGCAGTAAAACTTACATATTGAATTTATGTTCTGATATTTCCCTTCGGTTCCATCTCGATGGTGATATTTGGATTGTTAAAATTGTTGATGTGTGGCAAAAATCATGTATGTGAAACCTTGATCTTGTATTTCTCTCTGGTATGCTTTTTCTCTCCCCATCTATTCTCCGTTTTAGGGTTTAGGGCTTTGCAGATCATTAATTGAATTTAGGGTTTATTTCATTGTTGTGCAAAAATCGAATTTTGATGTGAGGGTTTATTCCTTTTCATGGTTGATTTGTTGATACTTGATTTCTTGAAATATTTACTGTTTGGGTTGTTAGAATTGTTGATGTGTAGCAAAAACCACATATATGAAATCGTGTTCTTGTATTTCCCTTTGATTTCATCACAAATAGTTTGGTTACTATTTTTGTTCTCTATTTTTGTTTCCACTCCAAAATTTTTGGAATAGTTTACTATGTAGCAATCAATCTTGAGATTTTTACTGTATAGCAAAAATCTATTATTGAAGGACTTGTTTTGGATTCACAATTTGTTATATTTCATTGTTGATGTTTGGTTTTGATGGATCGTTACCGTGGTGTAAAAATTGATATTTAGTTAATGTGTAGCAAAAAACATATGTTTGATTTATAGAGATTATTACTGTGTAGCAAAAATCACGAATTGAAGACTTGTTTTGGATTCACAATTTGTTATTTTCACTGTCGATGTGTGGTTGTTGATCAAATCGCTACTGTGATGTAAAAATTAATGTTTAGTTAATGTGAAGCAAAAATCATCAATTAAAGACTCGTTTTGAATTATCCCCTTCTTCTTCTACATTGTTAATGTTTAGATGTTGAATTCTTGTGCGGCACTAGAATTATTTCTCAGGTAATGGCGGGTGCATCCGACAATGATCCAATTTCCCATAATCAAGCTAGAGGTAAACAGTATCGATATAATCTACCTAGCTTCTGTGATTTAATGGGGAAAAATCGAAGGAAGTTTCGTCCTACCCACATTAATGTGATGTCGTCCACTCTGCTTTGGCATATCTTTAGATTTATAGAGATTATAACTATGGTATAAGAATTGATATTTAGCTACTATGTAGCAAAAAACATATGTTTAATTTATAGAAATTATTACTGTGTAGCAAAATTCACGAATTGAAGACTTGTTTTTTATTCACAATTTGTTACTTTTTACTGTTGATGTGTGGTTCTAGATCAAATTGTTACTGTGATGAAAAAATTAATGTTTAGTTAATGTGTAGCAATATATTTATGTTTGATTTATAAAGATTATTATTGTGTAGCAAAAATAACGAATTGTAAATTTGTTTTGGATTCACAATTTGTTACTTCTCGCTGTTAATTATTACTATGTAGCAAAAATCACAAATTGATTTATAGAGATTATTAACAAAAATAGATATTTTCACTGTAGTAGTCAGTATCAATTCCAGTTGCATCTTTGCTACTCTCTCCAATAAGCATCTCGGTTGTTAAAACAATTGTAACTGTACATCAAATATTTAATCAAATATAACTGTACTGCAAATACTCAAACTGGAAAGTTGTACAACAAATATTTAGCTATGAAATGGATGCTCAACATTGCATGTTGTACAACCAAAATTCAACTAATTATAATTCTAGAGTAAAATATTCAACCCAATTATAAAAGTGCAGTAATATTCAACCCTATTATAACTGTGCAGTAATATTCAACCTAATTATAACTATACTGTAATATTTAATCCAATATTCAACCAATCATACTATGCACCCTTGGAGTTTTAATCTTTCATTCTCGGATGTCAGTAATGTCTTCGCAATATATATATATATATATATATATATATATATATATATATATATATATATAGAGAGAGAGAGAGAGAGAGAGAGAGAGTTGAAATTTATTGAATAATTTGAAGAAACAAAAAAAGAAAAAAAAAATGTGAGAGAAGCAAGAGGGAGTTGTTTACGTAATAAATATTTAAAAACAAAATTACTGAAAGAATTCATGTTTTAACTTATTTACCGGATAGATGCATTTCACTGTTCGTAACAGCGGGATCGCATTTTTTTTTTTTTTTTATCCTGCCCTTCTGAAGGCCGGGATCAAAAAGCTATTTTTCTTTCCACTTCATGTGATCCCGGCCTTCACAAGGCCAAGATCATAATTTTTATTTTTATTTTTAATATGATCCCGCCCTTGTAAAGGGCGGGATCATAAAAAATAATTTTTTTTTTTTATGTGATCCCGCCCTTCACAAGGGCGGGATCACACTACAAACGGCGACCGCCGTTACCGGCTGGTCGCCGTTTGCTTTGGCTTATCAAACGACCGGCCAAAGGCTGCAAAAGAAGGTAGTCTTTTAGGCTACCTTATTTTGCAAGAGCATCAAATTTTGGCAGCCTTTTTTCAAATTTTGAAGACCAACGGATAATATTTTGACCATTTCGTCTATAAATTTCACTTGCCTGAGTTCGTTAAAATTCACACTTCTTCATTTGCTCCTTCTCTTATTTGCTCTTCATTTTGATATTTTCTCTTCTATTCACACTTCTTCTATTCAGACTTCTACTCCTCCATTCACAGGTTAATATATTTTTAACGTTTTTTTTAATTTATTTGTTAATTTAATTAGTATATTTTTTACCTGTTATTTGTTAGTTAGTTGGTTAGTTTAATTTGTTAATTTAATTGTTGAATTAAAAATTATACTTTGGCCCTTTTCACATGTTTAAGAAAATATAAAATAATATATTATTTAAAAAAAAATGTTAGTTAGTTAGTTTAATTTTTTACTCTAGCCATTTAATTAAAAAAATATGCACTTTGACCCCTAAAAGTTTAACAATTAGAAAAATATAAATTTTTAATATATTATTTTAAAATAAATTATTAGTTTGTTTGTTTGTTTTGTTAATTTAATTTGTTGGTTTAGTTGTTTAATTAGTTGGTTAGTTTAATTTGTTAATTTAGTTGTTAAATTAAAAATTACACTTTGTCGCCTTTCACATGTGTAGGAAAATATACACTTTGGCCCCAGAAATTTTTTCAATTAGAAAAATATAAAATTTTCAACATATTGTTTTAAAATAAATTGTTAGTTAGTTTCATTTTTGAATTTCGTTTTCTAATTTAAAATGTATTTGTTTAATCTGTTAATTTAGTTGTTAAATTAAAAATTACACTTTCGCTCCTTTCACATGTGTAGAAAAATATAAATTAACATATTACATTTTTAATTAGTTTAATTTTATAATTTAGCTATTTCATTAAAAATATACACTTTGGCCCCTGAAATTTTGATAATTAGAAAAATATAAAATTTTCAACCTATTGTTTTAAAATAAATTGTTAGTTAGTTTCATTTTTTGAATTTTGTTATTTAATTTAAAATGTATTTGTTTAATTTGTTAATTTAGTTGTTAAATTAAAAATTACACTTTCGCCCCTTTCACATGTGTAGGAAAATATAAATCAACATATTACATTTTTAGTTAGTATAATTTTATAATTTAGCTATTTTATTAAAAATATACACTTTGGCCCCTAAAATTTTGATAATTAGAAAAATATAAAATTTTCAACCTATTATTTTGAAATAAATTGTTAGTTAGTTTCATTTTTTTGAATTTTCTTATTTAATTTAAAATGTATTTGTTTAATTTATTAATTTAGTTGTTAAATTAAAAATTACACTTTTGCCCCTTTCACACGTGTAGGAAAATATAAATCAACATATTACATTTTTAGTTAGTTTAATTTTCTAATTTAGCTATTTAATTAAAAATATACACTTTGGCCCCTGAAATTTTGATAATTAGAAAAATATAAAATTTTCAACCTATTGTTCTAAAATAAATTGTTAGTTAGTTTCATTTTTTGAATTTTGTTATTTAATTTAAAATGTATTTGTTTAATTTGTTAATTTAGTTGTTAAATTAAAAATTACACTTCCGCCCCTTTCACATATGTAGGAAAATATAAATCAACATATTACATTTTTAGTTAGTTTAATTTTCTAATTTAGCTATTTAATTAAAAATATACACTTTGGCCCCTGAAAGTTTGATAATTAGAAAAATATAATATTAAAATACCAATTGTTTTAAAATAAATCGTTAGTTAGTTTCATTTTTTGAATTTTGTTATTTAATTTAAAATGTATTTGTTTAATTTGTTAATTTAGTTATTAAATTAAAAATTATACTTTCGCCCCTTTCACATGTGTAGGAAAATATAAATTAACATATTACATTTTTAGTTAGTTTAATTTTCTAATTTAGCAATTTAATTAAAAATATACACTTTGACCCCTGAAATTTGGATAATTAGAAAAATATAAAATTTTCAACCTATTGTTTTAAAATAAATTGCTAGTTAGTTTCATTTTTTGAATTTCGTTATTTAATTTAAAATGTATTTGTTTAATTTGTTAATTTAGTTGTTAAATTAAAAATTACACTTTCACCCTTTTCACATGTGTAGAAAAATATAAATCAACATATTACATTTTTAGTTAGTCTAATTTTCTAATTTAGCTATTTAATTAAAAATATACACTTTGGCCCCTGAAATTTTGATAATTAGAAAAATATAATATTAAAATACCTATTGTTTTAAAATAAATCATTAGTTAGTTTCATTTTTTGAATTTTGTTATTTAATTTAAAATGTATTTGTTTAATTCGTTAATTTAGTTGTTAAATTAAAAATTATACTTTCACCCCTTTCACATGTGTAGGAAAATATAAATCAACATATTACATTTTTAGTTAGTTTAATTTTCTAATTTAGCAATTTAATTAAAAATATACACTTTGGCCCCTGAAATTTTGATAATTAGAAAAATATAAAATTTTCAACCTATTCTTTTAAAATAAATTGTTAGTTAGTTTTATTTTTTGAATTTCGTTATTTAATTTAAAATGTATTTGTTTAATTTGTTAATTTAGTTGTTAAATTAAAAATTACACTTTCGCCCCTTTCACATGTGTAGGAAAATATAAATCAACATATTACATTTTTAGTTAGTCTAATTTTCTAATTTAGCTATTTAATTAAAAATATACACTTTGGCCCCTGAAATTTTGATAATTAGAAAAATATAAAATTAAAATACCTATTGTTTTAAAATAAATTGTTAGTTAGTTTCATTTTTTGAATTTCGTTATTTAATTTAAAATGTATTTGTTTAATTTGTTAATTTAGTTGTTAAATTAAAAATTACACTTTCGCCCCTTTCACATGTGTAGAAAAATATAAATCAACATATTACATTTTTAGTTAGTTTAATTTTATAATTTAGCTATTTAATTAAAAATATATACTTTGGCCCCTGATATTTTGATAAATAGAAAAATATAAAATTTTCAACCTATTGTTTTAAAATAAATTGTTAGTTAGTTTCATTTTTTGAATTTTGTTATTTAATTTAAAATGTATTTGTTTAATTTGTTAATTTAGTTGTTAAATTAAAAATTACACTTTCGCCCCTTTCACATGTGTAGGAAAATATAAATCAACATATTACATTTTTAGTTAGTATAATTTTATAATTTAGCTATTTTATTAAAAATATGCACTTTGGCCCCTAAAATTTTGATAATTAGAAAAATATAAAATTTTCAACCTATTATTTTGAAATAAATTGTTAGTTAGTTTCATTTTTTTGAATTTTCTTATTTAATTTAAAATGTATTTGTTTAATTTGTTAATTTAGTTGTTAAATTAAAAATTACACTTTTGCCCCTTTCACACGTGTAGGAAAATATAAATCAACATATTACATTTTTAGTTAGTTTAATTTTCTAATTTAGCTATTTAATTAAAAATATACACTTTGACCCCTGAAATTTTGATAATTAGAAAAATATAAAATTTTCAACCTATTGTTCTAAAATAAATTGTTAGTTAGTTTCATTTTTTGAATTTTGTTATTTAATTTAAAATGTATTTGTTTAATTTGTTAATTTAGTTGTTAAATTAAAAATTACACTTCCGCCCCTTTCACATATGTAGGAAAATATAAATCAACATATTACATTTTTAGTTAGTTTAATTTTCTAATTTAGCTATTTAATTAAAAATATACACTTTGGCCCCTGAAAGTTTGATAATTAGAAAAATATAATATTAAAATACCAATTGTTTTAAAATAAATCGTTAGTTAGTTTCATTTTTTGAATTTTGTTATTTAATTTAAAATGTATTTGTTTAATTTGTTAATTTAGTTATTAAATTAAAAATTATACTTTCGCCCCTTTCACATGTGTAGGAAAATATAAATTAACATATTACATTTTTAGTTAGTTTAATTTTCTAATTTAGCAATTTAATTAAAAATATACACTTTGACCCCTGAAATTTGGATAATTAGAAAAATATAAAATTTTCAACCTATTGTTTTAAAATAAATTGCTAGTTAGTTTCATTTTTTGAATTTCGTTATTTAATTTAAAATGTATTTGTTTAATTTGTTAATTTAGTTGTTAAATTAAAAATTACACTTTCACCCTTTTCACATGTGTAGAAAAATATAAATCAACATATTACATTTTTAGTTAGTCTAATTTTCTAATTTAGCTATTTAATTAAAAATATACACTTTGGCCCCTGAAATTTTGATAATTAGAAAAATATAATATTAAAATACCTATTGTTTTAAAATAAATCATTAGTTAGTTTCATTTTTTGAATTTTGTTATTTAATTTAAAATGTATTTGTTTAATTCGTTAATTTAGTTGTTAAATTAAAAATTATACTTTCACCCCTTTCACATGTGTAGGAAAATATAAATCAACATATTACATTTTTAGTTAGTTTAATTTTCTAATTTAGCAATTTAATTAAAAATATACACTTTGGCCCCTGAAATTTTGATAATTAGAAAAATATAAAATTTTCAACCTATTCTTTTAAAATAAATTGTTAGTTAGTTTTATTTTTTGAATTTCGTTATTTAATTTAAAATGTATTTGTTTAATTTGTTAATTTAGTTGTTAAATTAAAAATTACACTTTCGCCCCTTTCACATGTGTAGGAAAATATAAATCAACATATTACATTTTTAGTTAGTCTAATTTTCTAATTTAGCTATTTAATTAAAAATATACACTTTGGCCCCTGAAATTTTGATAATTAGAAAAATATAAAATTAAAATACCTATTGTTTTAAAATAAATTGTTAGTTAGTTTCATTTTTTGAATTTCGTTATTTAATTTAAAATGTATTTGTTTAATTTGTTAATTTAGTTGTTAAATTAAAAATTACACTTTCGCCCCTTTCACATGTGTAGAAAAATATAAATCAACATATTACATTTTTAGTTAGTTTAATTTTATAATTTAGCTATTTAATTAAAAATATATACTTTGGCCCCTGATATTTTGATAAATAGAAAAATATAAAATTTTCAACCTATTGTTTTAAAATAAATTGTTAGTTAGTTTCATTTTTTGAATTTTGTTATTTAATTTAAAATGTATTTGTTTAATTTGTTAATTTAGTTGTTAAATTAAAAATTACACTTTCGCCCCTTTCACATGTGTAGGAAAATATAAATCAACATATTACATTTTTAGTTAGTATAATTTTATAATTTAGCTATTTTATTAAAAATATGCACTTTGGCCCCTAAAATTTTGATAATTAGAAAAATATAAAATTTTCAACCTATTATTTTGAAATAAATTGTTAGTTAGTTTCATTTTTTTGAATTTTCTTATTTAATTTAAAATGTATTTGTTTAATTTGTTAATTTAGTTGTTAAATTAAAAATTACACTTTTGCCCCTTTCACACGTGTAGGAAAATATAAATCAACATATTACATTTTTAGTTAGTTTAATTTTCTAATTTAGCTATTTAATTAAAAATATACACTTTGACCCCTGAAATTTTGATAATTAGAAAAATATAAAATTTTCAACCTATTGTTCTAAAATAAATTGTTAGTTAGTTTCATTTTTTGAATTTTGTTATTTAATTTAAAATGTATTTGTTTAATTTGTTAATTTAGTTGTTAAATTAAAAATTACACTTTCGCCCCTTTCACATATGTAGGAAAATATAAATCAACATATTACATTTTTAGTTAGTTTAATTTTCTAATTTAGCTATTTAATTAAAAATATACACTTTGGCCCCTGAAAGTTTGATAATTAGAAAAATATAATATTAAAATACCAATTGTTTTAAAATAAATCGTTAGTTAGTTTCATTTTTTGAATTTTGTTATTTAATTTAAAATGTATTTGTTTAATTTGTTAATTTAGTTATTAAATTAAAAATTATACTTTCGCCCCTTTCACATGTGTAGGAAAATATAAATTAACATATTACATTTTTAGTTAGTTTAATTTTCTAATTTAGCAATTTAATTAAAAATATACACTTTGACCCCTGAAATTTGGATAATTAGAAAAATATAAAATTTTCAACCTATTGTTTTAAAATAAATTGCTAGTTAGTTTCATTTTTTGAATTTCGTTATTTAATTTAAAATGTATTTGTTTAATTTGTTAATTTAGTTGTTAAATTAAAAATTACACTTTCACCCTTTTCACATGTGTAGAAAAATATAAATCAACATATTACATTTTTAGTTAGTCTAATTTTCTAATTTAGCTATTTAATTAAAAATATACACTTTGGCCCCTGAAATTTTGATAATTAGAAAAATATAATATTAAAATACCTATTGTTTTAAAATAAATCATTAGTTAGTTTCATTTTTTGAATTTTGTTATTTAATTTAAAATGTATTTGTTTAATTCGTTAATTTAGTTGTTAAATTAAAAATTATACTTTCACCCCTTTCACATGTGTAGGAAAATATAAATCAACATATTACATTTTTAGTTAGTTTAATTTTCTAATTTAGCAATTTAATTAAAAATATACACTTTGGCCCCTGAAATTTTGATAATTAGAAAAATATAAAATTTTCAACCTATTCTTTTAAAATAAATTGTTAGTTAGTTTTATTTTTTGAATTTCGTTATTTAATTTAAAATGTATTTGTTTAATTTGTTAATTTAGTTGTTAAATTAAAAATTACACTTTCGCCCCTTTCACATGTGTAGGAAAATATAAATCAACATATTACATTTTTAGTTAGTCTAATTTTCTAATTTAGCTATTTAATTAAAAATATACACTTTGGCCCCTGAAATTTTGATAATTAGAAAAATATAAAATTAAAATACCTATTGTTTTAAAATAAATTGTTAGTTAGTTTCATTTTTTGAATTTCGTTATTTAATTTAAAATGTATTTGTTTAATTTGTTAATTTAGTTGTTAAATTAAAAATTACACTTTCGCCCCTTTCACATGTGTAGAAAAATATAAATCAACATATTACATTTTTAGTTAGTTTAATTTTATAATTTAGCTATTTAATTAAAAATATATACTTTGGCCCCTGATATTTTGATAAATAGAAAAATATAAAATTTTCAACCTATTGTTTTAAAATAAATTGTTAGTTATTTTCATTTTTTGAATTTCATTATTTAATTTAAAATGTATTTGTTTAATTTGTTAATTTAGTTGTTAAATTAAAAATTATACTTTCGCCCCTTTCACATGTGTAGGAAAATATAAATTAACATATTACTTTTTTAGTTAGTTTAATTTTATAATTTAGCTATTTAATTAAAAATATACACTTTGGACTTTGGCCCTTGAAATTTTTTATAATTAGAAAAATATAAAATTTTTAACCTATTGTTTTAAAATAAATTGTTAGTTAGTTTCATTTTTTGAATTTCGTTATTTAATTTAAAATGTATTTGTTTAAAATTATATAAAATAATTTTTGGTTAGTTTATTAAACTCATTATATTGGGAAGTAAAATGTTAAGATTAAAAATAAATTACTGAAATCCATAAAAAATTAACACTATAAACATTGGAATATGACGTACAAATTGTGCACTTTCATTTCTCAAATTAATTGAATCTATTTAGTTGATATTAACTTAACGTGAAATTTATATTCGATTTAGAGTTAAAGTTAAAATAATTATTGATTAAATTCAAAATAAGTAAAATATTAAGGATTGAAAATAAATTACTCAAACCCATAAAAATAAACATTATAAACCAACATACTTTTGTGATTGAGTTTTAGTTGACGATATTATTTTCTTGTTTTGTTTTGCCTTGTCAAATGATAGCCGCTTGAAATGGATCACATTCGGTTGTTATTGTATTGGGGTGGTAGAATATTAGAAGGTACGGAGTTCAGGGTTTGTTATAGTACATCAGTTGTAAAATCTTTGGTTGTCTGTAGGGGAATAACCTTAAATGAATTAATTGAGACGCTAAAACCATGTGTTCTTAAAGATGGGTTTACTGGAATTTTAAAACTGAAGTGTAGGATGCCGATGGCTCTTTTCGGGTCGAACTATAAATATACCTTGTTTTCTATCGAGGATGACTCAGCATTAAACCAAGTGCTTGAGTTACCTCTTTATATACCCTCGCTTCTTGCTATTAAAGTGTATGTAGAGATAGAACGGGCATTTGATGATGGTCCAAATTTTTTTCCCCCAGGTGGTCATTTTACCAACTTAATGACCCAGAGTTTAAATCCGTACAATACACAATCTGACGGACAATTTTTCTATACCGTTCCCCAAGCAGTCTAGTCTAATTACACCATCCCACCCCCTTACAGTCTAGAACAATATCATTCCCACAATACTCCCATGCTGCACCCCCAATTACTTGAGTCTAATTATACCGTCCCACTCCCCTATATTCCAAAGCAAGATCATTCTCATAGTATGATTGAACGTGCTCATGGCACCAGCTCTGCTCTTCCACATCACCATTATTCGCCGAGTAGTCCGCCGCAAGATAACACAAGTAATTATGGTGGTGACTTTGATACAATTGATAGTCACCACGATGTGTCAGAAGAAGAGTTAGATGCGGATGTTGCGTTTCAGCCAGACGAAGATCTAGATGCTGGGCCTAGAGGGCAAGGGCGTCAAAATCAGCAATTGGAGTTGGACAATGTAATTTTATTTTTCAATAACTTGGATTGGGGTGACGACGATGACTTGGCGAAATACGAGCCGAAGTTGCGGAAGAATTTTTGAACACCGGAGATGGACGAATTTCGTATTGGTATGGTCTTTAAGGACAAGGAACATGTCCTGCAGGCCGTCAAATTTTACCACTTGAATAAGAACAAAGAGTTTTATGTCTCGCAAATGAACAAGAAGCTCTGGTTGATTAATTGTTCGTATGGATGCGATTGGAGATTGCGGGCGGGGAGGAAAAAAAGTCACGGTATATTTGAGATTACGCAGTATGAGGGGCAACACACATGTTTCTATAATCATACTGTTGTAAATCATAAAAATTTGGATTCTGCACTAATTTCGAACCTAATACTTGGACAAGTCGAACAGGATCCAGAATTGAAGATTGGCGTCATTGTGGCTTACGTGAAGGAGGCTTATGGATACACTATCTCCTATAAAAAATCTTGGTTGGCTAGATCTAAAGCCATTGAGACCTTGTTCGGAGATTGGGATGAATCATATCGGAAGTTACCGAAGTTTATGGTCGCGTTGCAGCACTACAATTCAAGTACGATTGTCGAGTGGAGCATTGTGTCGACTGATATGCCTGGCTATAAGATGATCGACATGGTATTTTGGGCATTCAAAGATTCAGTTGACGGATGGCGTTATTGTCGCCCTGTAATCACCATTAATAGGACCCATTTGTATGGTAAATATGAGAGAAAGATTTTAATTGCCATTGGAACGATGTCGTCTAACAAGTGCTACCCATTGACTTTTGTCATCGTACCGACGGAGGATTACCGCTGTTGGAGATGGTTTATCTACATGCTTAAGCGTCATATTGTCGATGATCGTCCTGAGGTGACATTGATATCTGACAGACACGCCGGCATTATTAGTGCGGTTGACAGTATTTGGCTTAATCAACATAACGAGCCCCTCCGATATCATCGATTTTGTTTGCGGCACCTTTGTAGCAATTTCAACAAGATTGCTAAAAATCAGTATCTCAAATATTTTGCTTGGAATGCAGGTGCTGCAACACAAATTCGAAAATACGATGCTATCATGGAAGAGATCAAAAAAATTGATGTTCAGGCGCATGCATGGTTGAGCAATCATCCACCTTACAAATGGACCAGGGCACACGACAATGGTAAGCGTTGGCGAGTCATGACGACCAATTACGCAGAGGTATTTAACAACTGTTTGAAGGGTGCAAGAAATGTTCCAATAACCACAGCCGTCAAGATTACATTCTACAAGATGGTTAAATACTTTGATATTGCTCGACAACAAGCTTTAAAGGACTCAGCCGACGGTTACGTATATGCTAAACACGTCATTGATAAAATACAGAAATTTCAAGCCAAGTCTAAAACATACGAGATTCAAATATTCAATCGGTAATTTAGTATTCATTATTATTTTTTCACGTTACATATAATTGTTACGACATAATTTAATAACTAAATATGATTTTTTTTTCTAGAGAGAATATGATCTTCCATGTGAAAACTAGAAAGACTCTTACTGGGGGTTTGATTCCTCAAGAAGTCACACTAGAGGATAACGCTGATTACACATGTGGCAAGTTTAAAATTTGGCGATATTCGTGCTCCTATATGCTTGCGGCCACAGAGTATAGTGGAGTTAATGCATTCTGCTATATTGCAGCTGAGTATACAATGACAAATCAATTGATGGCATGAGAGTCTTCGTTTCGGCCGATTATTCATGAGGACTACTGGCTAGAGACCAATTTTCTGAACCTCATTCCAGACCATGACAGACTTCGAGTTGTGCATCGTGGTCGACCAAATTCTATTCGCATTCAAAACGAGATGGATCAGTCGTGAAGAACAATGACAAATCGTTGCGGTTTATGTTCCCAAATTGGACATGATAGGCGAAAATGTCCATCCCAACCCCGCCATGCACTCAATTGATCTTGTCGGTTTATTGTAATGAATGTTTATGCTACTTTATTTTTTTGTTATGTCAACTTTTATGTATTATAAATTCTATGCACTTGTCGCGCACATTTCTTTATAATGAATCCTATATTTTGTTTATAAATATGATTAAATTTTAATTTTGTACTAACAAATTTACCACAAGTGTTGTGGGAAAAAATTTCAGCTATGCATCCTAAGCCTGAAGATACTTCAGTTCTACACCAACAGGGGGAGCACAGGTCCGAACTAGTTTGGTTAGCATAGGTAAACATTTAAGTTATTGCATTAATTTTTTTTATTTTAGTTTTTAAATTTTTTAATGTTATTTATTCTGTCTCATTAAATGTTTCAGGATATTAGTACTTTTGACTGTGTTGGACATGATGTAGGGGAATGGAGAGAAAATGTCCCCCCTCGAGTTATACAGTTGATAGAATCAGTCGGTTTGTACGGCCCATTTAGGTTGTGGCTAAAGCGGTTAGATAGGGCCCTCATAACCGCGTTGGTAGAGAGATGGCGTCCGGAGACGCACACTTTCCATCTACTTGTTGGGGAGATGACTGTCATACTACAGGACGTGACCGTATTATTGGGGTTACCCGTGTATGGGTTGCCAGTTATCCAGAATGATGACTCGCATGAGGAAACCGCCTGGCAGAGACTCTGCGGCGAGCTCCTCGGAGTGGAACCACCAGTGGATAAGATTAAGAATGGGTCTTTGACGCTCAAGTGGTTAGGGGATACTTTTGCTAGAGTTCCTGACGAGGCCGACGAGGAGGTTATGCATTGCTACGCACGTGCGTATTGCTTGATTATGCTTGATCAGATGTTGTTTCCTGATAAATCACACAACAGAATTAAGCTAGCCTACCTCTTACTGCTGCATGACTTGACACATTTTGTCAAGTATAGATGGGGCAGTGCGACCCTAGCGATCCTCTACCGCAAGCTCTGTAAGGCGACAAAGCCCAACACGAAACACATTGCCGGGTGCCTATTTTTGTTGGAGTGTTGGGCTTGGGAGCGATTTTCAAGGCTTCGTCCTGAAGTTGTCCCTTTCTCCGACTATAATATATCATTCGGAGAGCTTGACTACGGCGACGACTTGAAGTTCCCAGCTACTCCGAGGGGTTATTGGTAAGTAATTAGTATTTTCTTTTTAATTTCATTTATCATCTAATGGATATTTATTTATGGATATTAAACTTATGATTTATATTTTTGGTATACAGGTGGACTCTTGAATTTAATTTGGATAATTTGTCGATCCATATTTTGGTGGTGTATCGCGATCAGTTAGATCGCTTGAAGAATGACGAGGTTATTTATTTATTTATATCAAAATTTTAATTTTTTTTATTTGTTTGTTTATATTTTATTTTATAGGTCATTTGGATGCCCTATACCTTGCCGACTTTGCCTCCATATATTAGAGATGGAAAAGATATTTGGATGACAAAGTTGCCCCTAACTTTCTATGAGATTGTCGAGTACACGTATCCCCTGCACGTGCTACGACAGTTTGGTTATCGCCAAGGGGTTCCTGAACCAGTAATTATGGACAAGAACTTGCATAAAATTACTCGACGAGGATACTTCCGTGCAAACTGGGCTGACCATCACCATTCACATATAGTTACATGGAATAATCGACAAGCACCAGATGTCTGCAACTTCGAGCAAGGGATAGGGGTTGACCACGAATACATAGACTGGTATTGGTGAATCACACGAAGATTTTTGGTCAACCCGGCGTACCAACCTCAGTTTGGGTATCTACCAACAGGAGGACAACTAGGATTAGATGTATGATCACATTGGCTGTACCATCTATTTAGTTATATGAGTTTGATTATGTTGTTATTATTCATGTATTAATTAAACGATTATATGTGTTTCATAGGATACGGAGGTATCGAACTTGATACGTTTGAGTCATCTAACTCTGCGGTCAGGTACTACGGAATCAGGTATCGTGTTGGCTCATGCCGTCAATGATGGCACCATTGGGAAGATGCACCGAGGAGTACCGCGTCATGTGGCAGCTGACGTTCCTCCATCTCCTCAGGTTGCTCCTTATCCTTCTCCTCAGCTATGGACTTCTGATGCCTATCGTCCAGGTAATGTGGGTGATGCCGAACCTTCTACATCGTACAACATTAGTGCTTATGCCGGATCATCTAGTACGTACGGCATGGGCGCTCATGCCGAATCATCTAGTGCGTACGGTATGGGTGACGATGCTGGGCCATCCAACGTGTACTAGATGCATGACCCTTATTCGCATTACGCATCGCAGCTAGGTACACATCCGTCATCGTCATTCATCACTCCGGAGATGGATGAAATTATTTCAACTTCAGGCGTCATTCCTCCAGTAGCATTTGTCGAACCCACAAGATTGCAAAGACAAGTGTCGCCAATGCCGTGGTTCGAGGACGATGTCGATGCCATCCAGGGGAGTATGCATCAGGCGTTCACAAACTTTGGACAAGTTACACAAGTTCATGAGGAGGCTGAGGAACCTCCTATTGCACAACGACGAGGGCGGAGGAACGTCCGTCGGAGGCCTTACGGTACATAATTAGTTATGTAGTTGATAGTTTAGCTATAGGAATGTAAATACATTTTTTTTTTTGTAAATATATAGTTATATAGCAATTTATGTAGTTAGTAAATACATTTTTTTTGTAACGTCTGGAGATTTAGAAAGTTGTTGATCTACCGTATATATTGCTTCGCAAATAGATACAGAATTTGAATGAGAGATCAAGCAATGTGTCTAGCATTCGGGAAAGATTTTTAAAAAGGCAAAACAACTCCTAACAATATAATATTAAAGGCGAAACAACTCCTAACAATATAATATTAAAGGCGAAACAACTTAAAATAATCATAAATCTTATATTAAAAAAATATTACATAAATTAGAAATATGTTTAACGATGTTTGTTACAAAACTCATAACAAAGACAGTACATAATATCACGAAAATAGTGACAATAAAAACACTTAAAAATAAAATACCAGAGCCAAAAATTAATTATTCTTCATTCGACATGTACCCCTCAGACAAATATTCATTGTTATTTATCACATTATGGTATTCGTTTGGAGAGAGTGCTCTGTTGCTTGCGGCAGCCATTTCATTGGCTAGTTGTAGTAGATAATATCTATTTCTACGCAACAACATTCGATTATTCTCCAGGCGAATTCGTGCAATAGCATCTTCAATCTCGGTTGTGTCATCAATTATACATCATCGAGGCATCTGAAGACTTCGACGATGCGGAACTGGTGCATTCAGATTTCTCAAACAAAATACAAGGTTGTTAGATTCATTCACCCTATATTCTCATTCTTGGCGTAGACCAACGCGATACTCTATCAGGTTGGTCTCTTGATCACTCCAGTAATCATTATAATATGGTTTTAAAACCCAATATCTTTGGTGATTCCATGGTCTATGCCAACCCCAAACAGCATATGAGTTCTCCTCACTTAAAAAACCATATGAACTTTCTTCACTTGAATTAATATGTGAACACATTACGAAAATTATAGGCTGCATAGTTTCTTTACAAATATTATACTGCAAATTAAGAGTTCACAAAAAAATTAGTTTTTTAAAAACATAATTAATGAACAATGATATTTTATAACTTATGTACACGAGCCTTAAATTAAAAAAAAAACTAACCCAACATCACCTATCAATTGAAAGAGAAAAAGTCAGTTGTTTAGTAGAAGTAGTGTTATTATAATTTAACGTAAAAATGATACATTAGATTTCAAAGAAAATATATAATTAAACTACAATTCACCAACATGAAAACATTAAATATTATTCTCATCATCAGACATTTCAATATCTGACTGATATTGAGGATTCTTTGCGTATCTCATGTAAGTACACGCTTCAGCGAACAAACCTTGTTCAAGACGCTCACGTGCCGTCGTTTTAAGCTCATGTCGAAAAATTCAAATTTGCGTTCGGTTATTTTCTTCATGGTAGTGATGCAACGCCATTTGAAGATTGTGCGGCGTGTCTATTGACATTGTTCTGGCCAATTGACGCACTATTGGAATATTATATTATCTGCATCCGTCCATTATAACCTCTGATTGGTTGACACGATAAGTGTATTCCTCCCGCATCCTTACAACCGACCGTGAAGAGTAACAAACTCTTGGATCTAAAGAGTATGGGAATTCGTCTTCCAAAAGCCAGTTACGTCCCATTGAACGATACAAATCTCTCACCGTATACATTTTCAATCCTTTTCATTTTATTTGTTTTTAAATTAGTCAACAATTTAATTTTTTCAAACACATTAAAAAATAAACTAATTAAGTAACTAACATTTTTTTTTTAAAATAATCTATTATAATTTTTATTTTTCCACACGTATAATTTATCAATTTTGAGGGGCCAAAGTGCATTTTTAAAAATTAAACAACTAAATTAAAATTTTAAACTAATTCACTAAATAATATTTTTTTAAAAAATAATATATTATAATTTATATTTCAATTTATATTTTTCTCACACATGTATAATTTACTCAAATTTTTAGGCCCAAAGTGCATAATTTTCAATTAAACAACTAAAGTAACAAATTAAACTAATAAACTAACTAAGAAATTAAACAACTAAACTAACAAATTAAATTAACCAATGAATTAACAAATAAAATAAAATAAATAAACTAAATAACAAACAGATTAACTAAATAATTAAACAAGTACAAAATATAGTAATCAAGTTAAGAAATAAATTAAACTTACTAACAATTTATTTTAAAACAATAGGTATTTTAATTTTATATTTTTCTAATTATCAAAATTTCAGGGGCCAAAGTGTATATTTTAATTAAATAGCTAAATTAGAAAATTAAACTAACTAAAAATGTAATATGTTGATTTATATTGTCCTGCACGTGTGAAAGGGGCGAAAGTGTAATTTTTAATTTAACAACTAAATTAACAAATTAAATAAATACATTTTAAATTAAATAACGAAATTCAAAAAATGAAACTAACTAACAATTTATTTTAAAACAATAGGTTGAAAATTTTATATTTTTCTAATTATCAAAATTACAGGGGCCAAAGTGTATATTTTTAATTAAATAGCTAAATTAGAAAATTAAATTAACTAAAAATATAATATGTTGATTTATATTTTCCTACACATGTGAAAGGGGCGAAAGTGTAATTTTTAATTTAACAACTAAATTAACAAATTAAACAAATACATTTTAAATTAAATAACGAAATTCAAAAATGAAACTAACTAACAATTTATTTTAAAACAATAGGTTGAAAATTTTATTTTTTTCTAATTGAAAAAATTTCAGGGGCCAAAGTATATATTTTTAATTAAATAGCTAAATTAGAAAATTAAACTAACCAACATACATTTTTTTAAATAATATGTTGATTTATATTTTCCTACACATGTGAAAGAGGACAAAGTGTAATTTTTAATTTAACAACTAAATTAACAAATTAAACAACTAAACCAACAAATTAAATTAACAAAACAAACAAACTAACTAATAATTTATTTTAAAATAATATATTAAAAATTTATATTTTTTTAATTGTTAAATTTTTAGGAGTCAAAGTGCATATTTTTTTAATTAAATAGTTAGAGTAAAAAAATTAAACTAACTAACTAATATTTTTTTTTAAATAATATATTATTTTATATTTTCTTAAACATGTGAAAAAGGGCTAAAGTATAATTTTTAATTTAACAATTAAATTAACAAATTAAACTAACCAACTAACTAACAAATAACAGGTAAAAAATATACTAATTAAATTAACAAATAAATTAAAAAAAACGTTAAAAATATACTAACTTGTGAATGGAGAAGTAGAAGTCTGAATAGAAAAAGTGTGAATAGAAGAGAAAATATCAAAATGAAGAGCAAATGAGAGAGAGAGCAAATGAAGAAGTGTGATTTTTAGTGAACTCGGTAGTGAAATTTATAGATGAAATAGTCAAAATTTTATCTGTTGGTCTTCAAAATTTGAAAAAAAAAACTGTCAATTTTTTTTATCAAATGGTGTTGCAAAAGAAGGCTGCCTTCTTTTGCAGCCTTTGGCCGGTCGTTTGACTGGCCAAAGCAAACGGCGACCAGCCGGTAATAGCGGTTGTCGTTTGTAGTGTGATCCCGCCCTTGTGAAGGGCGGGATCACATTAAAAAAAATAAAAAATAAATAAATAAATTATAATCCTGGCCTTGTGAAGGCCGGATCACATGAAGTGAAAAAAAAAATAACTTTTTTGATCCCGACCTTCAGAAGGGCAGGATGAAAAAAAAAAAAAAAAAACGATCTCGCTGTTACGAATAGCGAACTGCATCTATCTGGTAAATAAGTTAAAACATGAATTCTTTCGGTATTTTTTTTAAAAAAAATATTTATTAGGTAAACAACTCGGGAATTAAAAAAGAAAAGAATAATTACAAAGTGAAACAAGAAATAAGGGAAATGATAAATAGATAGCACCAAAACAAAGTTTTGACCAAGATGTCATTTCTCCATATTTTCAGGCCTGAGATTGTGCTTAGTTGTCCTACATTATCTCCAATAACTCACTTGCAAAACTGTTTACGCTTGGGATATGAAAAACAATTTGCTGAGAAGCTCTCTCGCTCTGCGATCTTTAGAGAAAGAGTCTGCTTTTGATTTCAAACGATATCTTGATGAAATTGTTCACGATTCCCATGGTCTTGCCAGAGATTTCAACATTGAGACGAACCTGCTTCAGGACCGTCGAGATTTCGACCTTCGATCTCTTCTTCTTCTTGTCTCCGGCAGTGGCGCCGCCTTCCGTCGGAAGCTTCTTGTCGGCCTTCAGCTTCTTCAGGCGGAGCTTTCTCGGCCACAACGGTCTTCTTCTCTTCCGTCAGCTTCCAACAACTGTGATTTTTTGGAGGTCTTTTGTTGAAAAACCGGCCGTTTGAAGAATTTACATTTTTGCAGCTTTTGAATGGATGAATTTGGTTGTTATTTCCTTATTTAACTTGATATTGTATCCAAAAATAGATGAAACTTGCGAAATATTTCCAATTGCGCGTGAAGACTGTGAATTGCATTATTGGGGTTTTATCTAAATATTCTGTTTGGGCTTGATTATTGGGGTCATTCTAATATCTAATATAAAAATGGGTGTCTAATTAAAAATTCTTATTTTGAAAATATTTATATATATATTTTTTTAAATATTAGGAGTGATTAGTTCGTAGAAGATCCAATGTTGTAAAAACCGGACCGGATCGGCCGGTCGAACTGGTTGAAAAGTCACCCAGTCGAGATTCCGGTCCGGTCAACTGCCTAAAACCGTTTTAGGCTAAAAACCGATCAACCAGCCGGTTCGACCCAATTGAACCGGCGAACCAGAACGGTTTGGAAAGAATTGGTCGGGTTTTGGATGTTTTTGATTTATATAACTTCTTTCCCAAAAACCCCTAAATTCGTCCGAAACAGCAGCGCTGCTTGTTCTCTGTTTCTTTTCCGATTTCAGCCATTGCATCATTTTTTATTTTCGCTGCCCTAAAATCCCAAATCTCAGCCATTTGACTACCGATCTCATCCCTTCCCCTGTTTCTCTCATCTCTCCTTTATCTCTCTATCTATCCGGGTCTCTCTCTATTGTTCTCAGTTCGCACAATCCGATCGTCTCTCTCTCATTCAGTGCGAATCCACTCCACCCTCCAATGGCGACTCCAGCACCAGCTGCCTCCAACAACGATGTCTCCTCCTGCAGCAGAAACCTCCACCGGCGAAGTCTCCTCCTGTAGCGACGGCCATCAACGACGACGATCGGTTGATTGATAAGTTGTTTCATCTTTTCCCTAAGTTAAAATTTTTCAATTAAATTTTTTTTTTGTTGTTTTTTCGTTCTTATTCTATAGATTTCGTGAATCTTCTTAATCTGCAAGTTGGAAATCTGTGTGTTTGTGTATATATATATAGATATACATAGTTCTTATTCTCCAAATTTCGCGAATCTTTTTATTCTGCAAATTTTTGTTCGTTTGTTCTGGAAATCTATGTATATATATATGAATGACGTAATTATGACGCCACGGTTCAACCGATGACCCGTGACCCAGTTATTTTTCCGATTCGATGTCCAGTTCAGGTTTTGAAACATTGAGAAGATCTTGGGTCAGAAAGAGAAATAATATATTGTCTATTGATTTATAGGAATAAAGAGATTAGAAAGATGTCTTGTACTTCACTCTTAGTTTTGACTTCCTCTTTTAACTAGTTTTAGATCTACATAATATGTGAGTTGAGAAAAAATATATTAATATATATTTTTAATTTGATTACTTTGATATTTTTAAAGGGTTGAAATTTATATTTTCAAAAAATTTGAGATGATTAGTTTATAGAAAATGTAGAGTTAGAATATTAATAGTAGGAAATAAGATCTTGACTATTAATTTTATAGAAAAAAATAGATTGAAGAGAGACCATTAATTTGATAGGAAAAAAGAGATTGGAGAGATGAGTTTTTTTTAGCTATAGTTCATTCTCAATTTTGGCTTCCACTTTTAATATATAGTATATGTTATAGTTAGAGAGAGAAAATGAGATAAAGAGATAAGATCACATATCATAAATAATTAACAAAAATAATCATCAACGAAGACATGGATAAATTTTAGTGAATTTTGTCATTGTTACTTTTAATCTTTTATTGTGTTTGTCCTTTTTAAACTCGGTTTGTATATGAAATTGATTGGATAAAAATAAACTATTTTTTCACTACATTTATTAACACTTATCTGAGAAACAAAATATATATATATATATAAATTCTCACTATATTAATAATAAATTAACGGCGGCAATTAGTTTCTAAAGGATCCGAACATTGTCAATTCTTTTAAAATTCGACCCGTATAGCAAAAGCCCATTTGGGTTTGCTCCGACAATGATACCGATGTACGGATGATACATGAGACTGACTTATGGGGGTTGCTAATGTCTTAGTGGGAATTGATTTGAGGATGATTAATGGGGGGTTACAAACCGCAATTTGAGAGCTGTATCAGTGAGATGATACCTGAGACTTATTAAAGGGGGTTACAAATATATTAATGGAGGTTGATTTGAGGCTGCTACTAAAGAGGGCGAAAAGATGGACAACTTAAGGATTGCGATCAATGAAAGTAGAGAAATGAGCAATTTCGAACTGTGGTTCAATGAATGGACTTGAAGAACTCGAATAAAATAACCTCTAATATATTTCCATACCCATGTATATATACTAATACACTGCCTCAAACCCTCAACCTTTTAGTTCTTTCTTTTTCATTTCGTAATTGTTTCTTTTTGGTTTGGTGGCAAGATCAAACAAAGCCATGGTTCTCTGATGAGAACCAACGTGCACCAACAAAGGATCCGCTGTATGTTCCAATTGGGCCTATTACGAGGGCAAGATCCAAGAAGATCAAAGAAGTACTTAATGGGCTAATTCAAGATATATGGGCTGAATCTAAAGTCGTAATGCCTAAGTTAGGCCCAAATGGCAATCAAGGCCTAATCCATCTCATAAAGGCAAGCAAATGGGCTTAGTCATGAACTTAAATGGGCCAAAACATGAGACCCATGAAATTCTACTTATTTATTTTAGTTTATATCATTTTGTAAGACATCAATGCCAATTAGTATTTTTATTTTCTAGTATTGATATTGTAATAAGTTTGAAAGGCATCTAGGACTTTTGTTCTTGTAGCCTCCCCCTAGGTGTGAAAGGCCACCCACTATCTATAGTAGGGTGTGCTAAAGTTGAAGACTTCTTGTGTGAAAAGGACAACTCTAGGTGTGAAAAATCGCCCCCTATCTAAGGTAGGGTGTGCTTGACCACCCACTAGCCTAGGCTCTCTTTTGTGTTGGTTGCCTATTTAAGAGAGTTGTATTCCATGGAAAAAACACATAACTTGAATAATATATCAGATTGAGAGAGTTTTCTCTTGAGTTCTTCATAGAACTTTTCTTTGAACTTATCAAGAATTTCTTGTGGCGTTCAAACTCTATAACTTCGGTTCATGATTCCATTATAATCTTTGGGTCGAGATTTGTTATTTTATACCTTTGGTTCGCGTTTCATTCATAAACGTTGGGTCAAGGTTTCCTATCAAACATTCTGTATTTTTGTGTTCTTCCTTTCTTTCTTTTCATTTATAAATCCAGATTTTAGATTGATCCTAGCAAAGACACCATAAATTGGTTTCGGGTCTCACTAATTCTTGGTGAGGTTCGCATCATTTGGTAATCAGAGCACGGTTCTAAAATCAGGTTTGATCTATCCTCGTTTTTCATTAATTAGTTTCTTTTATTTCATCTTCAATTCTATTCAGATCTTGTTTAAGTCTTCAATTCTGTTCAGATCTCGTTTAAGGCTTCAATTCTGTTCAGATCTTGTTAAGTGTTCAAATCTGTTCAGATCTTGTTTAAAGTCTTCAAATTTGTTAGATATTATTTAAGGTTATTGTCATCATCATTTAAAAAAAAAAAAAAAAAAAAAAAATCCTGCAGCCAAAAAGAGAGCATATTCTTCTTGATCGATTCCATAACTTATCCTTTGTGTTGTCCTTGTTCGTTTTGTTTTCTTTCCTAAATTTCATTCTTAGTGAAGTGAATCA